>JAWWMP010000167.1:7593151-7736175 GCA_035047865.1 Dendrocincla tyrannina
TACCACAGCTGTGTGAAAACCCTACACCACTGGTTCTCCTACTCATTTTCAATGAAACGTAACCTGCAATTTTGAGCCATGTGTCTTGTTTTCTAGGTACAGGCTAAACAAGGTACATTAGGCTTTGTAGGGTATAGTCAGACAGACTAAATTCCAACATAAACTTTTATTTATTCAGCTTTGGTCGCTCCAAGACCTGTTTTTCTTGTACTGGAGCCTTCATGCTCAGAAACCTCTGCCTCTATGCTTAGGATGGAGCCACTGACCAGATTCACCAGCTCTCACCCTCTCTTGTGTTCAGACACTTGACTTTACAGCACCTGAAACTGCACTCTGAGAAAGGAAAAAGCAGAACTAGCCTTCACCAGCTTTCAAAAACCAAGCAAAACTATTTTCTACCCTATCTACCTGTCCAGGTCAAAAATGGGAAGGACATTTCTTTTCTCGGCCTCAGCAAACAGGAATAAATAGCCATTGCAATTCTCACTTCTCATTCAGCCTATCTACAGATCCTTATTTGTGTAAAAGCTACGCATATATGCACAGACACTCTTCAAATACCCTCTACCACAGGGTGCACCTTAAATTCAATAAAGTGCCATCGACTGGTCTGAAAAATTACACTTGTTCAAAAAAACCAAAACAGCAACAACAAGAAACAACCAAAACAACTATCTGGTATTCGTACACAGTTCTCATTTGAAATTCCACTGCTATAACCCATGGGGGATTAAGAGCAGCCAAAAAGCATAATCTCAGGATGGATGTTTACACATTTATTCCTGTAATTTAAAGACAACTAGGACATCATACAACTTTCCCAGGCTTCACATGGGCCTGAATCCTGCTCTGTGACTACTAAGCATTAGTAATTAATAAAACTGGAACTTTCTCACTCATTTAGTAACTGATCATTAAATGCTCAATATACAAACGGTTTCTCAATTCCTACTTTTGAGCAACATGCCTGTGCACCTTGGGAAAGCACTATATACATTCTTAAGCATTGTTATTCCATCCAATTGCCAAGCAAGGCTCAAAACCTGTCTCAAATGAATAACTGCAGTAATAACTGAAATAAACTGAGATGTCTTGTTTTTATCACTGCTTGAATTACTGCCACAGAAAATGAGGAGTTTAGAAAAAAAAAATATCACAAGCATCTGTCTGATGCAGAAATCAAAGTTCCTTCAATATTTTAAGTAAAGTGACAGCAAATCAAAAATGGCTTTAAATTTTCAGTACCATACTTTTTGGATCAATAGGACTTAAAATGTATGACTAATTGGGCTGATACAATTTTCCCTCTTGAATTTACATACATAAATGTTTGTAGAATTATCCTTTATCTAAGTAATTATGGCACCCTTAGTTACAGGATATACATCATGTACGGTCTGAATAAGATAGAAACTGATAAATTACTGATCAATCTTTACAACAAGCTTTTCTTACTGAGTAATCTAATAACAAGCATGGGTACAAGGAGAAAATCAGAACAAAGCACGACCACTCCTTCCATCTGAGTGTGTCCAAGGCACACAGTGAACACCATGTGGTACTCTCAGAGCAAAGACAGACCTGTCAGCTCCTCCTCAACCTTCACCTTCTGACAGAGCTGACAATGTGTTGCCACCAGCAGAGCGCTTCCAGAAGGGCCACCACAGAAATACATCTTCCCTCTCTCCCCCAGACAGGACTGCAATGCTGAAATTCTTTGTGCCACATACAACTCCGGGCTGAGGAGACAGACTTGACATCAGGAATCGCACTTGGTGAAGAAAGAGCAATAATTGAAATTTGCACCCTTGTTTGAACAGAGAGGGAGGTGGCAGTGAGGATGGCTGGGAAGAGAGCAGCAGGAATGCCCCTCTGTGCCCTGTGTAAGGGTTCAGACGAAATGCTGAAGGAACATTCACCACAATTCCAACAGCTCTGAAGGGCCTGGCTAACTTGTCTGCAGCTCCCTGGAGCTGCTGTACCCTACATGCAGCCTCTCTGACCATGTCGTTCCCAGTTTGCACCTCAAAGAGCAGTTTTACAGCCCTTTCTGAAACACCTGCACTGAGGATGTTTTTCAGTGCTACTTCATTCTTTCTATTCAGTATAAGGGGAGGTGGAGCCTGGGAAAATTATTCCTCTCAGCTTTCTTTAGCTATTAGTTTTTTGATCAGAAATCTACTGAAATTAGTAGGTCTCTCTTCAGTTGTTTTCAATAAGCATTGGGCCAGGCTTAGAAAAGAGAATGTGAAAAAAGCAACAGTTTTATCTTTTTTTCTTAGATCTTATCATAGTCATCCTGAGAGAATAAATAACAATTTACATGAGAGGACAAATTAATACCTAAATAATAAACTCTCCATGCTCTGGAGTCATCTCTTCACAACTGAGCCCTCTACACATAATGTACGACTGCTGAGTTGATGACTTTGAATAATCACAAATGACCTGAAATAATAGCAAAGTAACACAGAAAACTGAATCTTTACCATTGTGTCGCTGTCTCCCACAGGGACTAGAACCCATTGTTCCACACGCTAAAATATCGTTCGCATAGATAATAATTTTATCTTGTCTAACTTTAAAGTTCACATTCATAGGCTTTTTTGATTCATCTGATGGCTTTGACAGCCAGCAGCTTCTTTCCAGTACTAGAGAGAAAGCAGTGGGTGCCAATTTACGATTATTCAAACTAGTAATCTCCTGTGTCTCTCACTGCTATTATTCCTTTGCCTGTGACCCAACCACTTAATGAAGTGAAATTAATTTACAGTAATAGGAAATTCTCAGAACTACATGAAAGCACAAGCTTTAATATGGGAAGAACAAATGGCCATTTCATGCAAGGCTGACCACAAGCATTGTAAAGAAATTTGAAAGGACTTTATACCTTTTTAAGTAGGTATGGTATTAGCTGAAACAATATACTGCAGTAAATATGATAAATCAAATGCCTCTTCAAAACAGAAAGCACCAACACAATTTTCTCCTTTTGTCACACAGCAGATTTTTTTCATTTGCATCTAAATGTATGACACACACACATTTTGTAAAGCTAAACCCGAGATCTTATAATCCTTCAAATCCGTTCTAACTCTTCCATCATAATACCAATGACAAACTTCCAACAGCAAACCAGTAACAGGGAGGTTGACATTAATTTTGCTTACTCGTCCTTTACAAATGCGTATATCAGCGTGCATTAAAATTGAAATAAATATGGTTTTATCTTAAATGGCAAGATACAGCTCACATTTTTGTCCAAACATATTGTTTATCTACAAAATTCTATACAAGGTTGAAATTGTAACTCAAATCCCCTGCATTCTTGTATTTCCTTTCACAGTGGAAAAATATTACTTTGCTCAGTTTTGCTTTAGCATTCTTTGCTCACCTTTGCCCTAAACACCAGGAGGGGGTGGAAGCAGAGAGCGAGAGTTGCACAAGAGCCACAACAGCTGGGACTGTGGTTTGGGTTTTTTTCTCAAAATGAAGTTGTTTATTTGAAGCATTAAACATTAATGATCATTTTCTAACTAGCTCTAATATTTGTTTTGTTCTTCCTCATATACTCCATATTTTCACAGTAATTTGTCAAGCCTTTAAATCCCTTGAGGGAAAGAATGGTTTCCAATGCAGCAGTTAACACAATGATCCTTCAATATATCTGGGGGCTATAGGAGGGCAAAAGCCACACCACGAGTATGCATGTATTCACTTACTCTCATTGCACACATATCATGGTGATATTCATGCAAAAACACTGAGAACTCCCTTAGAAATTTCTCAGCACTCTCTTCCCCAAACTTGACTAAGACAAGCACCACAAAACAACCAACAGAAAGACAGCTCTGTCTTTTGCCTTACCTCTGAAAACTACCAGCTTTGACCTGAAAGAGGTAATTGCTCTGCCTGTCTCTGATTAGAACTTCCCTCATGAACCTAAAGCACATTCCAAATAACATCTTGGTCAAATCCATTATGTTGAATAAAATGTCTCACCTTTAACAAGTAACCAACTCAACCCGTGCCATTTGTAACAATTAGAAACAACAGGTGAAAAAACCAGTTAAGGGGTGGCAGTGCTGTTTCTTTACCTCTCCTTCCCCCTTCCAAAGTACTCCTCAGCATTTACCCAGCTGGTGTAGAATCATTAAAGTTGGTAAAGACCTTTAAGATCATCAAGTCCAAACACTTCATTTTGAAAGACAGCTTAGTTATGCAGCAGATTTTCAGTACGAACTCCTCTTGTAAGCGTTCTCAGGTACAATGTTTGTATTCAGAAATTAATTTGCAGTCTCTTTTTTCAGTGGAGTTTGGATGTTTTCTGTTCTGGATGTTCCAATAGCAGCTCCTTCAAGAGCATTCATTTAAAGCTACATATGTACAAAGATATTTTCAGAATAAGAGCTGATACGTGTAATAAAACATCTTCCAAAGACACAACACTCAAATCTGGTGCTAAAATATTCTCATGAAAAGGTTGCTCATTATTACTGAAAAGAAAGACCTCAGAGAAAAATCAAGGACACCTGAAAAATCTTCTGGAGGTGGACTTTTATATATTGAAATGCAATCTGAACAAGTCTTTCTTTGCCAACAGGAACACACAAATTCCCTGAGAACTTACTCATGGCAGGAAATGAAAACAGACCTTTTGTGTTCCCCTGCAGACTTGGCAGCATAGCCAATTCACACTTGAATGACTCCAAAGCTGATCCAAAGCTTGCATTCCCTCCAGCACTTGCCAATGCGCTTTAAAGAAAAATCAAGTATCTCACAATTAACGATGTACAACAAAGGTAGTTGTCTGATAGCTAAAAATGACAGGATGGGCAGGAAGTTTTGATACAGTATATAACAGCAGAACTCACTGGGATCACCAACATCTCAGTTTTGGAAAAGGTCTAAAAAAAATAGTGCTGAAAACCTGCAAAACTTTGTTGTTTGGATGAATCATTTGGAAGCACACAAAAATTACAGGGCACCTTCTCTGTTAAAGTAACTGCTGCGACCTGTTGGTCTGCTACTTTTGAATAGGCCTGTGAATGTTTATAACTTACAAAAAGCTTAATATTTGCCACCTGTGCAGTTGATGCTTTGAAACTGATGCATTACTGCAATTGCAAGACCATGGCAAATCTGGAGCATGATTACTCAGAAACATAAATGAATACAGAAATCAGCTCTTTACCTATTTATACATACATACACATATGCATTCATACACATTTACAGAATCACAGAATATGCCAAGCTGGAAGGGACTCACAAGGATCAGAGAGTCCAACTCCAGGCCCAGCACAGAACCATCCCCAAGAGTCACACCATGGGCCTGAGAGTGTCATCCAAGTGCTTCTTGAGCTCTGCCAGGCCTGGTGCTGTGACCACTGCCCTGGGGAGTCTGTTTAGTGCCCGACCACTCTCTGAGGGAACAACCTTTCTCTAAGATCCAACCTAAACCTCCCCTGACACAACATTAGGCTGTTCCCTCAGGTCCCTTTATGAGAGAAAAATATGTCCCAAATTACATTCTAGTATTAAGAAGTCATTTACTAATTTTTTCAGTATTCTCTAAAGAGTCTTCAGTTCCTCTTCATTATGTGAGTACCTCTGATTTGAGCTTTTACTCCATTACACCATTATAACAAATTTGAGTCTAAGCACATAAATACTACAGGGTAATGTCTGCAGTAGTGTCAAGAATGAATAGCAGCACTCTGATCTTTCTGTGTGATAGTGGTTTATATAAAGGTTCTGTTTAATATTTTATAGCTCTACTACTTTCTGTTAATTGCTGTGACAAGAGATGGTTTTCTTTTTTCTCTTTAAGAAGGTGTAGGGAAAGATAAACACAACCAAAACTCAAACTGTAAATCTGTTTCTGCAGCATAGACTTTTATGTCATTTAGAGAATGTAGAGAGACAAGGAAAAAGTCCTAACTGCTGAGGAATGTACCAGCATGTCTCTCACATAATCAATCAGAGGAAAGAAAAAAAATAAGACAAAATTGTAGCTTGAGTTTGATACCAAAAATTGAAAATTATCCGATAAACAATAGAAGGTGAGCAGAAAGTGGCTCTCTGTAGTGTAACATTAAGATCTTTGTATAAAAATGTTCCTCTGACTTTTTTCTTTTCTCCAAATCTCTGTATTTATCATTAACAAAAAAATTCTCTGACAGGAATTTCAACAGAAACATTTTGTGTCTTAGTGAATACAATTCTCATTTGGATAAGGAAGAACAAATAAAGTACAGGAATATACTTCATGCTTTTAATATTTTGACAAAACAGGCTCAGAAAAACAACCTGATAAAAATTTCTGTAATGTATTGACCTCTTCACACCTGACTCTGACCACAGTGAGTTCAGGTCAATACTGATCATTTAGCACATGTCTAATGATAATATGATTTTTGCTGTCTGAAATTGTAGCAAGTCAATTCCTGTGAGTAAATATCTACATTTTAACATATTGTAAGCCATGCAAGGAAAAGCTAAGCCGACTCTTGGTATGAAGGCACTTTGATAGGACTAGGTGGGACCCATGGATTATCTGTTTTACAGACAAAACCAAAATCCAGTCTGTAATCATCTTTGTTCAGCATTTTCTGTGACCCTCCAGGCACTGCATCTCCGTGCTCTGGTATTCAGATCTTTGCAGTTCACAAAGAAAGCTGGACCAAGCTCATTGATTCCAAAAGGCACAGTGTACATTTAAAAAATACTTCAAACACTATTTCAGTTATTCCACTCTGTCCAGTCAATGTTGAGACAGTAAAAGTAAACACTCCAAACTGAATAACCTTCTGGTTCTATTGCCGTAGTACTGCTGAAAGGCCTCTCCTGTTAACACCATCATGCCAGGAATACCAGCCCCAGCCTCTACTGTTGTTGGCACACTATTCTGGAAAACAGTCAGTGTTGGCCATATGAAGAAAAGCAGTTCTAACTACTAATGGAAATGTGTAGGCTTCCTCAAGTTTCTTTTTCTTTTGCTTTGTCTTTTTGTATGTGTTATTCCCTTAACTCTTCCGTCTCTCCTTCCAAAAGGCCCTAACAGTCCCTATACTTAAGTGCCGATTTTTGACCCATAAACATTTGCTTTGAAATAACAAATGACATTCAGCTTGAATGACAGTGTAAATGCCTTTGGTCTTAACTGCCCAGTTCTTTAGTTCACACAAAATAATATCTCTTCACTTGAACAACAAGGGGGAACTTTTCAAAAGACTAGTCAGGAAAATATCACTAATGACTCATAATATGAAACCACTTCTAAAGCCAAGGACATTTTCTGAAGCATAATTATGTGGTTTTATGCATTTCATGAAGTCCTGTTTCGTATCTATGATACTGTGATTCCAATACTTTGCTTTTTATAAGCAATTTTCTTGAAATGACCATTACTGGCAACAAGAATACCCCATGTCATTAGGTGGCTAAGTCACAGTCCCTTACAGAGATGCATATAGCACGCTGCATCACTTAAGGACTTTTCATTTAGGGAATAAAGCTAAATGTGCTAATGAGCAACATTCTATTTTCAACAACAATTTTTCCCAGCATTAGAAAATTTAAGTATTTCCTTCTTGTGCACTTCTAAGAGCTTTAGCTAACTTTAGGTATGTTTAATCAGGTGCATCATCCAAGCAGGTCACTAGAAAGCCGAGTCAATAGAAATAGATGTACAGCTCCAGAATAACTTATCCTATTAAAGACAGGTCTAATGAATCATCCTTTGAAGGTGTCTTTCTGTTGATTACAAAAGAAACCTAGCTGGTAAGTCTAGAGATGGCCAGAGTACTGTAGATTTCCCTTGTTTATCACAGCTAAGAGCTGCTCTATCCAAGACTGTCAGTCAGCAAGCCGTGACCAGTGCAATAACTAACTGGTGGGGTGGAGCAGGGCCTTCAGCTCCTCAGCCACGTCCATGAGGAGAGCAGCAGACTGCCCAAAGCAGTGAAGTGGCAGAGATGCCAAAGCCTGCTTTGCCCATGTCACTGTTGTCAGGGAGGGACAACAGAGGGACTTACAATATGCTGCTCTCAGGAACAGCAGCTGCAATCACCCTTTCAGCTTTTCTGATGGCAGTAGAAGCAGCAAGCAGAGTTCTCCCAAACTCTTTTTCCAGTGTGGCTCTTCTCTTTTTCCTCTTTTAATGACAGGACCTCTGGCTCTGCACCCCAGCCCTTCAGTTACAGATTCAGTCAAGCCCAAGGGAGCAGTGCTAAGAGAAGGCAAACAGAAGCCAGCCACGGGAGACATTTTAGAGGAACGTGTAATGAAGAGGCCTCTCAAAATCAGCAACAAAATGTAGAGACCATTTAGAACAGATATTTGCATATTTATGAAAGCCGCAGTAGAAAAATCTGTGAGCTGTCTTCAAATACTGAGAGCTGGTTGTTGAAGATACAATAAAAAAGAAAAAAATAAACCAAACAAAAAGGCTGTCCAATTTGTGATTTCACAAAGTGGACAGCTTTTCATTACCCAATGTTTTCATGGGTGTGAATCACACTATTAAGAAACAACTGTGGTATGAGTCACACAATGGAAATCTCACACTAACTCATTTCTTGTGACTGCCTGCACCACAAAGCATAAGGAAGAAATGTATTCCAGCCTGAGCCACACCAGGACTGCCAGCCATGCCCTTGATCCAGCAAAGCTCTTAATGAATCATGATTAGTTTGGTGTTCATTATCTCTCAGTCCTGTTTCTGATGGGGTCTCTGTTCATTTTCAGTGAAATGAACACATAGGTACTTTCCTGAACATGAATCTGCTTTTTAACAGGAATTCCTGATTTTATGTATTTATGTGTTAGTACAGCAGAAAACATCAAGATACATTTAATACAAAGACCTGAATTATGAACATTGAAGAACATAAACTCACAAATAAGTATTGATTTGAATTTAAAAGTGCCATATTCTATAATTTAAAGCCTATATATTTGGTATCTTAAAACACATCCACTTAAGAATGTTTAAATACCTTTGCTTAAAGCTCAATAATGGAGCTTCTTTTGTTTGTTTAGAAGACAAGTTTAAAAATGCATAAAACAGTTTCAACTTAATTAAAACAGTCTCTCCTTAAGAACAGTTTTTCTGACAAAAACTTTTTTAAAAATAATGAGAAATCCAATTTTAGGTCAACTGACAAAAGTCATTCAAAACAAGAGATTTTGTTCCTGTTCTAAAATGTTGCTGCTTCTCTCCTTTTAACAAAATGTTCTTTTGAAATGAGAGAGAAGTCAAAACTCTGCATTTAGAAAACATCAAAGCATTTTCTCTTGCCTGAAATACAGTTTTATTCTGAAATGACCAATGATGCCTGTATTATACACAGAGTATGGATAGACTGGAACACAGTGTGAGGTGGTGCTTCAATACAGTTCTGCCTTTGACTTAGCTACAATAAATGCATAAATTAAAATCACAATAAAAGTCCACCAAGCAGCTTAAAACTTTGGAAAGTGAAATCCCTTCCATTCCTTTCCCACCTCCGTTTGTGCTGAACTTAGCAAAGCATATTACTGGTGTATGTACTCCATCAGAAAAGAGGGGAGGCATCAAAGTAATTGTCATGGAATCATAGAATATCCTGAGTCAGAAGGGACCCACAGGGATCATCAAAGTTCAACTCCCGGCCCGGCACAGGACACCCTCTGGGTGAAGAACCTTTTCCTGATACCCAACCTAAACCTGCTCTGACACAACTTCAGCTGACTCATATTCCACTTGCCCAGGCCCCCCAAGTCCCTTTCCACAGGGCTGCTCTTCAGCGTCTCATTCCCCAGTTTGTACTTCCCCATTTCTTTCCTGGAGTGCACCAAAGTCACTTCAAATACAAGTTTGCCACAGATGAAAACCTCCGACAGAAGTAACGATTTTCAGGGCCCTGATCAAAATAAGACTCAGTAACTTTCCCGAGTGGAGTGGGCAGCAGGCAGACTTCTCTCTGCAGGTGCTTTAAGTGATGCCAGTGTTCCTGGGCTGACCATCCTTATTCAGTGTGCTGTATATGCTGTGAGTTCTGTCACCACCGGTTGGGCTCTCTCACATATCACTTCACCAAAGCACGGGGCACTAGTGGAGTTCGGGAGGCTGCCTGAATCAGATGCTATGCAGCATGGACAGTTCAAGGCTTAATGTACAGCTTCATTAGATACTGGGAGAAAAGTATTTGAAAAATATCTTGTACTGAGTTTCAGCTACTGATGAATTGATGTAATGATAAATGAATAGAAATCTTCTGTAACAAATTTGAACTCAACATAAAATGCATAATCATATCAATACTCATTCAAAAGGCTGAAAAATAAAAATGTGGTAACTGAAGAAATAAGAACTGGATGACAAGACTGGGCCAGGTCACAACACTTTAAAGAGGGACAGTAAAACCTCCATAAAAAACTTGAATTGGGTCAAGACTTCACCCCTGTATCCTCAGGGTTTTTGTGATGGTATTCTAGTCCTTCACTTTGGCATGAACCACTATTAATTTTCTTTTCTTTATGAATAAAAGATTCTACTAAAGGTTTCAAAAGAGTTAAGCCAAAATTTTGCTATTTTAAATGTCCTCTTTTTCATCTTCTCCTTGTCATTTGTGTACTTGTTTATTTAGCATCTCTTGTCAATTTGAATTTCCAGTGCTGACACCTCATTAGGCTGTAAGAACTTCAAGGAGAAAAAAACAAATTGCAATATTTAAAAAAAAAAAAGAGTTTTTTGACCGATATTTATGACTGAAAACTGTAATAATATATCATCAATGATCCTGGAGAGAGGAAAGAATAGGTTTCACTACTGCTGGCTCTGTAGTAAAATTCAGTGCTTCTTTAGGAGAAAAGTTTACCAGAATTTTCTCTGTAATACTTGTCTACATCATTATTCCTATACAACTTGTTAATGATAGTATAACATAATGCAAAAATTTTAAACTCCACATAAGGTGTTCTCACCTGCTGGGTTCCATTTAGGAACCCTAGAATAATTCTTGATAAGTAATAGCAAGTGTTTGCTCTCTGACAGTTTCACCTTTTATTTCACTAGTGCTCTCGCTTTAGTAATTTCCAGGGATGAAATTTCACTACCCAATACCACTTTGTTTGTAACCTGAGAACTTCAAGAACACTCCCACTACAAAAATGATCAGACCTCTTAATTTGCTTCTTGAAATGAGGCTTTCAACTGCTGTGCAACACTTCCCTTCCCGAGGACCAGTAGACGTTCTGACTCAAGCGCATAAATAACAAAACTAAACCTTTTAAAATGTAGGTCTTCTAAAGAGAAACTGTCACATTTTGCCTGACAATAAACAAAATTTTGTTTGTCAGTGACAGGAAGAAGGATTTTGTGGTATCTATTAGCATATTCTGACTGAAAATTAATATTTAGCACTTTCATTGCACCTGAAATGTGAAACTCAGAAAAAAATGTACAGAAATTCATGACAGAAGCTGAAGCTATGACTTTTTAATGTATGTTACAAAAATTATTTACTCTGATATCTTCTTTTCCTTCAGGTGATGGATTACCAGCTTCCTTCTGACAATAGAGGAAGCTCAAACTCTGGCAGCATTGAAACCTTTCCTTTCTTGCTCAGACTTTATTAATCTCAGAACAGACAGAGCTACATTTCATGTCTTTGTGGACCAAGAGCATCGACATTACATAAAAACAAGCATTATTAACATTTAGGAGGTTCAGAATGTGTTTCAGATTTCTTTGCTCCAAGATACAATAGCCAAGGCAAGAACTGGGAAAGTAAGAGAAAGCACATAGGAGAAAAAGCATAAGGATATAAGAAAAGAGAAAGGCAATGATTTTTTTCCACTCTCCTGAGTCTTAGGATGCTCACTTATGCTTATCAACATCAGGTATACTTAAAGAGGATAACCTGTCCTATCAGGTCATGTAGGGCACTGGCAGAAAGAGATGTGTTCTTTAACTTCAAGCTGAGCTTTACCATGCTGCAAGTTCAGATTTACTGCTGAAGGGCCTCTATTAGTTGTCAAGATCTTTAGCAAATTCTTGCAAGCAAAGATTCCTACTGATATACAACCATCAGAGAAATTTTACTACCCATATTTCCCACCAAATGTTCAGAAAGTTGTATTGATGTAAAATTATCCTTCACATAGTTGAATGATATGTCTTAATGCTTTACTATTTTACTGCAGCAAATATAAAATAAGTGAAGGGAATTTACATTACGCATTGAGCAATTTTTAAGAGGGTGTGTTAGGAGGGCTTTTACTGAGTATAACATGCATCAAACTGCATAGGCTTGAATTTGTAGTTTCATTCTGCTTAATCACCAGATCAGAAAAGGACAAAATATATCTCTTTTTTTTAATTATAAGACAATAAATAAAATATTTCTCTTTACAAAATATAAGTTCCAGACATTATTTTTAAATCACAGGGAATTAGCTCTTTCCTAAATGTATATGGCAAAATAAATTAAAGATAATTTACTTATGAGAGGGCTACCTGAAGATTAAAATAATAAAGTTATAGCTTGTTGGGAGTACATTGTATTCCTACCCCACATCACCTTAATTACCTCCCTTGGTGTTATGCCTTGATTAAATTACTTTATTATCTCACATAAAGATTTAATTTCAAGTTTCCCCTCCCCTCTTTCTGAAGTTTGTAAAAGCATTATTTTTCTACAAGAATACACCTTCAAAAATAATTGGTTTTAAACCAACTAATTTTAAACACGAGGCTTGATTTAGCAAATGTTATAAGACCATGTTTGATTATTTTTCCAGCATAACATTCTTTAAAAAAGACCCTGGCAAAAACTTTCAGCTTTAATTTAATGGCACAACCTGATGAAAAAGTTGACATCAGAATATTGTCCTGCATCTCTAGTGTTGCACATAAAGCTGCTAATTCCTAGGAGGTTGTTCCTCATGAAAGCTCTTTAATGCTTGGAGCTGTTCTGTTGAAAACCTCCATGTAAGTGGCAAGTACATTATTTTGCACAAAGTATGGGATGAATGTAGCAAGTGTGCAAATACAGACACCCAAATGGAGATCAGGGAACCCCCTGTGCCCCCAGACACACATATACACACAAGACCAGATTCATGCAGATCTGCAGGGCCCTGGTTCATCCCAAACCCTATGGAACGCACTTTGTGTAAGCTCTGAGTAGCCAGGAGCCATTCCTTTGGTAAGGAAAAGCCTTAAGTACCAGAATTCACTTGGTACCACTTCTTCAGAAAAAGACTCCTAACTCCAGCCGAATATTTGTACTGACACAGCCCAAATTAGGTCACAGAGTATTCTGAATTGGAAGGGACCCACAAGGATCATGGAGTCCAGCTCTTAAGTGAAGGTCCCATACAGGGATTGAGCCCCAACCTTGGTATTATGAACACCAGCTCTAAACAACTGAGCTCATGTCCGGGTCTTGGGTGCAAAGGTAGGCACTGTTAGAAGGATATTTCACTGTGCTGCTGCTCTCACTCAAATGGATATCATTGCACTTAACACACAATGAGGGTGTGATTTACGCACATCACAAAAGTGATAACCACCAAGTCCCACGAGAACAGAACAAATAACAAACATAAGAACATATACTCTTAGTCAATCTGGAGAGATTAAAGCATTGCATTATCAATAGTGATAAAGATCCTGATGAGGGAGTATTTCCTTTCCTGTCAAAAGAGGTTTCTTTTCTTGCTCATCACTGTGAGAAACATCGTACCCTCCAATAAGGAGGACAGATGATTCTCCTGAGCTCACTCCAACAACAGGTACAGCTCACAGTAAGACAATTCTGATTTCTCAAATAAGGAAAAAAAAATAAAAAGAAGGGTTTTTTTTCTGAAAGGGGATTATTTAGCCTGCATGTCACCTATATGGGCACATGACATCTGGAATGTTTCTAGTTACACACACCTTTCTGGACTACAAGGAGAGTGTGGCAAGAATAAAACGTCTGTCTGAGAAAGTTGATATTTTTGCACTTGACTCTAAAGAACAACGTTAGAAATGGAGAAATTCACACTGTCAGGAACAGCATCATGCAACAAATTGGTGTGAATTGTATCTCCAGAGAATACAAATCAATACCACCACCTACTAATTCTTTCCACACACCACCCCCGTGCTAATTTGAGATTCTTTTATGACTAAACAACTCAGGGTAATTTCAGGGTACTGAGACATGAGTCCAGATTGAACACCATCATGTTACAAACACAAACAACAAGCACAAGCCCGACAAATTAAAAACGAGAGGGAAAAAAGAATGGCACTGCAGTGATCTAGCGGTTTAAAGAGTGAATTGATGAAGAAAGTTCCTGCTAGAGGGGGAATCATTCTTCAACACTACCTGCTAATATTGCAGCTACAGATGAGAGTATTAAAAAGCTGCCTGGCTGAGGTCCCTGCTAGCACAGCATCAGAAACATGGGCAAACATGTCAGCTGCACCACATTCTCACAGCTACCACTGAAAAATACCTTAATATGGTTAGAACATGCTCAGGAAAGAAAATGGCTACAAACAGGATGCAAATATGTCCTTGATAAATGGACATATAATGGACCTATTTTGTGCAGAAGGTGTAGACTGCCTTTTTTTTTTTTTTTTCCATTGAGATTATTGAAGTGAAATAGGACAGTTATTCACTCAAATTCTCCAAAGTGAAGAGCACCATCTTATAAATGCTTCTAAGTGCTTTTGAAAAGCAAATGTTAAGTAACATCCACTGTACTTTGGAGACTTGTGACTCATACACCACCTCCAACAATCCTTGGTTTCTGTTATAATTAGGAAATACTATTTGTTTTCTTGGTAGTGCCTAAAGACCCTATTCCTTGGCACAAGGCACCACAGGAATACACAGGTGACCTTTCCAGTGTAAGCTCACTGAAAGTATTCTAAAAATAGCAATAGCAATATCTCTCTCTGCCACTTCTCAGATGGAACATACGTAGCATAGGAGTCTCTGAATATATTAACAATTTTATAATCATACTCAGTTCTGAAGATGTTGAGCACTTCAGTGCAGGAAGAACTCCGTAGCATATGGCAGTCCTGTGAAAATCCTGTTTATAGTGACCACAAGCCTCTTGTACTGGGAAGAAATGCTGGTCTGGGATTGAAGAGGCAGTCCAAACCCATAAACTACAGCTGCGCTCTACATGATTCATTTCACCCGAGTCATTTGCTGTCTCTGGCCTGTAATTCCCCACTGAAGAGGGACGAACCTCTGTCAGGCATTAAGCTTTAGGACACTAAAAGTTGTTAGGAACTTGGACCCTCTGACAGGTACATGGGAGAAGCAGGGGAGACAGTGGAGGAGGAGTGTGTGCACAGAGTCAGCTGAATGGAGTGAATTTAAGCAGAGAATATAGAATTTTTTAGCAATAATACATTCTATGCTGTTTCTTTCTAAACCACTTCCACCATGCACAACCTCCTGTTTTAAAGTACAAACAATGGTTTCCCTGGGCTGTTTAAGTCCCCGTGGTTTTTGCTAAATACCACTGCAGGACAACTTTTAAGTCATTTGGAGCAATGGGAAGTTAGAGCTCAGCAAGGCAGCTGACAGCCTTCCACAGGCAATGCCAGGGATGCAAGATCAGAGCAAGGAGAGAGCCATGGCAACAAGGGATATTAACTGGAGCGTGTAACTACTTGTAATAGGCAACCTTAATTATAAGGCAGGTGACACATTAAAGACTAAGTCTGTGACCTCAGTATTTGTTTATGTCTACTGCTTTAGAGTTTTCTGGAAAAAATTCCGAACACTTTTGAATTCTTAAAAGTCAGATTTACAGAGTTAGAAATGAGAACGTGAAAACCAGAATACAATAATAAATGCAATAAATAAAAAAAAACCTAGAGAGCAATGCTCTGGGTCAGTAAAATATTCTTATTGTTGATTTCTAAAAAGCTGCAAGTTTTTATTTAAGTGAAAAAGATCAACACACCCCCATCTCTACTTGAGTCTTTTATAATGCTTCACTATACTCAAAGACTAAGCAGGTGCTAATGTTATATAAATGTCATTTTTCTCTCAACTCCTGACAATGAGTTTTCTAAAAAAGCATTTCAAGGCATTCAGAGGCTCTGCATAAACAGTCCTTATCTTCTGACTTCATAGCCCTTATGCAGAAATGTGGTTTGAAGTTAACCAAGTTGTTATCTGTCCATCAGCCAAAACTGTCAGTGTTGTGTTGGCATAAGAATATCCTCACACTTGTAGTCCCATACAGGGAAATAAATGTGACAGAATTTAGAGTTCTTTCTGGACAATGCTACAATACAGAGATGTAAATCACAAAGGGACTTAAAAAGTGCACATATGTTAATTAACTAGAGAATTTCCTTTTCCCCATTTTTTTATCCTGCAGTCACAATACAATGGTGACTTGCAACCTTAGAAGCAATGGGAGGTATAAATACAGTTGGAGCTTATATCAATTTTAATAAAATAATTTTCTGTGGAAATTACATACTGAACAAATACAGATAAGAATTAATGGGCTCTTTCTAATATTGCAATAACCATTTCCTGAACATTGTTTCCTCATAAAGTGTGTTAATAAAAGAGAATAAAAATTCCTTGTTGTGAACAATTCTGAAGGAAACTGAAAACTTTTCAGATGTAAGGGTACAATATTTCACCTGTGTAGATAATTTACAAATCTGTAATATATTGGACATATATGAGGTTCATTTTCAATGGAATGCTTTCTTCATAAGATTTCATCTCCTCCTGCTACTTATCCCCTTGACATTTATGCTCACACTATAATGGGATTTAGTAGCACAAGTGAGTTAAATTCTTATAAAATAAAATCCCATTTCATGGAAATTTTCCCGGTAATTACAGCAAGAATAAGGAGAAATACAGAAAATGCATTGTATGTGGCATACAAAGAAAACTGTGTCTGCCTGGAACATTATCCAACCTCAACAGCTCTAATGGAATTCAGAGACTGAAAAATTGAGGCAACCGAGAGAATAAACAAGCTGTGAATTCTCACAGCTTAATGTAAAAATAATAACGAAAAAATAAATTTGATTCTTTTATTTCAACTGAATTTAAAAGAATAGTGGCATTTAAAAGTCACACTCTGAAGAAGGAAATGCCATTCTATGAACTACTGTTAGTTTACCTTGTATCTGACAAAGAGAATGAATCATATTATACATGTTTATGTTCTCTTTGGTTTTCTCTAATGTTGTGCTGGATGGCAAAGAATTCAGGGATATTGATTTGTTTTAAAACAAACTGTTTCAATTTAAAATTAAGCAAAAAAAACAAGAACACAGAACATTTCTTTCCCCTTCCTTTTTTTCCAAAAGTTTGAGCTCTCCAAAGCATACCCTGTCAGCCACATGTTGACATGTTATTAGTTATTACAATTGTCTCCAGTTTTATTAGCAAAAAAAAGTCTATCCTGCATTTACAGAAACACAACTGTCTGGGGAACAACATCACACTGAATGAAAAGAAGCCTACTTATTCTTTAGCACTGCAATGGTGGCAGGTCGTATCTTACCTCCAATACCTTCAAGCATGTGGCATTGTGCTGAATGTGTTGTGTGCACGGTGCATCATCAAAACCTCCAGATGTTGTCTATTTTGTGTTCTAGAGTCTTGAATACTAACCGACTGTCTCTGCAGTATCAGACAGCACACCACCACTCATGGCACAAATTAGGAGTGAAATAATTAATTGATGGAAGAGAAGATGTAACACATGCAGAATGAAACTATCTTAGGAAAAGCAATATACCTTTTTTTAAGCAAACAACTAAGCTTAGGTAAGGCTAAAAAAGGAACAATGCCAGAATGATGGACCTGAACACTATATTTTAGTCAAAGGAAAATAATGGTATTCTTCCAAGAAAAACAAACCAAAGAGATCTAGACAAACAGCCAAACTTTAGGATGCTTATTGAGTTCAACTTTTACATCACCTTAAGTCCCCTGTCATGAATTTACTGTTTATTTATTGTTCACTGAGGGAGAAATAATCTTTCTGGTATCAAACTTCAGGGCAAAATAGCTATAATGTCTGTCTCATCAGCCTAGACATTTATTAGACAGAACCACTGTCCCAGTACATATGGGGAAAAAAGCCCACTAAAATGCCCACTAAAAGCATCTCTGATGCTTTGTCACTTGCATCTGTTGTTTTGCAGGGGACTTCTGTTCTATAAAGCTTTAATTCTTAAAAGAATACTATTTTTTAAGTTAATGAATTCAAGAAACTCCTTTGTCCAAGTTTTCACAGTTTAACTGACAGCAAAGCCAATTTATCAAAAGAGGAGAAAGAAAAAATAGGTTATATAAGCTCCTAAGTATAATTTAGTCTGAGTGTTTCAAATACGGCTGGTCCTTTTGATACCAGGGTTCTGGCATCTTTATAAGCCGTTATTAACCATGTGCATTTAGTATGAGTAGATTTTCAGCTTCCAAGGAAACACAAACAGCCATTCTGCATAGAAATTGTGGTTTACAAGACACTTTGGAGCTATGTGAGACCAGATCATAAAAATTATTAACCACAAACCTTGTTCAATTTGGTGTTTTTACAATTAGCAATTTAAATTATATCACAGTTGGTCATATTCTACACTGTAATAGAACAGTATTTATTTTTAACCTAAGAACAGTAACAGAGGACAGCTCAGTCCTCACAGAATTAATCTTTTGTCAGTAGAATCTGCACTTTGGACTCTGTGTCTGCCATAGTAAACATGGGTCCAGGGACTTTTCCCACATGGAATGCTGTGAAAATCCAGCTTCTAAAAATCCAAAGGGTGCTTGCTAATAAACTTAATTCCTTCTGCTCATTTCTCAGCCCAGACAGGAAACTATTTGACATGGTATCTCACCAGCACTATGCATGCAAAAGAGAAACAAATTGTCAAGGGGGTCACAAAGGAGGACGCACCAAACCAAAAATGCATGTCGGTATACACAGCCAGTTTGTTGCTCTCAAAATTCAAACCAAATTCTTCTAGAGACCCAAGGAATCAACTTTGGCAGTGGTGATTAGTTGTAACAGAGCACGGCAGAGACTTTGAGCCAGACCTAGTAAGAGTCCATTGTAGCAGAAAGGGAGAGTAAAACCTTTTTTGTCTCTTCAGCTCAAGAAAATCAGTACAGCTGGGTTTCCTTTGCTTCACTTTATTGCCAGAGGAAAATGCAGAAAGGGGAGCCATATAGTTTCTACGCCCTAAAAGTCAGCCAAAAATTCTCTCCAAGGTAGACAGTAAAGGTAGAGCAAAAATGAACCTACCTGAAAGGTCTGTGTTGAGAAGACTCATAAAATAAATCTCAAGGGCCCCTATAAACTCACATATGTGACAACTGTGTTGCTGCTCTCAAGACTGAAATTAATGGTGGTGAGGAGTCTAAGTATTAAAATACAAAGCATATATTAAAGTTTAAAAATAGTTAGGAATTAAATCTAAAGCGCCTCCGTGCACTGGTGTATATAAATGCACTTCAAAGACTGCAGAGTGTTAAAGCGCAATTATTCAACCAAGAAGAAACAACTTTCTTTTTTTTAACCTTTAAAATCAGGGGGGGAAGGAAAATAGAACCCAAAATAAAAGCCAGTCAATATACTGGTGTGCCAATGTCATTAAAAAACAGATCCATCATTCAAGCTCCGTGCGACTTCGAAGTCAAGCCTGCTCTGAGCCTAGGACTGGACCGGAAGAGGACCACTAAAACAACAATCACCATCACATAACTGATAACTGATATTTTTGTGGTCCTGTTCTGGTAGACTATAGAAAGCATTAACATCACTTTAGTCACAAACAATTTACTATGAAATTGGGGGTTTCTATTCTGCTTCAACCTGCAGCAACAACTTTTGCTAAATGTGTTATATGAATCTGTCAGAAGGAAGGAAGAAACAGAACCGATGGACTAGACGTCCTTATAGTAAAATACTATACATAAAACTTACTTTTGAATTGCTATGCATTGTCAGTCTCTGGGTTTGGGGTTTTTTTTTTTGGGGGGGGGGGGGGGGGGGAACAAGGTGGGGGAAACCAGTACTTTAGGATTTCATACCATTTCTGCAACATTTTCCATAGTATAGTACAATATTTTAAGCAATTTCAAATAAAATATTATGTTTGCTAAATTTCTTAATGGCCTAAAATGGTTCCAGTACATTGACTTTTCAGTGAAAAAAGTTGAAACAAGTCAGCCGTGTCAGTCAAATGACTCCTCCACATGAGAAGAGGCTAAATAGACTGCAGCTTTTCAGCTGGAAAAAGATATGACTGAGGGGATGTAGAATAACCACTTTAAAAATTCAAAACAGCCTGGAAAAGGTGAATAGGAAATGATTATTCACAATTCAAGAACCAGACAGAGCCAAATGATGTTATCAGCCTGTAGTTTAAAAAAAAAAAAAAAAGGCACTTCACACAAAGCACATTAAAGTAGTAACTCACCTCCAAAGAATGAGTGGAAATCAAAAGATCTGCTTTCAAGACAGGAGGAAGCACATTCACAAAGGGTACCTCCACGTCTCCCCCAGATCCTGGCTCCAGGAGTTTTGAAATTGCAAACCAGCAGGTGCTGAGGGTGAAGCTCTTCCCATGCCAACCATCTATTACTGGCTGCTCTTTACCCAGAGTCTGGATGGGCCACTGCTCTGAGTCTGGGGAGCAATGCTAAATTTGGAATTAAGGTGTTTTGCAATGATACCTGTGTGCTGGGCTGGGCAGGGGAGCAGGAAACAGAGGGAGTACCTTCAGTTGAACTATTTACAGGAGTGAAGAACAGACAGTAATTTCACATGTGCATTTTTCTTCAGACTATGAGACTATCACAGAATTGTTTAGGTTGGAAAAGACCTTTAAGATCCTTGATCCATTAACCCAGCACTGCCAACTCCTCTGCTAAACGATGTCCTTAAGTGCCACATCTACACATCTCCATGTCTACTTCCAGGACTGGTGACTTCTCCACTTCCCTGGGTAGCCCGTTCCAATGCTTGACAACCTTTTTGGTGAAGAGATTTTTCCTAATATCCAATCTAAGCCTCCCCTGGTTCAACCCGAGGCCATGGCTTCTCTTTCTGTCACTTGTTACCTGATTACCTCATACAACTGGCGTGTGCAGACTCCTCTGCAGAGCTTGCTGCCCCCCAACAGATCGACACTCCCGCACAACTTGGTGTCATCAGTGAACTGACCGAGGATGTGCTCGATCCCTTTGTCCAGATCACTGATAAATAATCACTGATTACAGAGAGGGCTGGCCCCAGTACTGAGCCATGGGGAACACACTCACAACTGATCACCAATTGGGTGTAACTCCATTCACCACCACCACCCTGTGGCCTCGGCCATACAGATACGTTTTTAACCGGCAAAGAGACCTGTTCAAGCTACGAGCAACCAGTTTCTCCATGAGAATGTTGTGAGAAACAGTGTCAAAGGCGCTACTAAAGTCCACGTAGACAACATCCACAGCGTTTCCCTCATCAACTAAGCAGTTCACCCTGTCACGCAAGGAGATCAGATTGGTTAAGCAGGACCTGCCTTTCTAAAGCCATGCTGGCTGTGTCCAATCCCCTGGTTGTTCTGTAGTGGCTGTAAGGAAGCTGGTCCTTCTGGTACTTTAAATAAACTCATTATGAGGATGAAGAGAGGCTCACCCATCCCAAGCCTCTGAATCAGATTCCTCCCGTGACTACTCCCATGTGCAAGGGAAATAGACCAAGGACACCCAGCACCAGCTCACCACTCAGCGCTGAGCCGGGGGAGCACACAGCACCAATCAACAGATGGCATCCCTCATTTGCATCTTGTCAAGATTCATGGCCACAATTTTCAATGATTGAACTATCAGAAAGATGAAACAAGCTCTCTAATTGGGAAAGAGAAAGGGGAAAAGAAATGATCACGCTTGGCCTGTGTGTTCTTGACAGCCTGAATGACATGCTTACATGATAGTTATTTAACAGGATCGTTACTTCCAGGATATGGCTGCTGTCAGCTGAAACCTTGGGGCCAGATCCAAGAATGCCCAGTGAATACAGAGAACTGCAGAGAGAGAAGACAGACCCCACAGTCTGCAGGCACAGCCCTGCTGCAGCCTGACTCCAGCAATGTGGCAGCCTGGGACACTCAGCAGCCACACTCCACAGACATCATGCTTCTCCATACTTGGAAATTTTGCATGTGTTCAGGATAGTTTTGATGCGCCATTCCTGCCCCAGCTAAATCCAGGTCCCAGAGCCAGGTGCTTGGCTGCATAAGTCTGACAGAGCCTGCTTAACACAGCCCAAGAAGGAGTCTCCAGCCAGCACCATGGCCACACCTGACTTTGTGTCAATGCCTGGTGACACCCTTCCCCTCCTTTCTCCAGCACCTACCCTAGTCCCCCTAGTCCTCCACACCTCCCATGTGCAGGACGATAACTGCTCCAGGATCAGGCTACCCCTCAAAGGGGGTGTGCTCTGGATGAGCCCACTCCTGCTGCCCCATCCAAGGCCATGGGGCACTGCAGTCCCCCAGCAGAGGTGCCACCAGGGCTGAGCAGCACAGAGGGGATGAGCACTTGCTCATCAAGTCTTGCAAGTGACACTGCTGTCCACAGTTCCCAGCCTAACACCTGCTGCTCTTGACATGGCAGGTTTCAGTTTGCATCACACTGTGGGCCTCAGATCCCTCCCCGCTGACCTGGTGCCCATCCAGTCTCCTGGTCTCAATAGTTTTCTCCTCTCCTTAAATGCAGTCATAAGCTGATTGAGACAGTCCTGCATACCGCGGGTATCAGCTCTCTGGTACTTTGGTGTTTACCAAAGTCAAGCAAACAAACCTATGGTCAGGGATTTCACCCAGCCTGGAGTGCCTGGGAGTAGTTTAAAGAGACAGGGGTTTTTTTGTTTGGTTGGCTTTAAAAAAAAAAAAATTCTGTGCTCCTTCTCGGCTGAAAGTTATGTTTTATCAACGATTTTATTCATCTCGGCCATCTGCTTACCCCTGTGCATTTTATTAAGGAGAAAAGGACTGAAATTCTTACTTCCTAAGTAATTTTTAATTTGATTAGCAAGGAGCTGAAACACTTTAAAACAGAAGAGTTTTAGCATAAAGGACTCACCACACTTAGAGATGAAAGTCTGTCTCTAAAGTGTATTTCTAATTCTATTTTATTCAAATTTCAGGCTTCATTTTGAGTTTTTCTCCTGTTTTTAAACATAAGCTTAAAGTAAAAGCAGAACTGTCATAAGAAAAGCTCTGAAAGAAATGGAAAGACTCTTTAAGATACCAGTCATGGGGATATGTGAAGATGAGAAATATTAAATTTCAAGACTGAGGAGAACTTTTAATTACATGTCTTTGAAAAGCTCATTGGTAAGGATCTCTGGTATCGGCAAAGAACATAAAACAATGTATGAGTGTATGATATGTATGTATAGGAAATTATGTACACACAATGCATATAAATACTGTACATCAGCTATTCTATATTTTTATGTATGTGATATAATAGTTGATTCTAAAAAATATTACAAACTTGTTATGGTTACATTTTTCCAACTACCACAGATGTTCAGATGTCTTTATGTCTGTCCACAACATGATTTCATCCCCTTAGTGAAGCTCCCTCAGAAACTGAGCTTAGTTCCTCCGGAGTCTCCTGAGGAATGCAGAAAGGACTATCAGGATAGGTATGGTAATTATCTCATACTCGAGAGGTATAACTTCAGTACTTCTAATTGATAGGCATTTAATTTTAGAAAAATTGCCCTCATTTCCATTTTGCCTTATTTTCCTCACTGTAAAATACACAGAACATAGATTAACTATGCATATACCAAACAATTGCCAAGTAAATTCTTTAACCTGTCATCTTAACTCATCTGACATGGTAACAATGCTTAGATAATTTGCATTATGTTATTTTCTAAAAGTGTACTTCTGCCTTTCCCTAACGAACAACCACCTTGCATTATAATACAAGGTAGTTTAGCTTAATAAGTCTCATGCCATTCGTTAATCTGAGTGGTAAGAGATGCAATTGCCTTTTATTTTAATATAAACAAAGCATACCAAAAATAACACGTGCAAAGGGACTACATTCATGAGAATTTTATGCCTACAAAACAGTTACAGATGAGAGGAAAACTGCAGTGCCATTTTGCAAGACAAAGTCTCACACAGATCAACTCGTTAAACAAGGGATGTTTACTTTTATCAGGAACACATCTGAATCCCTAAGAGCAGATCTGCCACTTCTGCAGAGTCAGGCCTGTGTGCTTGGTCACCGGTACCACGCCACATTTGCAGCGGCTCAAAGAACCAGAGGCCACTCGAGCACCTTTTCCCTCCTGATATTCTAATGCTGTCTTTGTCAGGAGAACTAAATGTTTATTGCAAAGAGGATATAAACTGCCTGCCCTCCCTGACATTTATTGAACCAATACTCAACATTAAATTTCCTCTCTGGCATCCTAGAGTGAGATAAATAGGGAATAAAATGGCAGCAGAGCAGCAGAGGAACAGTGGATTTTTATTTATGCATTTATTCTCCTAGAGCTAAGAATAAAGACGTTCCTGAAAACAACATGCACAATGAAAAGTTAACATGGCCATCAAACTACAGGATTTCTAAAAGAAAAGGGATAAATCAGTCTCTGCCCTAATAGCTGAACCTCATTTTATAATCCCTGCTATGAGTTGCCTAGGACAGAGCTGCTAAGAGAATTTCATACAACAAATGAACATGAGCAATAAAGAGATGGTGTTGGTAACAGCATCTTCAGAGCAATGTAAAAAAACAATTCAAAAGGAAAAATTATATTTATCTTAATAGCATAGAAATTATCCCAACTCTGTCAGGATCTTGGTTTTTTTGGGGGTTTGTTTTTTTTTTCCTCCTGAATTATCAATCCTATTTTTCTCAACTCCTGTCTCTGCCTCAGGAATCCCAGAGCTTTTACTCACACCAACTCTCTGTTGGCAAAAACATGTCTGACCAGGACTGATGACCAATCTCCTCTTGAAATCCATCTGGATTTCTTTTCTCCACAGAAACCAAGTGGTCTCAGGAGCTTCTGTAAGACAAACACACCCTAGATCTGTGTCTTCCTAAGTCCCTTGGCCACATTTTCCTTTTTACTACCATTCAGTAATTAGATAGATTACACACACCCTGCCCTCACTGCAGTTGTATTGTGGTTAGCTATTTCCCAAAAATTCAAAATGTTATAAAAGCTCCATTAAAATAGGTTTAAAGAGTAAGGAAAATCAATCAAGATTTGGAGGCAATATTCAGTTAACAATAACACAAACTGCACAATGGGGAAACACACGGAATGAAACCATTTGTTGAAATATATCACATATTCAGTTGTTTACAGCACGAACTAACTGAGCAACTAAGAGGCTATTTCTTTATGATGAGTACCTGAATTCAGTATATGAATATTTTTAATCTCTCTGCCACACATACTGAAATGAAAGATTAACTCTCTAGTTTTACATCCCTAGGAAATAAGAATTTTATTATTGTTTTTCATTAATAACTTTGCCAAAAGATACTTCTCCTTCAGGTTCTGACACAAATCTATGATGATAGGTATTGTCTCTCCACTCAGCAGGCTGACTGTTAGAAAATATGCAGCTATGGGAAAAATAATGCCTTTTAAGAATCACTATTATCCTAAGAATCTTCAGACTACCAACATAATTTGTAATTTTATAGTTTACAATCTTCTCAGCCTCCACAGTCACCTATAAACTACCCTGTGAGACTGCTCCAATGAGGCCAGCCCCATCCTGCTGCCACCCACACTGCAGGCCCCACTTCTTCCCCCCTGTGTCCCTCCTGCCATGGCTCCTCAAGGCAAGGCACACGTGGCCTCACCGCTGGCACACCGTGGTGACCACGACCTGCAGGCACATTAACAGCCTAAGGACAGTGCCCAGTTTGCCCACTCTGCCTCAGCCAGCACCTCAAAACTCCCTGCCATCACTCAAATATGAGTTAGAGGTATGGAAGAAAGAGGACATAAGTCTCCCATTGCGCACACTTCCATTTGGACTTCTTGGCCTATTACTGATAGCATTTCATCTTTTGACTTCAACCTAATTGCTTTTTAATTTGCAGTTTTGTCATTTACAGCCTAACATAGATCTGAAACCAAAACAGTCATTTCATTTAAACATAACTATCCTAATTCCACTGGATGATTCCACTTCAATCTCCATTGCTTGAAAACATCATTGTCAACTGAATTCAAACTAAAAGAAAATAAAAATATGTAATACATTATTCTGATTCAAGCTGCATTCCTGGCCGGAATATGATTTGCTTCAAGTCAAATTTTCTAAAATTACTAAATACTTCTGAGCTGCTGATACACATTAAACTAATAAGGGCCCCTGCTTACTTCAGCTTCTGGCTGTATAATATTGTTTCTTCAAATAATTTTAAAGAATTGCTGACACACAATAATTCTGATGCTCTGTACTCTTTTATAGATTGTGCTTATTTAAAAAGCGTTTCATAACATCACAAGCATTATACAGGTTCTTTTCTATGGATTCTGCCTTCCCCAGTGAAGAGCTATGGTCAACAATAACTCAGAACACTGCTAATATAAATCCTCTTTGACTGTAAAACATTCATGCAATACAAAAAAGTTACCAAGTGCTCTTTTTAGTGAGCACAGCTTTTGACAGTCCACTCGTGAATAATGAAAACCAACAGAGGGCCAAAGAAACACCGCAGAGATTTTGTTGTTATTATTATGGTATTACTAGTTATTTAAAGGTAAAAATCTCATTTTAAACCTCCAGTTCTAAGAGCAGCTCCAAGTGACTCCTACGTTTATAGCCATAAAAGGGCTACTCTTCCAGCAACTGCCCTTCCCTGACCACAGCCAGGAGATGTGGGCCAGGAGATGGCCCTGGCTTGGGATCAGCCTTCCTGCTGCAGTGGTGCTCCATCCAGGCCCAGCAGCATTTCTGGAGTTTCAAAACACAACCAGGTTACAACCTAGTTCAGGATCTTGGTATAATGAGATATTTTTCAGCAGTTTCAGTATATTGTGTACCTGAACTAAATCCTGTTAAAGCCAACAGAAAAGTCCATTCCATCAACATTAATGAGTTTGTTATCACATGCTTTAAAATATTTGCAGATATAGCCCCTCATAGCTAAAGCCAGATAATAATGTTTCTTAAGTGAAACTGAACCTTGATGAAAATGAAAGAAATAGCAATGTTTGTATAGATAAATGAGACTTGCTCAGATTTTGACACCATATATTTTCAGTATGCTGGACTAATCAATAGCAGCTAATTAGGATAGAGAAAAGAGCCAAGTCTACCTAAGGAGGAACAGTACTTGTGCTACCATTTATTTAAGGGAAAAAAAAAAATCAGCCTGGAAAAAAACAAATGTTTTGAGTTTTATAAATATTGAGATGAAATTGAAAAAGCACAGATATTATTTTCATTCCACATATGATGATGAATGAAGCTATTAAATATGTTTTTGTGTAAATATAAAAAGCTATCCAGTAGTCATTTCAACTTATTACTTGAAACGTAAGCAAACATTTTCTGTTTTCCACAACCCATAATAAACAGAATCCACATAACTTTTCTGTATAACAATGGTGGTTACTTCTGCAAATGCCTATTTTATAAATGGTTTGCCAAAACACTTCTGTGGAAAAAACAAATACCACAAGCAAACCAAAACGCTGTCCCTAAGCTAAAGACTAGGCCTAGGAGAGTCTAAAATAATGGAAATATTTTCTTCCGAATGAAAAGGAAAAGACAAGTCAAACCAGTTTATTTCTGTGTTTGTCAACATTTTTCATCAAAAAATGTTCAGTCAGAACTAGTCTCATATGAAATAAACCCAAAACAACCAGCCGAACAACCTCAAACAAAACTATAAAAAGCCCCACAACTACCAATATGGGATCAAATTCAAAATTACAGCATGAAAATAAAGAGCTTTACGTGCCTCTCTTAGAAAACTTAATAGGAGTGGGTAATTGTATTGTATTTTGAGATCAAATTCACATATCTAGAATCTTCATGATGGAGTAATAGGAGGAGGCACAGAGCGAAGAAGAGACAACCTCTTGCCAAGTGTGGTGTACATGACAGGAATGTGGCAGCTAGGGCTCAAAGAGGCGAGAGTGAGCACATAGGGGGCTCAGGCACATTTTCTGCAGTGTGTTAAAAATAGCCAGGTGGAACATGCCAGATTTTTAATATATACTTGCTCATCTGATGCATGTTCCCTCACCACTCACTGAAAACTACCCTCCCCTAGATATTTACAACAGTGTTGACTTTCTCCACGACTTTGCTGTTATTAATAATCCCCACTCCCCCCAAAGAAACCTTAAACCAAAAGGGATACAGAATGAAGAGACAGGCAATCACAGCACTGCATTATGCTGCTCAGGCTCTCAGTGAAAAGTCCAGGAAATTTACTGGCTATCAAAACTCTTCTCCCAGTCATTTAAAAGCCTCATAATATTACTCTCGAGTTGCTTTCAAAATTATCTTTAAAATTTCCCTTATTTCTTTATAGCATAATTTCCCCCTTTGTTTATCTCTTGGTGTATATATCCAGCTTTGTTTACGTATATATACTGCATCTCTTACTGCCTGCCATGCTACAGGCATTACTATGCTGCACTTTAAAATTCCATCAAGGCAATCTATTTAGATACACGATTGTGTTCTATATAATTGGAATTAATCTCTAGGAAAAAGCACTTCCCATACACACACTGTGCGATCATGCATCAGCCAAATACCTGCAGACATTACCTTGAAACATAAACTAGTTTCCTGCATTTATTTTTAAGCCTTAGTATTTCTGTGATATAAATCTCCATGTGTGAGTCTAATTTTCCTGCATATGAGTTATTTTCACAGATTTATAATAGAAACTATGTAAATATTGACCTCCCTAAAGTCTTTTCTAATAAATTCCTTGGACTTTAGCCTCCCTGTCATGTACATCTTCAGCTTTCAGCTCATTTCTTCCCCAACCTATTAAGAATTCCTGTGACAACTAAAATTATGGAAAAAAAAGTAAATCCACATTGGCCACAAGGTTCACATACATTTTGCCAAAGATAGGCCATGTATGCATTACTTTCAAAAATAATTGCATATAAATGAAATTTCTGAAGATAGTGTCTTACACGTGGCAGTGGAATTTAAAAGGTATCCATCTCTGTTAGGCAAAAATGATAATTTCCCCCCACTGTTGTAACTGCACCAACAATTCAACAGTTTGCTAATTTTTAAAATCTCCATCACAGAATGTATTTTCATTAAAATGCAGGAAATTAAAAGGGTTTATTGGAGAAAGCTCTTGTATATCCCAGTGGGATGCTGCTGATTTTTCACATTTGTTTATTCTGCAGAAATTAAATATTTAGTGCTAAAACCACCAAGGTGACTTGGAGACCCAAACACACCTTTAGCTGCTGAGGTCTGATGTCTAGTAAACGGCTGTTCACAAATCTCTGTCACCAAACTCTCAGGAGACCTTCCTTGACTACAGAAGATGGAAATTTAAACCTCTAGAGAAACCACTTTTTTTTTTTCACATTATTAGCCTTAGTTTCTAGTATGGAGAAATTGTTTTGGCCTATTTCCCAACTGTACAAACACTGCAGCAATTTCACACCACCAGCAGCAGGTACGTTCAAAGAGAGAGACAGGACTGCTACTCAACGATCAGAGAAGAGCTCAACCAAGCACAGGTCACACAAACGCCTTGGGTGGTACCATCAGAAGAATAAAATGACCAGCAAGAAATGCAGGGGAAGGTAACAACAAAACACCCAAAAACCCCACCAAACCAAAAAAACAACCCATCAAAAAGGGAATGGGCACTACTTAACGCAGTGGGGTGTCAAGTAATCCAAAACAGAATAAATCTATTTTAGACTGGTGATGCAGCTGGTACCTACAGCACGTTTCCAGTAAAGACTGGAGTATTACTTGAAGAAATTTCACCCAGCTTGGCTCACAGGATCTTTTGAATGTCCTGATCCATGTTAATAGCCAATAGCAAACAGACACTCTCCTGTTTTTAAGCAGTTGGTGATTACAGATGGCACATTTCAAAATGCTGCTTTCAAAAGTTGGGAACAGATGCAAAGTGCTGCCAGTGCAGTATCAGTTCTGCTGTCCAAATCTACAAATATTGAATTTCTTACCAACAGGATGCTTGTTTTCAAAAGTTATTGATATCTGGCAGAGCATTACATAACTGACTAAGTAAGACTCAAAGTTTTCAGCTTCCACAAGTTTGATATCAACCACATTATTCATCAATGTGCTTTAAGGCAAATAGTGAGGACAATAAACTATACAGAAATCTGAAAGGTATCTCTCTGTTTCACTAATTTGCTAGAGTGCAGTCACCTTAACTCCTGTGGAACTGCACAGCATTATAACACCAGAAAAACCTCGTAATTCCAAAATCTCCTGCAGCAGAATGATTTCGGGAAAAATGCTCTGGGTGTCATTGGGGCAAGTGAAATATTTGAAATATTTGTATCTGATAGTCTAACTCTCAAAGCCATCAATTTTGCATCGTAACTGTAAGATTTACAGTCTCTGGCGGTGCAAAGATGAATATGAAATTCCAAACTGTCAGTAGCATAAGCACACACACACCCTTACGTGTGAACCACGTGTAAATCTGACAATGGGAGTGCAGTCCTTGCACAAATGATTTCCCATTAACCATGAGCCTCACAAGGAACAATTAGTAAAACACACTATTCAGGAAAAGAAATAATATTTTTAGACATACTCTTTACTACCTGAATGCATGCAAAAAAATTACATTTTATAATTAGTCACTAATGGATGAGGTAATTCACAGTATTATGCAGTGATGTTTGAGAAACAGCACCTACAATATTTTGCTTTCAGAAAATATTTTCCTATGACAAGCACTCCTAAAATAAACAAAAGAGGCAAATTCAGGACTTTGTTGCTGTTTGCCCAGAATCACCATGGACAAAACATGAGAAGCAGATAAAGAATTACTGCAGAATGTTAAGGAGACACTCTATCACACATGCTGATACAGTGGTAGCAACAGCTCATGGCGATTCATATGAAGCACAGACATCACAGTGCTGGGAAAGAGTAAAGAACAGGTCAGTTACCCAAAAACTGTTTTGCCTTTCCAACATTGAAAATTATCAGCATTAAGGTTCTTTGGGAAACTTTTGACTGAACTCTGGGTCTTCTTGGGAATTTTTATTTGTGTAAGTTATTGATCTTTTACAGAGAACTTCAAGTCCTCATTTAAATTCTATTAGCTAATAAAACGTGAAAAATTTCCAAAGCATGGAGAGGAGAGGGAAAACCACCTTGACTTAGCAGATTATTCCTGGTTACAGGCTCTTTGGGAAGTTTTAACGTAGAAACGTTAACATGGCAAAGTGAGCTTTCTTCAAAATCTCTGTAGGTTTGGGAAACCATTCCCAAATATTAAATTCAACCCTACTTCACTGCACAACCACAGCAGAAAAACATTGTTTCCCAGACCACATTCACACGCAATTCCCATGATCTTAAGCAAGAAATGTCCCAGCATTGTGAGAGATTTCTATCACCATGTAGGAGTGCAAATCCAGACTTCAGCCCTGATTTAATTTCTAATCCCACACATAAAATATGTCTGGTTCTGATCTGCATTCCCGATATGAAGGTGTATGTTTCAGAGTGACACACTGGGAATTCAGACACAATCCGTTCCGTTCTGATTCAACCGGCACCTCTACCAGTTGAAACCCCACAGACTTTTAACTGAAAAGCACTTGCAGGTTTCAAGTTTACCAAGTTATCAAAGTATCACCAGAATAACATTAGCTTAGGCTTTAGTACTATTTCTGGATTTGTAATATCAGAACTTGACCCTGTATCTTAATCTGATAAAACCAAATGCCGCAAATGAAAGTTCTGCACAAGAAAAGTCTGTGGGGATCAAAAGAAAATATAAGTAGAGCAAATAGTCAAATGAGTCCTTTCTTGTAATTTTTAACTTAAGGCAAAATTCCATGGCTTTTGTACTAAAATAGTACTAGCACAAAAATGTTCTAAATTAGGTTTTCATTAAAGTGACCTTAAAGACTAAAGCACAACTAATCAGAACATCTTTCAGGATGCTCATTTTAAAAGCTTTTAAAGACAAATTATGTTTATATTACACGTCCAGATTGCTTTAAATGCCTTAATAGCATTTATATCTCAAACCTTAGCTTAAGGAAACTTCACAACGTCTACAACCATTTCCTAAAATATTTGTGCAAATTTAGCAACAAACCTATCAAATTCCTGCAGATGGCAATGACCTTTGATCACTGCTGCAGTGGCTCTCAAGAGAGCTGTAACTGTGAGCTCGTTGGGGTTTTTTTGATACAAGCAAACAAAAAGCCAACACCTAACACCACAGAAATAATTTAAATAATTTTCAAGTAATTTTTTTTTAAAGTTTCTTTTTTATCGGTATGTGGAATCTTGTCTTTTTCTGCAGATGAAACAAATATAGAAAATTCTGCTGCAAAATAGTTGCTAAGGACTGTCAACAATCTAATGGTGTTACTTGGAACAGTAAGAGAAATATAACTACAAAAAACTCTGTAATTCATTAAGATTGAGTCATTCCAGATATCAAAAATTAACATATTTTTCTACTTGGACCAAGAAAAAAAAGCCTTCAAGAAAAAGAAGAGCAACAGGCAGTTTAACAGTACTGTAAAAGGCAAAAAGCCCACCCAACGACCCAAACGAGAAAGCTGACAATACACACAGGAGTCTATCATTTCCAGGATTGTCTCAAGTACAGTTTTCACAAATCTTCCTTTAATGCACCATCACGTATTGCAAATGGAGTAGGCTACCACTACCCAAACTATTTCTTTCAAGCTAGCTATCAAGGGAGAACAAGAAAAGTGAGTTAGATATTCAGTGTTTAAATGGGTCAATTTTTTAGATAGTGTTGATAACACATGAAGTCTGAAGTATATACCACAGATGTGATTCGTCTCACTGTCCCCAAATCATTGAATTTCAAGATTGAAAAGCTCCATTTTCCTATTTCATCTAGTGCTCTGCACTGTACAACTTGCACTCTACAGACTATTTTCTAGTGTTTTGTCAATTCCAGTTATAAGTCTCAAGTGAATGGTTTTCTAACATTTCCCTAAGATGACTCTTTCACAGTCTAATGTATCTCTGCCATAACAGGTTTTTTGCCATACGGTTCAATTTCTCCCTTGCTTGTTTTTGTCCCGTGGGATTAGTTCACTGACCTCAACATAGATCTGCATGTGCCTACATTCAAAAATGAGATTAAGATCCTGGCACAAAACACCTTCATATGTGTACGAAATGAGGTAATCGACCAGAGCTAGCTGGGGGGGGGGAAAAGATACTGCATTATTAAAGAGCAATTCATCAGCACCGATAAAGTTCAAGTATATAAAGACAAAAATGCTGCTGTGTTTAGTCTTGTAGAGTGAAGTCCATTTTTTACATCTAATAACAGTAATGAATTTACTTAATTCCACCAGTACAAGAGATTTCATATGAAACACCAGGAAAAATTATTTAACTTCTGTTTCAGTTTGTTTTGTAAAAGAGACAATGCTTCCTTAACCAGAGATGACTATCTGCTTAGAGTCACTGGCCATCAATGAGGATAAAAATTATATAAAGAAATAATATCTGCATTTCTTTGAGCAGTTGCACAGAATATTCTTATTCACACTTATTTATAAATACATACAAAATACTGGACTGCAATTTTGCAAGTTCTGTTCCACACTTATGCACAGATAAATAGGGTTCACACAAAACCAGGCCATAAGCTATTTGATTATTCATTTATATATTTTCATAAAAAAATTGGTTAGCTTCTTTTTTTTTAATTCATTTCAACAGGCCTTACTGAATGATTTGATTACAGCAAAAAGTACTGCCATTTAATCAATACTGAAAGTTGAGCAGCAGATGTGAACGAAGAAGAGATTAGAGGAAGCTATAATGGTAAAAATACACAGCAAGTGCATTTCCAACTTCATAAACACATTGCAGGGAGGGAATCTGCACAACACTCAAATTGCATTTGCTCATGTGCTTAGATTCAACAGGCTGTTTAATTAACATTTTTAATAGAGTTTTAGATATGGATAATCATAAACAAGTTATTGTAAAAATGTCTGCTGTCTCTACACAAGCTTCTCTTAGAGTGTTTGGAACTTTATGTCCTGTTTCTGGAAAAAACAGTGTAAATATTTGTCTGAAAACAAAGCAGCCACAAATGTTCTGAAATTTGGACTGAACAGTAGAGCTCTGAGTAACGCTCGGGGTGTACCATCAGCCACTCTTGGGATAACACGCAGTCACAACAACTTCAGATAACTCTCAACTTCACAACAAGTGACTGACTGCAGCTATTTGTTCTCAACATCAACTTAACTTTGTGAAATACACAGGAACATTTTCTATTGGAGCAGAAACACGCAAAATTGGGTTATCAACTAAATAAGTTCCTAGGTGCAGATAAACACATTGATCCCTAGAAAGCTCTGGAAAATGGCTCACTGCCATCACTGGATCCCGGCACATTAAAGTTAACAAATCTAAACTGACGTGCAGACACGTTAATATACAAACAGACAGCAATAAGTGCACTGGAAGGTTCACAGTCACTGAGCTGAGCACAGATCATAAAAACACAAGCCTGAAATCACTTGTGCTGCATTACTGTGATTAATGATTTTGGCCCTCTGCTACAGTATTGCAGCAGCCCTGAGAAACGATGCAATTACTTCGTTTGAAGAATGAAGTTAAAAAGACTTGCTACTAAAGGGCAGTGCATGCAGCCTGCTGCTTAATTAAGACTCTTCCTGAACGGTTTCATTATGTTTCTAAACACCATTCTTAGTCTCAGTAATTTCCCAATATTTCCAGTGTTACAAAGTAAATTCCAATTAATAAATTGACTAACCCACATTAATAAAAATTGTTTTCATTTAAAGTCTTTTAACCACCTCTCGAATCTTCAAACACCCAAAACTTAACAACATTATGAAAATTAGCTAGAAAAGACTCTGTAGGTTTATTAGTTCTCCCTTTGACAGTGGTTTTCCTCTCTTCCTGGCATGACTTCCGTAATTCATTTTTCAGCCTAATAGTCTTTATTTTATAGTCTGCTATTTCTCACTCTTCAAAGACTTTCCTATTACCTTTCCTTCTATCTACCAAACACAAATGCTGTGTTAAGTCTCAGGGCAAAAAACTCTAAATTGCATTTCAAATTCAACAGTGTGCAGTATATCTAAGTGAATACAAATAATTTCTACAAGCTCAGTGTAGGAAGGAAAAGAGATGTCTTCTATATTAATACAGAATCATTTCACATACAAAATATTTACTTATTTAATAACCACTTGTGATCTCAGCAGACACTTCCATTAACCATTAAGTTGTTATACGCTTAGCCTTGAGCGCTGAGAATTTATATAAGCAATACGTTAAAAATTATGTATTTGCACCACTCAGAGTCATAAAAAGGCAGGTTGAATCAACTGTTACTTGTGAATGGCACTACATTCACTACAACCACTGCCTCAGTGTCTTTAAGGACAGTGCAGGGGAGGATGAAGGCTCAGCAGCAGAGCATGTCTTGGAAAGCACTTAAGCTCAGTGTGAGAGAAGGCAGAGGAAAGCACTCAAAGCTGAGAACATCACAGAATCTTCCCACCCCTGTCTTTTTCAAAACTATCTCCACAGGATACCAGTCTTTTCACATGTTCTGAATGGTGTTAAATGCATGTGATCAGCACCTGAACTTGAATTACTAATAAGCTAAATGATCTTTTTTTTTGGAAGACATAAGTATACCTACAAACGTGTAAAGCAGTAATAATCAAAAGACTATTTTAAAGATCAAAGCGTTAAGTAACCATGTTAAAGAAAAGCCCTAAACCCCAGCCAAAACATTATAAGTTTAGTGAAGTCCTCAAAGTTAATCATAGCATTAGACTAATTGCTGGAAAGTAATTTTCATCAGAAAAAAACCCCTATGTCTTAAAGCTTACTATACTAGTGCAGTGCCCAGACAGAATTTATGCTGTACATATTTTTGCTTGGTAACATAGGTTGCTTATAGGTAAACATTCGTTTACAAGTGTGTAGAAAATCCATTCAGTCACTTACAATCATCAAAGCATGGAAAATTGTGGGTTTATGTCAGATGAAAGATGAATAGGGAATGGAAGATGAACACGCCAGGTTCCATGCCACCAATAATGAGAGGGAGCATATCCTTAACTGCACAGTCCAGTTGACATCAGTTTCTTTATACAACACAAGTGTGATGGAATGGACACAGCTTTGGGGTACCTGGTGGCAGATACCCCAAAGCTGTATCTTCCCTCTGACACCAAAGTTGCACCCCAGACCTGGTGAGAGTTCATTAGGAGACAGTCAAAGAGAGAGGTGGTTATTCTCCTCCAGCAATCACAAAGAAACATAAATCAATGTATTTCAAAATGAGTTACTCCATTATATAAATGATGATTTAGTTGATTCAATTTACTCTTGTTCAGTCAAGTCTGGCAAATATCCTTGAAATCCTCTCCAAATGTTACTTAACTGGAAGGTACTAGTCAAACTACGTATGTAATACTTGAGTTCTGATTAGTGAAATTCAATCTAAACAATACAAATTAATTTCATTTCTTTAGTTCAGATTCTTCTAGAGCTGGAGAAGTAACAATTATTCTTCAGCAATCATTTCAACTGACAACATTTTATGACCGACAGAATGTTTTGAAACGATAGCTTAAAAAATTTTAGAAGCATGAAATTGTGCAATGCTTTAAATAAAACTTAGGACTAAAATGTATTAACCCGCAGAGGAAAATAGTCACATTTATTTGTGTTGGTTATATATGTTAAGTGTTAGATGCTACTGTAATGAAATGTTCCAATTTTAATGATTAGTTAAAAATTATTAGATTCCCTTGCCCACACTTTCTCATATAATTCAGACCATCCATCTGAAAATTTCAGGAAGAGATGTTTTTCGTCAATGGACTTTATTAAATTTAATGCCATGTTTCACTTCACTCCCAAAACATGATTTTTGAAAACTATAGTACTTTGAAATACAAAGCTGCAAGGCTGGAAGGTAGAGAGCAATTATGATTTGATTATCAGTGACTGTAGTTAACATCAATACTTAAAAATTACTCACTTAATAAAAATCATTTGTATTGAAATTCCTCTCTCAAGACTGGCCACAGATATGCTATGCTGTCAATATAGCATTCAAATCAGGTGATAATTTGTTCTTAGTTTCAGGTTTAATGCACAGCTGAGTCTACTGTTGGGCCTCCAATATTCTCCTGTTCACCAAAACTTCAGATTTTCTCTGGCAGGAAGGAGTATTGTGTTTTTGTGGCAATGCTGAGGGGAGAAGGAGCATGGGGGACCTACTGGGGTAGGCTCTTTGAGAAGTTTCTAGAAGCTTTTCCTGTGTCCAACAAAGCCAACGCCAACCAGCTCAAAGGCAGACCAAGCCCATCAGCAATGGTGGTAGCACTACTGGGCTAACAGGGGTAGGAAGGGGAAAAAAAACCTGTGCAATCGCAGATGGAGAGAGGAGCGAGAATATGTGAGAGAAACAACTCTGCAGACACCAATGTCACTGGAGGAGAAGGGGAAGGAGCAATCCATGAAAGACTAACAAATATCTGAAAAAAAACCACTCATGGAGAGAAGGATGTACAGATTGAGGCAGGGTCTAAAGATCATATTGAATGGTGGCATGAATAAAATAGAGCTGTTTTGAAGAAGTCACAATTTGGTCTCTTTGGATTTAGACGTCTCTGTGGTGGGACAGCACTGAGCACCAGAAAGTCATGGTACCCACAATACTATCCTACTGCCCTCAAAGGTGAACCCTTTATGACAACAACAGCATTGGGCTGATCCTGGTTTCAGGGCAATATCAACTAAGCCATTCTCCTAAGAAGGTTGACCTCAGATTGCAGGGCAGCCAACAGTGGCTGGAGGGGAACAGGGGGCACTCTGTAATATTAAACCTGCCAGCAGCTCTGGCCAGTGACTGCTAGGTGAGGGCAGACATTAGAAGAAACAATTAAAAAAAGGAACCCTTGTATTAGCACAAATTGACTGAATTGATTTTTTGTAGCAGATGAAAATCATTTGGAAGTTTCTGTGACATGTTTCAACTCTGAATGATGAGCTTTAATACTGAGAATCCTACCTTGGAAATAGGGAATCAAGGGCAAGCCTGTGCTGCACAGTGGATGGCAGAGCAGGGAGCTCCAGCTAACGCAGACAGAAACTCCAGCTCAGTAACCTGAGAAAAATCCCACCTGGAGGGTACAACTGCAACGCCACTGGAAGCCATCTATAGTCCTTTACAGTAAGCACACGCCATGGCTTGCTTCCAGGTCAAGGCGGATAGACTAGATCATATGTTCAAAAATACTTAAATGTACTAGAGAAATTGAATTTCCCATAAATGTAGGTATGTCACCAGGAGAAAGCAGGCCCAGTCTGGATTGGGATTTAATCTGAAAATAAAACATTGGACCTGATCAGGCCCAAGTGATCCACTCAACCCCAAAATTTCACAGCCTATGATATTCAAAGGCCATGCTCACTTTCTGGGATGGGGGGATTCCCATTAGAAACACACTCATCTAGAGCAGCCCAATAAAGTAACATAAGACAATACTGTCTAATGGCCTTCATTAATTTGATCTTTTCTGTATGTACCAGAATACTTCTACCAATAGAAATTGTCATAAATTACATGGGATTTTACCTGTTACCACCATAACTGTTTTCAGATACATTGGGCTATGTCTGCCAAGGTCTTTTAAGAACGAGATTTAAAGAGTGGTTAACATAACATTCAGTTTCAACTATTATTACAAAATAATACATGGAATTTTGTTTTTCATAGTTTGACTTATCTGGAAAAAAATATAGTCCTTTCAGCATACACACAGTAATTGCCACTACACAAGGATAATTCCATAAGCATGGACTGCTTCTGCAGCCATGACACCGCTTTTGAACTCATCGCTGATTTCAGTCTTAAAATTAAAACTAAATCTCAATTTTATTTTTATATTTAATATTCCATGTTGTTGATTTATCTGACCGATGCCTCTCAGTCAAAGCTCTGAGGAGCTACTGAGCCATGGAGAACACCTTACCAAGATTGTTTTCAAATTCCATGAAGTGAGATAAAGCAAATGAAGAGAGCATGTGTGCTGAGCCCTCCAACGTCCTGATAAGGCATTAATAAACCTTAGCAAATTCTGATTATGTCTGTCCCATTATGTATATTATTACATTTTCTACAGATAGCAACGTTGGTAAATTAAGTGCCAAAACTGCACATGTTTGAGTCTGCTCACCTGAGTGAGCAATGATAAGCAATAAAAGGCAACAGGCAGGATCTCCCTACTTTTTACAGAGTTCACTGGACCAAAGCAAATTTGTAGTTGTTTAAGTTCTCTATTTTATTTCTAACAAGTACATGTCACTTTTTAGGAGGCAAAAGTGCACAAAATACAATATTTTATTATCTAAATTCTTCAAGCACTTTACCTGAAAGCCCAAGTGCCCCCTCTAATCATAAAACAGCATATACTAAGCAAATTCTTTTGCCAAAATCTCTTACATTCTTTATTATTACATCGTACTAGGAAACTGCTGACTCAACAGCAGCTATTTTGCTGTAGAATGGATAAATTCCTAAGTAGGCACAGATGTGTCAAACAGAAAATATTAGCAAAATCCTTTACGATTACGATATAAGTGCAAAGACAGAAGTAAATGCATTCTTATTAAATAGCCTTGTTTATACTGGGGAACGTGAGCTGTGTAAAACATCAAGGCACCTGCCCGTACACAGACTTTTCCAGAAGTAGGACAGGCCATGAGATTGCTTCTAGCATTTTATTCTGCCATTCATTTGGCTGCGTGACCCTGGGAAGTCAGCCTGTGTTCTCTGCACCACCGTAATGACACTGGGCAACAGAGATGGGAACTGTTAAACAACTCTAGATCTACAGGCACGCACAAAAATCAAACCAGTATTTTTAGCTCTTTCTGCACATGAGCAGAATACTGGTTGACAGCAGGGTGGCAGAGCCAAGAGAAGTGGATCTTCACCGATGAGTGAGAAATGGCACGGCGGTGACTGACAGAGCTATGTGGGACATGGCAAAACTGTTAGAGAAGTTAACACATGGTATCATGAAAAACAAATGTAGTGGCCTGTAAAAACAGCAAGGAAGAAGAAAACGGAGCCTACACCTTGTGAACCTAGACTGGCTTCCTTCTTTGCCCAAAAGCTCACCACGTTTCACAGGGTCATTAAAAGAACACAAAATCAAAAGCCGTAGAATACATACATAAAACTGATTTTCCATATTAGTAAAAAGTGAACCATCAAGAACAAACCCATGCGGAAGAAGTCACATTTTAATGCCATTGATCTCTAAAAAAAACCCTCCAAAACCTTCACTGGCTGCTTTTGCTTTCTTCCCCAGCAATTTAGATGTTTTCTAGCGAGAGGAGGGGGGAAAAAGGCCCTCAGATTTGTCCAGTTACTGCTGCTTCTATTTTCGCACCTCCAACACTTCCTGGTAATACTTAAGTTTAATTAAAGCATGAGCCTTAATGAATGTTTAGGGGAATGTAATACTTAAATAGTGTCATTCAAGGACAACTTTGTTTTCCAAGGTGGCACTTAGTCTTACTCCAAACAAAATAAAATCAATAAAGTGGAACTCAGCAAATCAGACCCAGCATTAATAATTGCAACAGTAGTCATCCTATGTTAATCATGAAAAAGAGTTAGCAATTGTCAACTACGTGAATGAATCTGAACAAAACCTACTTTTCTGCCATCCCTATATAGAAAATCATTGCTTATTACACTTTTGGAACAGAAGGAGCACATTCACTTATATTCCAAAGAGTACAAGACCAGAAATACAAATGATGCAACACACCATCCCCTTCCCCACACTTTTCTCTCTTCTTGATTTGCCATGACAATTTTCTGCGGAAGAGGGCAGAAACTTGCTGAATTTATATATTTCCTGGGGAGATGTCTGGGGGGCTGTGAGCAGTTTTTTCTTCAATCAATTCAGCCAACAGCTGTTGTGTCCCAGGTCAGTCTCTGGGCTGCTCCATTCAGGTGCTATTGTGTAGTCACTCCTGCCTCTGCAGATGATGCGATGGCTGCAGAATGTGGCAGAGGAATGTGAACCGAATCCTAAGCAGGACACGGCTGTTGCTAAAGCTTATGAACAACGTGGGTTAGCCGTGCCGAGTGAAATATAATTAGCACAAATGCACCTCTGTCTTCCAGCTGTCCAGCAGACCACATACTCCACCTTTCTTTTTTATGAAGCACCGATTTTTAATTGTTTTATTGCTGTAGAAATACGGGGAGAACTACTCCACACAACACAAGCTTCATAGCAGTGGCTTTCTATTCATCACACTTTCCTACACAATCTTATTCATGAAGTTGCAGCTAAATCTGACATTTCTTGCAGAAGCTTTTTTATTAAGGACCTATGACAATAACAGGAATCTGCTCTGGACAGAAACTCAGCATATAAAGCCTCAGTGAGGGAACACTGACATCACTTAAAGTGAATTTAGTATTTGTAAAGGTAGTGTAAATGAAAGAACCATCAATACTGTAAGTCATTTTATAGTTTCAATGATAACACTAATACAAAATGTCTCTTCTCACTTTTCCCTCTCCTTCTTCCCTTTTTACTTCCCTCTCAGTATTCTTCCATAATGATGAAGCACAGTCTCAGAGTGGGAGATAATTCCACACAACTGACAATTCATCACTGTGGCTTCCTGCTGAACCTGTCTTTGAGGAAGGATGCTTCTCCATCCTAAAGGGACTCAGCCACAAGGAGCAAAGGGAGGTACATCAGCTGATTTGGTACCAGTTGGATGAAGTCTCTCAAAGGCAAATTTTTCAAGTCTCAGGAGAGTTGAAATATCCTACTCCAAGGACTCCACTCTTTTATATTAAAAATCAATTCCATGTCTATACACTTAACTGTATCCAAAAATCTACTATAAAACCAATTTCCTTCCTCTACAGAAAGATAAAAAGGCATTTATTTCCAGCTTGTTGCCACCTGGTCAGCAATACATGCAAATATGCACATAAGTGGCAAAGGACAAAAAACCCAATGAGGCTTGAAATGCATGACAGCTTTCCTGACACTGTAGAGAGCAACTGCACCTAGGGCCTGTCCCCTCTCAAAGATAAACAACTCAGCTCCCTAAGGATTCTTCCCAAGACTGATTATTTTTGGTTTTAAATTTAAAGGAGCTGCTTCTGCAAGCAGTCATTTGGGAAGACACTGAAAAGGTTTGTTCCCATAGCTCTGATTTTACACGTAAGAGAGAGCCTTCTGGCTGCATGGAACCAAAGTTACTGTAAAGAAAAAGCGTTCTCAAAGGCCCAGCTGGGACCCTGAACAGGTCCGTGGATTCCTCTTATGCCCTGTTACCTCATTAACCACTCTTACTGCTTACACAGTTTAGCTCCCCTTTACATCCTGCCACAATCCTTCTTTCTTCTCAACTGTCTTAGCTTAAAAAAACCCAAAGCCTGAAAACACAAAGGAGGAAAAAACCCACACCCTGACAGTAATAGTATGTGCAGTTGGACGTTCCTGTGCCATGAATAGCACGCAGGCTGTTATAACCTTCTTGCAAAGTTCTGCCAAAGATTTGGTTACTTGGTTTGTCCAGTTTAAGGAATAAGAGAAACTCTAAAGGCAGAAAGATGGCACTCAGAAAATATTTGGTATCTACACAACTGGGTACACAATTCCCAGGACCCAGTGTTTCCAACAAATTTTTGAGAATACTTGGATTATAAAGATTACATTAATTTGATTCTTCTTTGAGAAGTCCAAGCCAGGACCACTGTAATTTACCAAGCAAATGGTCCTTAGCACCTCCTACCAGGTCTGATACAATACAGACAGTTTGTGCGGAGAGTTTGGTGCAAGTCAGACCAAACCTAAGTGTTCCAAGCCAGATTTCATGCGGGACTGCAAGGAAAAGTTTCTGTGAACTGAGATGTGAGCCTGTCTTTTAATTTTCCTGGCTGTTTTACTCACATCAAGATTCTAGCAGAGAGTGGAAAAAATATTTTATGAGACCCCTATTACTTGTTCAGGCAGAGCGTAAAAACTTTCTACATATTATATGGAAGAATACTGGGGTTTAAAAAACCTAATTTATAAAAAAATAAGGCAGAAAATATTTCACATGGATACAGAGATATCTAGGTAGCTCTTTATACAGAATAACTTAATATGCTACATCAACACGACCACTTGGATCAGCACTGTCCTCCCTTGATCAGCAAACTGGTGATCTGGTATTTTACCTCATTTGTAATGACTTCAAAATTGCATGACATGAAACTGAAAAATAAATGCTTAAAATCTAATTCGAAAACCATAGGACTGAAGAATATGTTTTGTTGAATATATATATATATTTTAAAATCTCCTTATACCAAGTACGTTTTAAAATTTCATCTTTTATAAATTAAAGCAATTACTAGAAAAATTAAACCTTTTTTTCATTTATTCAGCTCCAATTAATGGCATTTTATAATAATTACATTATATATTTAGCTACACATAACCCAGAAGAAGTGCAAGGAATAATTGATTTTAAAAGTCTTAAAGTGTGAATATTATTAATTGATCACTTAAAGAGCATCATTAGTGATTACTTTTTAAAGAGTCCAGTACTGCTTTATGGGGAAAAAAAAAAAATCTCCATTTTATTGGGAAACATTAAATAAACTAAGAATATTGCAATTTTTATGATTAAATGAAAAGTGAAGAATTACAACCATTTGGGCTCTCATAATTTATTGCCTTAGTTTAATCTATTATATCCATTGCAATGCATGAAAAATGGTGACTTTGAAGAATTAAGCATTTGTGTTGTTTTGCATCACAACTTTATTATCCTCTCTTAGCCCTAAAAGAAGATAACCAGGATCAGACAACAGATTATATATAAACAGAAGTAAACAACAAATGGGTATAAATCAGATTATTAGGATGTAAATCAAGGGAGTGATTCATAGGATAAACCTTGGAAATAAAAACTATTTTATGCCTTCAAGACATTCTATTTATTTTCATTCTATTTTATGGAATATTTTGTAAAGAAAAGGTTTGATATAAATCTGTCAACAAAATTACTGTAGGGACAGCAGGTCACAACCTGCATCACTCACATTTTCACTATAATGCTAAAACATTTATTTTGCTACCCCATCTCACCTTTTAGCCAGCCTGCAAACCCCAGTACAGGTACTAACCACCACAGCAACTACCCAAGGTAACCTGTGCCTCTGTGCAGACTGCAGCTCCCCCTGCCACTCATGCCAAGCCTTTGAAGCCACCAGCAGCCTGGAAATGCACTGAAAAAGGTGCAATTTGGCACCTTTGAAAAATCCTGGCTCCTGCTTCTATGTCCAGAAATCAGAAGGGCAGATAGACTCTATTACCACAGATCTGCGCTCATGGAAAAGCCAAACTAGCTTGTGCTCTTAGGTCTTAGTGACAGTGGAAGATATTGTGACTCCTTGCCAAAGACGGATTCTTGAATTATCACTGTAAGCTACAAAACCCCCCATGCTTACAAGTCTCGCAGTTTACAGCCGATACTAAGAAACCCTTTCCTTGCATCCTATGTCAGGTACCCACCAGCCCACGACAAACAGCTGTGCTTTCAGTGTGGACTGAAGCACACACATTTTCCACAAAGGCCTGAAAACATATCAGAGAAAGCTCTGAGGTCTACAGGAGATGAGGACGATGACATTAAAACCAGGGAGGCAAAAGGATCAGTGCTCAGCATCATCTTTAGAGGATGTCTTTCCACAGAGCACAGTGCCATGTAGAAATGCCAAGGAAGGGCAAGGTTTTGCTTAGGAGCAGTAAGCACATGCAGCTCCTGACACTCTAACTAGAAACACATCAGCATCATGTATCTTCTAGGCCAGAACAGACTGAGGTGCCTGTTCTCCAAAGGGAAAACACAGTGTAGGTGGGAGAAGCAGATGCGTAAAGGAGAAAGGACGAATGCTGTGATAAAAGGGTAGAGAGCATCATCTGATATGGCACTGTAAGCAAGTTTCTGTCATTGTTCTCCTGAAGGGTCCAACCTGCAGCAGATGCCATCATATTGTTATGCATTTCATGTTTGAGTACATACACTTTTAAATATTTGAAGTTTTTTTTCTTTTAAAAAAGCAAACCATACTTACTGATCAACTTCTAAAGACAAAATAATGAAGTGCCCAAATTTGCACTGCTGAATACTTTGTAGAAAATATATTTTTTTTTTGTTGTCAGATGTCAAGGAAGAAGAGTACAATGAATTTAAACATAAGCTAATAATGGGACTGAAGAAGGAAATATAAATGATGGACTCACAGTTTTTTTCTACGCATTTGTTAATACTTTTTCAAGAATACAATTTCACATTTTCAAAATACCTGCGAATAGAAGCAATCTTCTAGTTTTAGAAAATTCCTCCCTTCCTCCCACCCCAAGGATGCCTATTTTGCGAGATCTTCTGAAACATGGGAATCCCTATATCACGTTCCATAATTCACGAGAAAACTTCAGAATCTTTATTTTAATTTTCTTTGTTTCTGTGCAACTAAAAACCTACACTGTAAGTGCAAGGCTGATAATACTGGGTGTTTTTATAATACGTACCACTCTAGTCACTAGAGCACAAAAACACACCTTGTCATCTAACAGGGAAAACACATAAAAAGAAGTAAATAAGAAGTATTTTTTCAATGGCTTTGCAGGGGAGCAAGGTAATGCAGAAAAAAAAAAAATGGCCATTCCTGTTCTGGGCATTTTTCAGTCTGCTCCCATTAGAAGCTGAAGGCCGGTAGCAGCAGCTGACCAGAACACCGTAAGTGTATTTAAGTCCTTGTGACAAGCTCCAAGTCTTTTACTGCTGGGTTGAGTAAAATAGAAGGCTTTTGAAGCTTTTTGTGCTTGTAATTATGTTGAAAAGACTTCCGAATAGAATTTTTCCATTGCCCATGAAGTTCCTTGGTGACAGGCAAAGAGCCAGAGAAGGGAAATTGGGAATGAACAATCCCAAGGCTTAATATGCCAGGGAAGATTACTTATACAGTTAGCACCCACAATAAGGAGACAACACCCTAACTAAAAGTAGTGTTCTGAAACCAAGCATTTTATCTGGAGCTTCTGAGTTTAGCACCTACACTGCTGAGCTGGCGGATCTCACATTGCACGGTGCCTGACTTCGAAAGCTGGCACGTACACCTGCAAGAGAAATGCTGACAGGTGCTGCTTTGCTACACCACTTCCCTGCATAATACATTTTCTCATATCTTCGCATAAATAGCAAATTTTAAAGTTTAGCTCTGTTTTAAATCAGGAGACTATTAAGCAGGTTTCATCCTCTTCTCAGTTCATCTCCAACACTATTGTGATGCAGTAGAACAAAGTGGAATTGTAGATGAGCTTTACTTTGGCAGGGAACACAAGAAAATCATTGAGAATTGAATTTTCTCATCGTCTTTGAAGTTCAGATTATAAAATAACTTTTGCTGTCTCAGGCACAGGTAGCAAGTTTATAAATACATCAGAAAGAGGATAAAAAGGAGGGTCAGTATGATTCAGTGACTGAATTACGAGCTCACTGAAAAGGCCAGCTGTATGGTTCACTGCACAGGGTGCTCAGTAATTAGATAGCAAGTGTTTGAGGCCAAACTGAGAGATGGAAGAAACACAGCTACCTCCCCCACCTACAGCGTTATTGCAGAGATCATTTAACACTGACCTTCCGGGCCAGTCTCTGCTGTGCTGCCCTCTGAAGGGTGTACACAGTTTACAAAGAAGCAGAAGAACAAGGGATCTTCTGGAGACAGACTTAAGGAGGCCACCAGCAGCCAAACGTACAAGGTGAACCCTGCAGGACAGAGTAAGTATTGGGAAATATGGACGGACACGTGAAGCAAGAAAACCAGGAAAACACAATAAAGAAACACGAAGCCATGCTTTGGGCCACAGACCAGATTTGTTGCACATCACAGATCCCGCACCGCTGTTCCCCTGCCTGCCTGCCTCTTCCCTGATGAGGATCCCCCTCCAACATCCCACAAAGTCCAGACTGCAAATCCCCCAAAGCTAGACCTGCATGTGAACCCTTGTACATCTGCTCCACATCTTCTGTCTTCCACCGACGGCATTAACTAAAGTAGAACCAGTGAAGAACATTACTTGCTGCCACAATAAAAAAAGTCTTTGATCCACTCACAAAGGCAAATATGTTCAAACTCTGCTATCAGGTGGGTTACCTGTTTTCCCAAGGCCAATGTTCTATTTTGCCAAAGCAAAATACTCTGCCAGAGGTGCTAAGAACATTCTCTGATATTACTGAATTGATCAGTGCAGCCTTCAAAGCTGGCAGTTACAGACAGGTAAATCCTGCAGCAAGGTGTCAGACTACGGGAGCAAGCTCACAGATGAAATCATGAGGAAAGAGGATGCAGACATGGGCAATGAGGCAAACACATTATCCTCAGCTTTTCTAAAGGATGCTTTTCATAGGGTGAGCAATACAAGCTAGATGGAACAATCCTCACTAAAACCAGAGTTTAACAGACAAGCTGAAGGGACAAATATTAGAATTGCAAAAGTAACCTACTAAAATTTGAGAGTTGATATACATTTTACTGTAACCCGTCCAAAATCCAATAAAGAACAAATCATGCCACAAACGGTTGATAAACACTACTTGAAATACTTCAATGAATTCCAAAATATAAGCACACTATGAGCATAAGATAGCAAACACTGTGCAGAAATTTCAGTTTGGTCCCACACTGTATAGGGAACTCCTGATTATTTGTTAATAGAAGAATGATGAAAATTATAGCAACAATGTGAAACACATGCCCTACGTGTGCACCTCTGCTACAAATGCCCTCTTTGAGTTCATTCCTCTGCTCAAGTCACACAAACCTACAGCTCTCCTATTAGTCCTTGGCACTATCTTCCCACTTGCACAAAAGTAGTTCCTATTTATATTACAAAGAATTGATGCAAGTTCACCTCAATTAAAAAATTCTTTTACTGAAGAGCTAGCATTTCTTGCTTTCTCTAGTTTTCTACTGTTCTGTGGTTGACACAATAACATTTCCAGTCAGCAATTAGCAAGGAAAGTATTTGCCAAAGAGCAGTCTTAAAACTTCCCCAGAGCTAAAATAAAAATGTACATAATTCCTCAGCTAGAAGGTTTGAGATACAATTGTTTATGTCTCAGTGTTCTTACAAAAAGTATATTCTATTAGGGAGCAACTTAATTAAAACAAACAATAAAAAACTGGTAAAAAAGCTTCAACTGGCTCTTCATTATTGAAAACCCGCTTTTCACCTGAAATGTTTTGTATTTTATATTTTGTTCCAGTAATGGTTTTTAATCATGCAAATTAATTTATTCCTTGAAAGAATGGTATTTACATTTTTATGGAGTATTGCTCGGGTAATTTTTTTTTCTGTTTCCTTTAGACTAACACTTCACAAAAAAGATCTTCTCAAATCTTATAAACACACTCCTTTTTCCATTTGTAAATAGAGCAGTCACCACTTCAAGGTCAGCATTTTCTAATATTTATGCAAAATCATCTGAGATTACAAGGGGATCATCTGTATGTAAATTGAAGCTGTATGTTATAATGGAGAGGTAACAGGAGACAAAAGTTGGCTTTCCAAAGAAAAGGATATTTTGTCTTTATTTTGTTTTTTGGGGTTTTTAATGAATAAGACATTCAGCGGAGTCACAGAATCTCTAGTTTACAGAGTTTGCTCCTAAATGAAAATGTACAGAAAAAGATCTTGAAAAATCATCTCTATAATGACAAATCTGAGCATTCAGCTGGATGAGCACATGGAAAGGTACTATGGAAGGGCTACTGGGCATCGTGTCAAGACACGAAAAATAAAGTGCCAGGGTGGAATGAAGGCAGAAATGCTGCTCCTTAACGTGAACCACCCTTCCCTCAGCAGCAGGGCAGTGATGGCCAGAGCTTCACTGGCGGCCGTGCCCGTGTCCCCGGAGCCCCTGTGGCACCGCGGGCAGGCCTGCGAGGAGCCCTGGCCCGGCACCACCCCGTGCCTGCAGAACGAGGAGCTGCTGCCATGGGCTGGGGGCCCTCGGCCGAGGCTCGCAGCAGGCAGCGAACACAGCACAGCAGATGGCTCGAGACACAGCAAATGGGGTGTCGCGTGCCTGAACGGAGCTGCGCGGGCCAGGGACCTGCTGGGGACTCCGCTCCTGTTTCCTGGCAGCTCTGTTAGGCTTGTTTGTCTGTTTACGCTTCATATAGACAAGTGTCTAACACAAAACATGGTCAGGCTTGGAATGTAATTCCCTCTGTGTTATGATCCTTCTACTGCTTTAAATCCAGGACCTTGTTAGGGGTGAAAATTTCTCATGCACAAGGTCTAGCAGCACTGAACAAGTTTTATAACACGCTTATTGCCATCACAGCCAAGGACAGCACTGAGATACGCAATTCAGAGTAAACAAATCTCAGTTCCCACAACAGCTTTTATGTTCCCTGCATGGTCCGCCTCCAATCCACCCCTTGGAATGGCCCCATGCTATTAGCCATTCACACAATCAGATGTTCAACTCTTTCCATTTCCTGCTTCTCACCTGAAGCTGTTGTCACAGTTAAAATTCTGTAGGAACAAGAATAGCTCAAAAAGGAAAGCAAAATATAGATAAATATTAATTCTAATAAGGGAAGAAGCTCTTGAGAAAGAAGGAACTGCTATACCAAACAGGAGTTCTTAAAATAAATAATGAGTCAGGAGAAACAAAATATGTTCCATTACCAAAATCATTTCTATATAGACTGCTCTAAAACTTCCCATATGGGATAAACAGATGTTAACATGTACTAGGCAACAACAGATATCCCTTGCATGACATCTTGCACATTATTTGATTTGATTATATTTTTATCAGATAAAAATAGTGCTTGCTAATATAATGAGAGAGAGAAGGGTCTATATGTTCAAGGAACCAGCTTTGGATGTTTTAGAACTATTTAGAGCATACTCTATCATCTTGGGCATTTCATATTTTCTGTGCTCACATGCATTTTTAGGCTCAGAATGGTCATTTTTCCCTCCCACCTTTCTTGGGAAGCACAGAAGAGACTCCAATTGCTTTTGTGCGCCAACTCACAAGTGTCTAACATTCAAGGCACCCACTCCAAAGTGCTCTGTATCTCATTTAATCCTGTACTTGAATCATTCCTTTTGTATGCACTAAAAGCTGAAAAAAAAAAAAAAAATACCCGGAGCTAAGTTATCAGATACCTTTGCAATAAACTGATGATAAAATCAGATAGGAAGTCTAAACTGACAGCTGCTCTTGCCCTCCCTAAACAACAGAAAAGTAAAGAGGAAGCTAAATCAAAATGTGATCAATATTCTCCATGAACACCAACTTCTAGGCTTTCCTGAATTCATCAGAGGACACAGAACATATTAGATTTCACTATTGACCAGTAGCTTCATGATCTCCCCCTGGGAATACACCAAAAAAATGAGGCTTAATTATTCTACTAGACCTTCATTAATTTCTTTCTTCAGTTTTGAGGTCTTTGTCACATTGTCAAAATACCAAATTCAGAAAGATGTGAAAGAGGGATTGTGTTAGGTTTTTTGACTGTGTTTGCCCTGGTGGGTCCCTGCCCCCTTATTGCTCTCTGAAGCACTAACCCACCACACCGTGGGGAGCTGCCGCAGGAATGCCAAGTCAGCCATTTCCCAACACATTTGTAACAGGCAAGTTTCACTTCAAAAGAGGTAGTGCAAGGAGAGCAGCTCTAAGGGCTGACAGTCAGACCTACACTGTGCCCAAAACACTCGTGCCTGCACGTGAAAGGAGAGCAAGAGTACCTAAAGATTTGCCAGTCCTTTTCCCTTTATCCCTGAGTGATTGCAGCTATCTTGGCTTCACTGGTAACATCTTAGAGCCTCTGCAGGGCTGTGTCTCCACGAGTCGCTCGCTGACCTCAAGGCTGGTTCTTGGCTTATATAAAACATTATTTCAGTAAGTGACAGAGGGTCTCTCGATGGCAGAACACACGACAATAGAAAATGCAGTAAATGTCATTTGCTATATCACAGCAAGGTGCAGTAAATCTATTCCACTGTACTGCAGTAAAACTGTTTCATTCTACTGATAGAATACAAAGGGGTTTGTAGCAGTAATTGGAAGGAGTATTTAAAAGTCTCTGCCTGTCAGGCATTGTGGGAGAAACAATTAGCAATGTGGTTTTAAAATGCACCGGAGACTGTTTTGAGTGAAACTCAAAAGAAAAGAAATCCTTTTAAGTTTCAAAATATTTGGATCCCAGGTGAGTTCATCCCGACTTTTTTTCTTTTGCAACAGCTCCATCCTTTTTCTTTTTTTAAAGTGGATTCTGTCCTCCTTCCCATCCTTATTGTACTAAAGCTAATTAACTATATCATACTGAATACTTTTGTTCTTTTCCCAATTATGATTCTTCTGACTGATTTTTTCCTCAATGATGACTGTGTGCTATCAAAAGAAGTCACACCCAACATCACGTCTCATACCACCAGAAATTCAGAATATCCTACAATCAATATTGCATTTAACAAGTAATACACTATAAATAGAACTGCATGCATCATTTTGCTCCATTTGTTGTTCAATACTGCTGTTTGATCTTAAATAAGTTTATGAAAGTTAAAAAGAAAAATTGGAAACACTGCTTCCAGTAACAGACCCCATATAATACAAAGTACCCTCCGTTAGATTCTTATTTCTTAAAATTACATTTTTCTATTTCACAAAAATCTTCCATTCTTGGCAATCTTCAAAAGAACTGGTGCTGTACCCCTCTCTCCACACACCTGCCACTTTTCCCTAAGACTTGCTCCAAGGACTTCTGAGGTTTGGTGATAGGAAGAAATGGTATTTATCCTTGTTAATCACAAAATACTTGGACCCACAGATCCAAATATTCATTCCAGCTCATGTTATTTCAAATCCATATTTTCTCCTTGCAAAAGCATATCCATTTGTTCTATTATTTGGGAAACCAGAGGAAAAGACAATTGCTGTCTACAAGCAAAGCAGCAGCAGTGCCCACAATTCGGCACCGAACAGACAACCTGTGCTTTGGTTGAAAGGCACTGCCTGAGATGGGACAGGACGTGATGATACACTAAGACGATGCAGCAGAAGTGTCAAAAGCCCAGCAAGACTTAAAAGCAGCAACGCCCTTCCAGAACAAGTGCCAAAACCAGCGTTCAAGGCAGCTGGAGCCAGGAACGTGGCTCGTGTGCGCATGCACAGACATGAACATCATACTTCATGAGTACATTAAAATAACCTTTTTCTATTTACATAATAACTTACATAAGAGGTAAATGTCAGGAAGTCACTTAAAACTCAAATATGTTTCTGAGCAGCTTAACTGACATGTTGATTCTATTCCCAGAGACTGAATTCCTGGAAAACAGGAGGTTGACACAAATGAACAACTTATGTTTTTAAGCCAACATAATTTAATTCAGCCAAGATGAAGATTTTGATTAATTGTATTCAACGTTCTATTCAGAGGAAGTGCATTATGTTTCCGTAGCCTCAGTGCTGGATTGATTTGTTCATTTATTCTAAAAGGTAAATAAATTTTTTTTAAGTGATATATTTGTTTGAAAAAGCTGGAGGAGAGGCGGAGGGGAGGATGGTGGTGTTGAGGGGTGGAGGTACTGTTTAAAATGTTAAATAGAAGGTTGGAGTTACCTTAGATAAAAACATTTTATTTTGGGGAAGCCACAAGTATTTATTTGGACTGATTTCTTTGTTTGTGTTTTGGTTTTTGTTCTGTTTGCTTGGTTTCTTTTTATTATTATTTATTATTTCAGAAGAAAAAAAAAATCCTTGGATTCAATTTGAAGTGATTCTGTATCTGACTTTCAGGGTGTAGATGGCGAATTCCCCTGTCAGATGTTCAACATGATGTTGAACCTGAAATAAAGCTACAAACAACTGGTTTTTAGGTGAGGTTTGGCATTTTTAAAAATCTACTAACGAGTAAGATTTCAGCAAGAATAAGAAAATATAAGCAATATACTTTGGCTGCCTTATCCTCTTCAACAGTTAAAAGCAGAGTCTTTATAGTGCTATAAGGGTCTTTTTCTTCAGTATTTATTTCCATTGACATGCAGAGTTTTTCACATCTGTTACTTTGGATGTTTAGAGTTTTACTGTCTAATTCTAGATGTGTGTTTTGGGTAATGAAGAGCATAAAAGAAAGCCAGGAAAAAGGCAAAGAAAAACAGAACAATGAAGCAGTTGTCGGCCTCAATAGGTAACAGCTTTCTGATAAATAAGGTGCCAGTCCATGCTCATACAGTTCATGTTGAGATTCATTTACCTGACAAATTACTCCCCCAAACTTCTAGCTTCATTATTTCCTTCGATAATTATGCCTGCATTTTTTATTTCTGGAGTGATTTGTGATGGTAGCGAGCATCTGGCATCATGTAATACAAAAGTTTCTTTCCAATTAATGTGAAGAAACAAATGTCATTTTCAGGATGTTTTGTTTTCTGAAAAGGTTATGTCCTAGGTAAGCTCCAAGTATAAATGTAAACATACACACACACACACACTTTCACGCACTCAAATCCAGTTCAGTGAATGTAAAATCAGTTGCATAACAGAGTACGTGTAACCTTTTCACCCCACTATAATTATCATAAATATGGCATGAGCTCTTCAGAAAGAGCAGTAGGAAAACATTTATCAGAGAGACCCACTTTCAAATAAAAGCCAACAGTTACTGAGCTCTGTACTTACCCGAGGACCTCCTAAAACTACATGCCAGCACATTGCTCTGGAAGCATTTATTGTCTTTTCAGTGCATCTACTTTTTTGACTTTTTTCATCCTCACTAAATTCAGTCCTCTCGTAGAGCTCTCAACTCCTGGTTTCCCAATCAGGAAAACCTTAAAATGTATATAAAGGTATTTATTGTATTTGGAGATCTTTCTGTCCCAGAGCGAGCTGTGTGCATGCTGGATGATTCAAGTACATCCTAACTGCAGATACGCTCTGCTCTTGGGTAAAGACAGCTGAACTAACTGAGCCACATGAAGAAAGGTAGCACGCGTGTATTTAAATCCTTCCGATTTTCAAATCCTTTGTTGAGATTCATATCTTGTGTTCACCTTACATTTTTGCCCTGTACTGGGCTCAGACTAGAGGGACTAAACAGGTGGATAAGCCACATTTTTCTAGACAGTTCACAACTGCAATCAGCCTCTTCTTTGTCCCTTGGGACATTATTTTACAGGTGGCTTCTCCTTCCACTGTATTTTGTCTGAGTTTAAGATGCATCCACCTTTCATTGCTTTTTTGTTTTGTGGAGGGGGATGTTTGTTTTAGCTCATTGTTCGGATTATATTTTAAATTGCTTTATGCCACTAGTCACGTATTTCTACTGCTGCTTCTCAAGGTAAAAACATCATCTGTGTAGACCACATGCACTCTGCTACTCTATCAAAAACTCTTACACTACCTGTATCTCACAAGTGAAGATAAAACAATCAAGGAAATTAGAGTTTTCTGGGGAGTCTTAATTATTTCTTAATAGGTACAGTTTGTTCTACCATCCCATCCCAGACCTTGCTGGATATCCATTCCCCATGCCCTGAGCTTCCTCAGCTACAGGACTGTGTGAAACCCTGAGGTGATATTTTTCAAGTATCAGGTTAAAACTGTTGAGGACATGGGAGCAGAGAGCCTTGCCTGAGATGTGAAGCCCCCTTTATGAGGTCATTTAGCCCTTTTGGGGCTCTGCCATGCCATGCAGTTTTCAGGCTACCTCCCCTGCTCTGGTGTCTGCTCTGTCCTTCAGCCTGCACTGGGGAGCACATGGGCCAGCCCAGGCATAACTGCCTGCTGAGACTACAGGAAACCGTGACAGTCCCCTTCTCTGGAACAGAAGTATTTACAAAGACCAGTGTGACAACTCATTCCTGTGACAGAGGAACTCATAATCTCTGGAGCTTTTGTATTCCAGGAGACCTGCGTACAACTGAACAATTGCTGAAGAGAGAAGTCTGATAAAAAGAAACTCCAATTAACACTATAGATGTGTTAGTGCTAGGGCTGAAGGGTTCCTAAATGGAATTTAGCCAAGGTACCTATGTCTGAAGTCTTAACATTTGTAGAAAACACCACATGGGAAACGTCATATAATATACCAGACATGCCAGTGCAGCAGGTCTCCTTTCAGTCCCATTGACATGTGTTGAACACAGCTACCTGACAGTACCCGAATTCTCCCTGGTGAAGATCCATCCAAATAACTATGCAAATTCACAGTGTAGAGGGGTTGGCTGCAGACTGTTTTCTAACTGAAGCACACCTTGAGCAATGGAGCGAGTCAGTTTCCACAAAACTGCTTGTGACTAATGTGGCTGTGGCATCAAAACAATTTTATTACATCACTGTAACCTCAACTCAACAGAAGGAAAATCATCTTTAAAGATGAAAAACACATTTACAAGAAATATATAATTTAAAAACTGAAGATCATAAATTGGCCATTAAAAAAAGTCTTTAGCTAAACTTCCCTGTAACACTGATGGGCACTAAATGTAAACACTTGTAAATAACAGCAAACTCAACTGAACTACCAGCTCAAAGAAACTGCAAGGAGGTTTTAAGTGAACTCGACAGCTGTTTGTCCAATGTCTTGTGCCTGACAGACTCAATCAGGTACTGAGCTCCTAAAGATGTCCAGACCTGAAGTTACGATGTTTGTTTTCAACTTTCCAAAGTACAACTCATGCATGCTGCAAGGTAGGGCTGTCAACTTTTAAATGTAACGGGATTCATACCCTGTTATCCACTGGCTAGTTTCTGCTGTTCTGCTTACACATCCATGATAGATATTAAATGCCATGAAACTGCTTATTATCTTCCTTTTTTTTTTTCCTCCCCAATTCAGATCCTCTGGATGTGTTATTTGCAGCTAATTTTATTTCCCCCACTATTGTTCTGAAAGGATGGGAGGCAATTACAGGTACATTCACTGAAACTACATACCCTTTTCAATTACACTCACACTGAGCTTTGAAAGTTGGCAGTTTGGTCTGTATTATGAGAAAATAATTTTTACAAGGACATATTGAAATGGAATGAGTATTTGGGGGGAGAGGAGGGAGGGCTTTTGCTGCTTGTGGCTACCTCATTACAAGGCTGAAATTGCAACTATTTGTAATGCTGTCTTTGTACAACATATGGCACCAGTGTCAGCGTTGTTCAACATGCTTCAACATGGATTTATTACCCAGAAAACTTTAATACTGGTAAATGTTTAATTTATAGCTTCATTTAAAAATATTAATCTAATAGCAAGGCAGATGGATGGAAACTAGTTTCCATTTCTTCATGTAGGGCTTTATGCCATGTCACAAACATTGCTTTCTTCAGCTAAGAATATTCATCTACTGAGGTCAATACAAAATGCAAATTTACTTCAATGATACAAAAATCAATTCTCAAAATCTGTGATGTCCCCAAACCTTTCAAGACAGTTTATTAATGTCAGTTGATGAAGGCCCACAAAGATACTGCTGGGTGTTTAGAGGAGACTAAACCAAGGTAAAAGAGTCAAGAGTTCACAAAAGGAAGAAAGAAATGCAAATATGTCCAGCTTTCTTGTGTTGTTATTCTTATAAGACAAATGATCATACGCAGAAGTACAACATAAAATTCAATAGTAACATAATGAGTTTAAATGGGACTTTGTCCATCTTTTCACAATGGACTTTTTTCTGCCTGTGAAGAAGCAGCGAGGGTCACACCAGACACAGCTACCACTGAACATCAAAGGCAGTGTGCATCAACCAACTAATTGATGTAAAAAGCAAGGACCCACGCATCATATTTTGCTGGAGTAAAGGGCATTCAGTCTAATCCCTGGGGCAATTTTACATTGCAGAAACTGAATTATATTTATTATTTTCCCCATTTACTCATTTCAGTCTTTCAGCAAACTCCACGACACCTTAAGCCTTTCAATAAAGCCAAAACTGAACATAAATGAGTGGGTTTCCACAATGAAGGCACCCACACATAAATTGCATGTTAAGACAGTGCCCTGTCACAGTCAAGCACCACAGAAGTTCCTATGCCTGTGCAGAGCCTGCAGAAAAGTATAGTATTAAACTACTGGACTTTTACCTAGCACATGAACTTCAACCTTGAGTGATCTGAAATGACTGAGGTATTAAACATTTTCGAGGTTTCCATATCTGTCACTCCTGCATGTATGTTTTGTTTCCTTTCCATCAGGAAAACATACAATTCCACTGGCAAGAGTCCTGTGGGAACCAGATAGTTTTTCAGAGGATAGTTATAAAAGAGATGATTATTCCATTATCAGCATCAAAAACAGGACTTAAAAGAACGTACATTGGTGCCTGCAGAATACTATCTCAGTAGCAGCTTTCATGACCTGTCAGGAAAAGAAACATACCCACTGAAAACCATGGTAACCACTTCTAGGAAATAGTCAACAAATCCTTTTTGTCAAATCCCTAAGGTCTGCCAAGAGCTCTAATATAATTAGCAAAGGTTTCTTTGACAAGGCAAAGCAATCTAGCAGTTACTGCACTGGGCTGAGCCCAATCTGTGACTCTGCCACTGATCAAGCAAACAATCTTGGGCAACTCACAGTGCTCTCCTCTAATTTTCCTGGGATAGAGGGAATAAAGCTAACAATGACAGTTTGAGAAACACGCCTGTGTCTGCCCATACGTTCCTGTGGCTTTTAAACAGCATTTATCCTCACGTGCTTCCAGACAAAGCAAAACTGCCATTCTGAAGCAGAAACACATCACTAAGGAAGAAATGCTTAGTTTGGAAAACTAGAACATAGTCATCGTGAGGCTGTTCATCCAAGAAGAAGAGTGAATCAGGGAGGAAGCAGTGATCATGATCACCTAAAATATCAGCATACATATATAAATATTTTTATACACATACATGACATTCCATAACACTTTTTGTAACTCGGCTGAGCATCTTCCAGGCCCAGCTGAAACCAGTGCTGACAACTGGACACTACCTGCACCCCAAACAGCCCATTTAGAGCCAGCTGAACTGAACCCAAACCATGTTGCACCAGTGCTACAAACCCAGAACTGAAATGCCTTGATAAGACTCACAATGTAACTGCATTTTCAGTATTGCATTCTCCCCTGTATCAGAGAAGAGAGGTTTACAATTTTTTATGAGACTTGTGAAGCAACAAAAGCCCAGGTGGTCCTTTTTCACACTGCTCAGTGCAGAGCCTGCAACTGAAATACAGAAATAGCAATAAGAAAATTTAGAGCCTGAAAAATAATGTGCCTTTCGTTTCATTGTTGCTGCAGATGAACTCCTAAACAATGCCCTTTATTGACAGAGAATCCCATTATTGTGTCCCTACGATAAACTAAGGCATCCCAGTATTTCACGGAATGATCAGTCCCTTTACAACTGCATTTATTCTACAGAGAGCTAAAACAGTGAATAGGCTTGTACATCTGGAAGGGATCTAGGCAGTCTTTGCACTGGATACCATCAGCATGATACATTTTCAGAAGAATTTTTCACAGAAGAAACCAGGGGAGTAGAAGAAAGAACTTAACTCCATTTAATTATCACAGCATATAATTGTACCTCTGTACCTCATCTTTACTACAGCACAACACTTAGAAATAGCCCAACAGAGTAAACATCTCTTTCCATTATTTAGACAGAGGATAGACAGATGGAAGTTTTCCTTTTACAAACAGCCAGTCCTACTTTAGTTATCTAAAACCACTTTATACTCCAATAAGTTAAACATTGGCAGACAAGTAGCTACAGCTGAAACACAACTGGAAACAGCCAGGTCCCAATCCTGATGTGTTTATCTGCAAAAGTGAGAAAGATATTAACCACTGTTGGCTTCATTGTTCTCATTTCACAGGTTTTCTGGAAAGAGTATGAATTCATAAGGAAGAGTATTTGGAAAAAAAATATCCACATTTCTTAATTTTAGGCATTGGGTATGAGAAGGAATGGCAATTAGAAAAAATTGTCTAAATGCCTCTCTAGTGTGGGGAGGTACACTTGAATATAATCAAATTATTGCTCTAATTTCAAACGATAAATTTGTTCTTTATCTCTTCATATAAATTTGGTCAAGTATTACTCCCAATTTAAAGTTGAATTGAAAACATTTGTGGTTTTCTTCTAAAATCCTCAAATGAACATCTGTTTTCCTCAAAGCCTGTTAACAGCAATGAAAGGAGTCTTCAGCTACACTCCCTTTGTTCTCCTTTTTTTCTCCACAAGGGCTTTGCTAGCCTAATTAACTGACATGCATCATCCCATTTTTAAAAAAATTACACGCCTCAAAAGCATCAACAACTGAAAGAACTATAACAGCAAAGAACTAAACTATACAGAAAGACCACCATGAAAAGGGTAGCAAAGACAAATTAAAGATGAAAGCAGGAATGGTGTACAGTTTACTCATAGCAGAAGGCTGAGCAATACAACAAGGATACTTTTTTTTAAATTTTATTTTCTGGGAAATGCAGTTTCAACCTATAAATCAACACAGGACTTGTTTTGAGCTTGGCCAAGTAACCAGTGATCAAGGGGAAGGCGCTATTTTCCCAAAGAGTTTTGTTAATTATCTTAGATGGGGAGAACAACTTTCAGCTCCATTCATCAAAAAAAGCTGGCATTTCAAAATCTTCCCACAGATACCAAAACCTCAGAGGCCAAACCTTTCCTTTATCCATTGGCCTCTCTGCCTTTCATCCTCTTGAGTTGGCCATATGCTTTTAAAAGCAGTAGCTGAGCACAGACAAACAGGAGCATGTGACATGGTCTTCCCAAAGCACATAGTGAGATTTATTACCAACTACAGGCAAACTCATCTAATTTTCACAGCTGAAAATGCCCTTATTCAATGGTTGGCAGAATATTGCTGAAATCCATTTTATGTCTGAATCATTAACTTGTGCTGGGGCTTTAGTCTTCAGAATCCACTTATTCCCAAAACCCAAACAACTTTGACTCTGCAGGTTGACACCCCTTTTAATATTTCTACTTCATTTTTGTCCAAAACCACTGATTAAGATCCTTCTGCTGGGTGTTACGCCATGGGGATCAGAGAGCTAAAATCATATACCCATACACTTCTAACATATCCTTTCTTATTCTTAGGAACTTTACATCTTGGGTAACAATCTGGAATTTGTTGCTACAGGAGTTTGTGGAGGCAAACATTTCCAAGAGGTTCAAATTAATAAATAATAGGAAAAAGAAAAAAAAAAAAGAAAAGAAAGAGCATCCTTGCCTTTTCTCTTTAATATTTCTAATCCAGTAGGTGGATGCTGGGAGAGACTGAGCAGTACAGGGTGGCCAGGCTTGCCTACTGTCCCCTAACATCTCCTCCTGCCACCATCACAGGTAGAATGCTGGGACTGTTGGTATAACCCAGCAGGGCATTTAACACATTTTTGAGCTCAGTAATTTATTTTACCCCAATTTGATCACTATCTCTAGCTTTTCTTCTCAGTTACAGTAAAACTTTCAGGTCTACAAAATACCTTACTTTTTAACAACAAACACTTCAGCTTCATTTTGGTTTTCTGCCTTATGTTGATGAGCCATTTTACCACCTCCATGTAAAGATCATGTTTGCTGCTAAAGCAGCACACTTCTACCTGAGTATCCAGTGCTGTGACAAACCTGTATGCAGGACTGCAGCTAAAGGGAAAATAATATAGGACTGGGGCTATTTCACTGCAGTGAGATTGCAAGAAGCAAGCTTTAAACCAGGCATGACTCCACAGGTTTAAAAACCAGATGAAATATCCACATATCATAAAAAGTACTACATAGTCAAGGTCAGAACTGCAGCTGAAGCGTGCAAGCCAACAGTCAATGCAAATAGCAGCCTACCCTTAGCTACTCAGGAGATGAATATGCTGTAAACAGACCCATTTGAATTCAGCCTTACATGATGGACCCAGACACACACATGCACACAAGATCAAGGAACCAGGTAACAATGACAGAAAATGAAGCCATCATCATATACTCTATACAATTTAGTAAGACCTGGTGAACCTTTACAAAGGGCCAGTGAATTTCTGAATTCAAGCTTGAAGATCTCAAGGCAAAGAGAACACTTCTACACCCTCATGCAGAAGATATGCTCGTCTAATAAATATATTCATGCAGAGAATGCACCCATGTCCTTGTACTGTGACTTCAGAGCTCACTCTGTCAAATTACAAGTCAATCTAAACAGAAGGAACAAAGACTGCTATGTGTGCCTAAAGCAATAATACTTAGGAGTGTTTGCTAATCTCTACCTATTTCCTTCACACGAATCTGAAGCGTGTGTGGTTAGGTGTCTCCTAAATGCATTGCTTTATATAATTCAGTAAGTAAATATATGGAAAAATACACATTACTTAAGTACACAATATACTACAGGTGCTTAATATGTGCAGTATGTATATTTAATATGAAAATACTACATTCAAGAATATAAAAAATTTAAAGTATTTTTCATATACATATATCATAGAACGTAGAAACATATCAAAAATAGTGCTCAAGTATCTATAAGAAAAGGATGGATGATATCCAAATGCATTAAACACATTATTAGTTAAGATAAATAATCCTTAAATTATTCTGATTTATGATTCAATTTTGCTAGAAAGCATATTTACAAAAATAAGATAGGTTTTTAAGACATGAAACTGGATATAAATCATTAACCAGAATGCCACCCTTCTTACGCTGAAACTATTGAACTAGAAGTATTAACAATGGATTAGAAGGATAACTGGTGAAGGATTGTGAAAGTTATCATTACAGTGGCAAAACAGTGTAGAACCTCATTTACACATTAAGATTTAATGTTTGTATCCAATTTAGTCCTTTACAACTGAAACCCTTAAAGAAACTTCCCCAAATATTGGCATCCTTAGGCCACATAGGGCACAAAGTCTGAAACACAGCACAAGTAAACTATCTCTTGTAGAGCAATTTTTTTTTCCCATAGGTTCAAAACCACTTTAAAAAGAAGGTGATGATCCCTATTTGACAGATGGGAAAAGAAGAAACAGAAGCAAGATCAAGTAATTTCCTGAAGTCAGACCTTCTGTCACAGCCTGGAACAGAAAGTGCTGCTTTCTGAATCTGTGACCAACCAGAAAACTCCTCTGTGTGAAGATGAATCATGTAAGTCTCCTTTTAAATAGAGGTGCAAAGACCAACCGTTGCTTATGGCTGTCCGTAGGAATACATTTGATCTTGGATACGTTTTAAGGAGGAGGTCAGTATCATTAAGCTCATTCTTACAAAGTGGAAACTAAGGCAGGCAGCACAGTAATGGCTTGCCAAGGCCCAAGGTCAGCCAGCAAGCAAGAGATAGAGCTGGGAACTGAAATCAAGACAGCTCAATGTAGTCATGCACCCAACATCTAAGCTCAGAAACACTTACCAAGGGCATAGTGCTGAAATAAAACTGCAGATCAGTCATGTGTGCCATGTTCAACATCTGGGTTGTTTTTTTTCTTACGTACTGATTTCATTTTTCAAGTCTTTGTACTTAAGAAATGGTCGCATTTCTTCCCACCCATCTCCCAAACATATAAAAAGGTGGGATCTCTCTCTGTAATCAGAGAATTCACAAAAGAAGTCTTAAACTTTAAATGAAGTGTAGGTTTTAATTATTTGAAATCCATGTACTACCATTGTATTATATATTAAAATGCAATACATTATTCATCTTAATTGCAAGGATCTAATTTCCAATGTAATGCCAATATTCTCATAAGCGTGAAATATCCTTCCTTTGATTACAGGTCTTAAAAAATATATTTTATTGGGTTAACTGATGTCTACTCATCAATAACTCATTCAAATGTGCTGAATAACCTTGCTTTTCTATACTTCCACTGAGGTCTAACTGGCAGATTATATGGAAAGGAAGATCAATGATGGAGAGAACTGAACTGTTCCATACTACAAGCTGCCCATGTCTTTAATCATCGATGATGTCAAAGACAATGTAACTAAGAAAAGCTTTAATCATTATTAGTAAACTTGATGAGTATAGAAAAAAATAAATTGTAACAGGCAGAACTTGAATGATGGCAACTATCAGTCATTAATGTTTCAAACTGAAAGGCATTTTCCATGTATCATATATTACACCAAATTAAATATGTGTCAGCCAGTCAAATAAAGGACGTTGATTCATTGATAGAAGGCCCAAAGACTAATAGTACACCTGAATGAGTCCATCAGTCTTTACAGAGTTACTTAAAACAGAGTCACAGTATTTAATAAAAGTTTGAATTTGTCTTTGGTTGGTTAATGTGGGCTGTTCCCAGTTCAAATCAGAGGAGAGCTAAAGAAAGTTATCTGAGGTCATTTCTGTGCTACACCACTTTCCATCCGGTAATCCCATCCAGTCATATTCTTTTGCATTGTTGCTCACTTTGTTGCATCACCTTATGATAAGTTGCAGACATATTTTATCCTCACTTTATTCAATTCCTTGGTATATTTTTTAAAAAATGGCTTTTCTAGCTCACCAAGGGGGACAGTTTGCAGAACACAGACAAAACCACAATACTTCTGTGTAAGGTAAAAGAGCTTGAAGAGCTCAAAGTGAGAAGAATTCTCAAAACCCAAGGAAAACTAATAGCAAGAAGAATTTAAATGATGGAATTTGTATTCAAGATGATTAATAAAAGGGGATGTAATAGAGATACTCTGAGCAACAAAGGATCTAGAGAAAGCAGTCTTGGAGCTGTTTTGTTTACCTCAGAGCAAAACAATAGAACGTTTTTCTCACATGACATTAAGTAAACTAAAATTTTATTGCAGAAATCACCACGATTAAGAATTTAGTGAGCTTTAAAAATCACTGACCCTAAAGCAAACATAAAATATATGCAGAATTAATAAAATCAATTATAATAAATATTTTGGGACTGATTGTAAATCTAATGTTACAGGTCCTCTCTCAAAGAGTATCATTAGCTTTAGCATGTGAGTTGACCTGTGCCAGAGTTGTCATTATTTCCTCCAGCCCATGTGGTGCTGGGCACCAACAAAGCCTGATTTCATATAAGGCATCTCTGAGACCTGGTGTGGCCAGGCCATTGCCACACTGCAGTGATTTCAGAGCCCGAAGTGTCAATTCACTCTTCCCAGGCCACCTGAGGCCATCAGGAAGGGATGACTGAGATCATCGTGATTCATTTCTTGGGCCTCAGCAATTGTTGTATATACTGCAGGGAACACAAGGGGGATTTCAGACGTACAAGCTGCCACACTGAACATCCCTCAGGAGATAATTACTTTTGGGCAATACCAGCTTACTTGCTGCAGTCAGGCAAGTGTTTGCCTAAAAAGAGCACACTGATAAAAAGTAATTTCCTTATTTGCCCACTGTCAGGGAAGGAACACTGCCCCCACCACACCACTGCTGAGAATTTGCTTTCTGAGGGAACTGAGACCATGAGCAAGGAAGTCTGGGAACAGTCATGAGAAGGAAAAAGTTGAGAGGAAGATTTTCATGACCTCTAATTTGAACTCCTGTTTTAGGAATAAAAATTTAGCCCTGGGAAATGAATGCAATCTGACACAGCAAAAGCTGTGGAGCCTGTCTCACATTTGAGCTCTCGCAGATGTGAAGATACAGACCTGAGACTGGAAGAGCAGAATTCCCTATGGCCTGAGAGAAGCAGAAACATCTAAGTCTTCAAATGTTCAGGGTGTGAGGGCCAAAGGGAATCCAACTCTGTGTTACTGTTGAAGCAAATTTTTCGTTCTACAAGTTGTGACAAAAGCCAAGCTTTCAGTATGTGAGCTGAGGGTAAGGGATGGTACAGCACTCAGGGCCCTGAGCCTGCAGTCAGCCTGGAAGAGTAAAGCTGCACTTGCAATTCCCCTGGGCCCTTCATGAACATGCATTTTTAGAACCTGCAGCCCTAGATAAATTGGTATCAACACAGGAAAAGCTTTGTTTACCACAGAAATTACTAGTGCTACTTAAGAATGTGTTCCTCTCCAGAGTAAGTGCTAGGAGCTCATCCATACACATCCTCATAACTATAACTTCTTTTCTGCACATGATAGAAGGATGGTCTTTGTGATGTTGCTCTGCTATACAAGGTCCCAGTGTCATTCTGGCACCTGAATTTCCCCTTGTCTAAGATTTTTTTTGAGTTTTATTCTAATGGCATTTATCTTTGACTGACAGATTCAGTTGTTTTTAAGTGCCACGGAGTCAGCTATAAACAACCCTCAAACTGATATACGACATAGGCTTATACTAGAATGCACTAAAGAAAAATTCAGCACAACAAGGTAAACTGAATTATAGTCTTCTGCTTTATTAATATAGGGCTCCATTTCACCTCATTTCCCTTGCACAGTAAACACATGGGTTTGCATCACAAAACAAACCCATTGCTGGCTGACTTAAGCCAACAGTCCAGCTCCTTGATTTCTTAGGACCAACAATAAAAACTGCAAAGACTGTGACATTCACTGACAAAGAGATAATGCATCTGAATTGTACTCTATTTTTAAAAGAACATGAAATAATGATAGCCCTACTACAAATCAAGCAAGTGACAGAAGGGCCTGAAAGACACTGATGTTCAAAACTGCAAGTATGTGAGACAGCTGCATCTGTAAATAACTGTGCATTTAAGTATTTTCTATCGATCTGCTTCTCCTGAGACCAATCAAGCTCTTGTGGGCAGGCAGGACAACTAATGGTTCATGAAAAAGTTGAAATAACAAGCCATAAGGTTAAATCAGAGCCTGGTTTAGTTTAGTATAATCTAGCTATCAACTTTCTCATCAGGAAAAAACACTCTGTGATAAAACACTGAATTAAGACAGTTAAATAAAATCTGTCAAATGTCTCTAGCACTCTCTGCACACATTCTGTAGCTATGACAAGTTTATATTGGCTGCTTGGGTTTTTTTTGATATCTAATGGCAGAAAGTGGGATCTAATCTTCAGTATGACTTAAATCTTTAATAAATTAATATCAACTTTTACCATCAATTTTCTTTAAGAGAGGCAATGCCATTAACTAGAGCTCCGAGTATTTTTTAATTGTCTACTTATCTCAAAAGGCACATTTGCATGGCTAAAACCATTTTTGATCCTAAAAATAAAGATCATCCAATCAATTTTGAGATCCAGTCAAACAAAGGAAACACGGAAATCTGTGTTATACTTTTCTAATGTATTATTCCAAAGCAAGAGCAACCGAGAACTGCAGGGTCTGGGAAATGAGGATGAACACTGCAATCAATTCAGAGAGGGTACAACTGTAGACCAAAAACGGTAAAGCAGATCCCAAATTTTGGAGGAAAATAAAGCAAGCCCTTACCAAAACTCATTTTACTGGACAGGGCACTTTACTGGCTGCATTTATTGATTTCTCTATCAAGCCCCTAAATTAAAAGATTTTCTTAAAACTATGTGGATGCATGAAAAAAATCAAAGTTCACTTAAAAAGTACAAGCAGAGAGAGATGGCCTTGGGAACTCTCCAGATCAGGTAAAGCAAAGAAAATTAAATCAAGAACAGAAATAATGAGGTCCCTAGACAAAGACCAAGGAAATCTGGACCCACCAGGGATGGCTAATAACAGATACACACCCAGGTAAAGCCTGCAGTAAAGTCTTTACCTTTCCCAGCCAACATGCTCCTCCTTTACGTTAGCCCTTGCAAGCCCAGATTTTAGCAAACATTAAAGTGAACTTTGGCCTTCTCAGGTGGACACACAAGATGCCACGCACTGAAGATGTCTGGAAATGTTGCTTATTTATGAGTCCAGTTATAATTATGTGTTCAAAATACATAAATATAATCTTTGCATATAAATTCATACTATATAACTATACTCATACTATTTACCTACAATTAAGTCAACATACATTACTTTCACCATATCTGGCATAGCAAATATACAGTAGTAGACATTCAGGTCTACATAAACATGTATACAAAACTTGCTTATGAATTTGAAGAAACTCATTTATAACCTTAGCAACGCAGCTAATGAACCAGATTACTATTGGTAGTATTTTTAATAGCTTATATCATACTTCATTTGGTAATCTTAAAAAGAGTTTACTATTTACTGGCAGAATAAGCAGCTAACTCAAACTCTTCTCACTGAATTACATTTAAGATTCACTATTTGCTCATAAATATTTAAATTAAATACAAACAGGATTCTTGCAAGGCAAACCAAAAAGACTCCCAAAACACAAATACAAGTCCCTGCATGCTCCCTTCAAATTTAGCATTTGCTTTTTGTCATAAGTTGGTCTTCTCAACGCTTTAGGGTTATATAATATATATGTATAAAAAATTTATATATATAGTAGCCAAACAATAGTGCAAGCAACATTCAAATTATGAGACAAGCAGAAGTAGGAAAATTCAAGAAGACTGTTGAACTCTCTCCCCTCCATGACACTCTTGTTTTTAGACACCAATGGACATCTCCGAATATCCATTTATCTGTATTAGTCTTACTGTCTTCCACATAAAACAGGTAGTCCTTAATTTCCAGTCTCAACAATTTAGACCTCCTCCTGATCTCTGAGGGCTTAATGGTGAAATTTATCCCTTTTTAGACAGTTAGCCTCCCATTTAATCCTGCTGATGTCCTGAACAGAAATATAACGTGAATATTAACATCATGAATCTGCAGATGGCGTTTCCTGATCCCAAAAGGCATTTCCCTGAAATCTAACCAAATCCTGTGACCCTGCAGTCCTTTTTGATGCTCTTTGCCTGTTTTCAAACCATTCTTCAAGCACCATCAAGCACCCTCAGCAGCACATTCTGAATTCTCATCTTTACTCTATCCTTTCTCTTTTGCTACTGTCTCATGAGGTCTGATTTTGTCTTTGATGCAGTAAATTTTCTCCCAAATGATCTGGAAGAGTTTCAAGAGAATAAGAGAAAAAATAGCTTTTTTTTTTTTTTTTTTGCTCTCAGAATAAAAAAAAAGCTGCTCTTTCACTTTGAAGAAAAATCTAATAAATACACAACCACACAGCTCTCTGCAAAGATGTCTAAGAGCTCCCTTTGACTAGACATTCTTACAATCTTAGAAGGAAAAGACTGAGACAGCCCTCACCTGATCCCCAATCTACAGAGCTCTTGTTCTGGCATCAAATAACAGGGCTGCACTTGGAAAAGCAAGTGACAGAGAGCCCTTGCAAAGCCTAATACAGACCAGGTGGAAAAGGGGCAATTTCCACTTTCCATGGATACACTGAGAAATTCACTGCCACTCTGGTGTCTTGTTCAGCCTGCCTGCGGTCCTTGACACCAGGAGCCTGCTGACAATCCCGGGTGGAGCTGCTTTCCTGCCAGAAACAGAGCAGGGACACAGTGCTAAAGGAAAGTACCGGCTTGATGACAAAGTTTGGAAGCATCCCAAGTTCCTTATTTAAAAGAGTGAAGATGGGCAGTGTTCTGTTTGGGTTTGGTTCAAACCGGTGCTTATATTCATTTTCATCCCCAGAACCATCTTGAAGGCAAAGGGTATTACAGAACACAGTGGAAACACTGCACTCAGTGGTAATCTGACTGAGCCACAGTGCCATTTAAAAGCTTTCTCCAGGCAAAATAGATCTGAAGTCTGTGATCATTCAGTATGAAACAGCATCAAAAGGAGGATTTTCCCTATGACAATATGACAGGATTTCATTATATATTGCATAGCTACAATATGGGGGATCTAACATTGTTCATTGTCTCAAATCAATAGATGAGGTTGTATTGTGTCAAAAGTGTAGAAGATCCTTATTTCAGTTTCTAAATGGTTTATGCCGTTATGATATTACTCAAAATTCAGACAAACAACTGAAGCTGTCACAGATTTTCACAGAAAATCAGCAATTTGTTTTGCCTGCTAGTCAAATGCAGTAAAATAGTGATAGCTTGTGTTACTCTTTTGTATATCCACAATAAACGGCTTTTGAGGGTGAGCAGTGAAAAAGTAGATTTATCTAAATTTTCTCATGAGCCAGTCACTGCTTGTGATCAAAAAAGCACAATAGATTATTCTTTAAATAATTTACAAATTCTATGCATTTGAAAACAAAAGCATAATTCTGGCCTAGAACATCACCCATTCTAGAGCGTTACCATAGGGAAAAAAAGAAATCATGTATTTCTCCTCCAGCATTATATAATCTCAAAAGGTAAAGCACAGAATTGCAGAGGTGGCTGAGCTATCAACACAAACTCAGCTGAATCCAGGATTCTCACCAACAACATTTCTAGTGTTAGAACAGATAAGTTTTACAGAGGCAGAGTACGCAGAGAGCACCAAAAGGAAAGCAAGGTCAAAATCAAATGAAGTGACTGGCACCAAATCTCTGACTACCTTTGCTGCCAGAATTCTGGATGAATAGACTCTACTTTAACCCTTCCAGAAGCCATTGTGCCAATAAAAAGCAGCAGGAAATGCACAAACCCAGCCATTTTGATACAGTTCTCTTGAGTATAAGAGAACTTCGTGTACTCTTGTCAAGAGCAACGAAGGGTTGGACAGAGTTTGCATAGGATTTTCTTCAATACCATTCTGATATTCTTTTGGAGATTCAGCTGATGAGCATAAATTCCCTGTTGGAAAGAGGGCAAAACAAATGCAACACTCTGCTATGCCATTCTCTCTAGCTCTTGCAGATGATCTTAGTTTGCCCAGCTTTTTAAAAGATGAACTCTATTCCCTTGCCTTTATTCTTGTGCAGGCACAAGGGAGAATAACACAAGACTGACGGACAACATACACAACAAATAAGCAGGTTGGGGAGAAGGGCAGTGCTTCAGAATCATTAGTTTTCCTCCTAACATTAACACACTGTATGGGAACTGGTCATTCTTGATAGCTGAAGCATTTGTTGTTTAACATAAAAGGTTTTCAAAGTATTCTCAAACACTCATTATATGGATAGTTCAAACCCAAGACACTGACATGACTCTTCCAACAAACACCTGACTTGGCCAGTCATCTAAACTACCCATCCACTTCGACTGTCTAATTCTCTTTACTTTGCTTTCTGGTATCTTACAGGCATTAATGGATTTTATCTTCACATTTTTCCTGTGATAAGAAGTTCTCCCTGAAATAGTCATATAGTTATACATCTACTGCAAATAAAGTCTCCATATCTCTAATCTTGATCTAGAAGATTAGCAACTGTTTTAGTACTGCTTATATTAACAAGTAAATAAAGAGCATTAGCAAAAGCAGTGGCATACGTGCTACAATTTTCCACACCACACTGTCTTTAAAAAAGCCACTGAAACATCCCTGCATTCTTGTTCTTTAAACTTCATTTACTTGTTTTAAAAACTTGAGTACCAAAGTACTTTTCTAGCTCACACTTGTTTTCTCTTTCTTTGGTCAGTTGTTTTTTGTCAGTATAAGTCCCCATGGCCAGGTTGCCTATCTTTCCACAAGCAAGTGACCATGGTAAACAAAGAAATCCAGAATCCTTGGAAAGTTGCTGCATCTTGCCTGGAACACTTGGCTGAAGTAATGATGATTTCAATAAACAAACAGGCATGTCCATTTACAAATCAATACCTAATGAGCTGAGTGGGAAATTAAGGGGTGCATTATGCTCTAGAGAGGCCCACTAGCCTCTTGATTTAAGTGTTTCCTGCTGACAGTGTTCAAAAGCTCCAATACCATGGTAAACCAGGTAAGACTTAAGTGTTCACTTCTAATTACAGCAGTCAACATGAAAGCTTCAGCGGTTTTGAGAGGTCTTGGGGGTTTGTGTGGTTTTGAGTTTGTTTCTTTTTTTGATAAAGTTTTGTCAAGGTGACAAGAATTTACTTGAGCTTTATACCTAAGCAAAGCTCCTGGACATGGCAATTGTTTAACTGGGTCATTACCGCTCTGCAAAGATTTATGTGCACTCTTAATTCTAATTTTAGATTAGCAATTGCAACAGTGCAAACATATCTCATTAAGTGCCTATGTAGATCATTTTAACATCAGTAGCACTACTATTTACTATAAGGATCTCTGAAACTATCACAGGTAGTCAGTTAAATTTATCACAAAAGGAAACACTGGAAAGGGGAGTGAAACAGAGAACAAGAGAAAGACATAAATTCTCTGGCTAGAAAAGCTGAATTTAATTTTTTGAAGTAGCAAAAACCAGACCAGAGATAAAGACTATGTATACCACATTGTGGTCACATCAATGTGACTGCTATACTCCTGGCATATAAGGCAGCTGCTATCAGCAACACAAGCTGTCCGGTACAGCCAGGCTGATATAAACACACTCATAGATTTTTTTGCTTCAAAGACTATAGAGCCCAACACTCCTCTTATATTCTCAGGAACTACTAAGTAGCCAACCAGGCCTTTCTTCTGCAGATGCCAGGAGGATGAGCCTCAAAATGGTAACACTGACTCTTCAGTCTCAGGTCATTCAGAAATTTGTTGATGTTTCAACACTTCCACTCAACCATTTTATTCAGGATTGTTTTCCTTTTCATCTGTGACCACAACATTCCACAAATTTAATTTAGAAGTCACAAACAGCAGCTTCTGCACAAGTCATCATCAGACTGTGGAGTCTTTTGGGGTTGATGCCCGGCTGATGTTGCTCATACTGAAGCGCTCCTCAAGTCGCCTAACAGACCTCTGTGCTTTGTGAGGAAGCCAGCACTGGGACAGCTCCTTCCTGCTCACTCTTATTAAGGCTTTGACCTTTGATTTTACTTTTTGTGCCTTCACCATTCACAGAAATCTCAGAGCCAATGAGCCTCAGGAAAGTAGCTTTTCTATACTGTTTCTGTTCCATTTGGTCAATCTTGCAAGTCCCCTGCATGAAATAATAACCAATTCCAACAGGCTTTTAAAGATACAGTTCTTCACCTAGTTTATGCTGAAAGATGTTGGCACTATTAGCAAATATCAGTAGAGCACATCAGAAATGTGAGTGTTCTTAATGAGCTGAAACAGTTAACTCCAAAGAGCTTGCACTCTTTAGTTCATTTCTGCTCCAATATCATTATTTTTCTTTTCCAATTGTACAGAACACAAACATTTAAACTCTGTTCTTTCATATTTCCACACACAAATTCCTTCTCAAGTGACTGACCTGGGCATGGTATAAAACGGGGGGGGGGGGGAGGGATCTATATGTACACACAGTAGATATATATTTTTATATTATATATAAGCATATATATTTTACATTATCTATTATACTTAAGCATATATATTTTACTCAACCATGGCTGTCATTAAATATGTAAGTTATTAATTGGCTCAATTAATTATTAGTTTTAATGTATTTTTATGGTTCTCCTTTTATTACCATTTTGCCTCCTTGGAATTATCTTTAGCACTTCTGCATGCCACAAACTTTTCAAATTGGGCACTTGCACTCTTGTTTGCCGTGGATGATGTAACCACCTTATTTAAACAGCAGCATTTCCAGTGTTAGGGTGCCTCTCGGCATCAGGGATGAGTCTACCTTGAACTGTGTACTTTTATTAAGTATTCATAACTGTATCTTGGCTCAAGTGCTCTATTTGCTGCGTTGTTCTTTCAATCAAGATGCATTCTGAACTGACATTGATTTTTAAAATACCTTGAATGGTAGTACAGTTTCGAAAATGAAAACTATAGTCTAATGGGATTTTGTTTGGTGGGATTTTAATGTGCTGATGTACATCTCAAAATATTCTCTATAGTCTTTAATAATTTTATCAGAAAACATGTTGGTGAACTTGTAATATTTTCAAGTCGATATATTTCCATTAAACATACAAAGTCATTATCATACTTCAAGGCTTCAGTTTTTTCCCCTTTCAATATTATCTAAAAATAATTTTAACATGATTTTTCCTTTGGAAAGCTGGAAGCAAAATATGAATTATACATCATGACCAATCACTCAAGGTGCTTTCCTAAAGAGTGTCCTTGGAACCCAGTTGCTATTTGCACACACATTAATAAAGTGCAAAGCTTTTAAATCTGATTGCTTCAAGTTGAATGGATGGGTCAGTGCCAAACAAATTGATCTCTTTCACAGTGCACAGTCTATAGCAAACTATAACTCCATTACAGTGAAAGGACTCAATTCAATAAACAAAATAAAGGTTTTTAAAGTTACCTGAACATCTCTAAATGCTCTGTAGGACTGCATGTGCAAGCAGCATTATTTATCTGAAACTCAAGCCAACATGCACTTCAAAAGAGAGTTTTAATATCTGACACAGCACGTATGGGTTAAAGGCTGCATGTCTGACAAAAGGATCACCGGAGCAACAGGACAATCAGTTCTGTCAAATGAAACAACCAGGGGCCAATGGTGGCAAAGATATACCTGGCACTATCAAATGAAAGGATGACCTTTTGGGCAAGTTCTTGGTTTGACATTTAGAACTTCAGTCCCTGTTTCAGGTGAACTCCATAAATTGCCTACTTTCTTTGTAAGTCCAATGCCCCAGCTGGTAAAAAAGGGACTAATAACCCTTTATCTCCACATTTTATGTTCTGTAAGTATGATCATTAGTACCTGTCTCAACAGGAAGAGACCAACCTTGAAAACTAATCTTTGAATAAGAGTCATGAAAATGTATCTTAACAAAATCGTGTACATGCAGAGAACAAAAATAATGGCAAAACCAGCAAACCTGTGTCCAGAAACCTGATTGTATTTCCTTCTATGAACATTTCAGCATGAAGACTTCTCCGTAAAAACTCTTCTCAGTAAAAAGACATTACTGAAAACCAAAATTCCTTCAGAAGATATCCTTAGGCCACAAAGTTTATGTCCTTTCCCACAGAGCATTCTGTCAGAGCTGCTTTTATTCCCTTAGCCCTCACACTGCAAAGGAAATGATCCAAAACCTGAAAAACTGTCTCCTTCCTCAGTAAAACTAATATGAAGGAATTCTGCACTTAGCAGAACAACCAGCAACAAAACCAGGGAGTATAATTTCCACTGTCTACCAATATACAGCTTTCCAAGGACTGGGGGACAGCACACAAAGCAACTGCACACCCAGTAAGAACTGCAAAGACAAGGAAAGAGCTGACCGCTAATTTGTAACTCTGGAGACCACACACTGCCTGTCCAAACAGATGACGTAAGCCCCAGCCCACACAAAGTGCTCCCACTGCCAGCCTCTCTTCTCTCCCATGTAGGTCATGCCTTCCAGTCTTTGGAGCCTTTGAAGACATCTTCCACACAATTGCCATTATAAGATCTCATCACATACCTTTAAGGTAGTTTCTTCTTTTCCTGTTTCTCTTCCCTGAGGTCAGAAAGTGTTTAAGACGCTCCTTTCTTACACCCTTTGTGGCTCTATACCTGTCACCCCATTCTTCCTCTACCTGCAGAACCTTTAAGACATGGGTCACTTCACCAAACTGTTCCTATTGTCATTCACTTTTCTTAGCCACACTCTAAAATTGTTACTGTCTCCTGTTTGACTTGCCAAATATTTTTAATAGAGCTGATCACATTTCTGCTTGATAAGCTTTCTCTTCCCAGCACCTCTATCATGGGTTTGCTCCTATGACACTCCAGCACAGTGTTTCTAGGCCATACTTTCTGTGATATTCTTCAAGTTCCCAAGGAGGGTCCCATGCCCATTCACTCTGGAATCTTCTTTCTTTACATTAACTTCATCCCAGTGAGCAAACTAGTGAAAAAATCCAGTTATTCACATGCTGATGAGTCTCGATCCACTTCTCTGTGACACATTTTTCATATTCTGTTCAGTCTAAATTGTTAGCCTGCTTTCTGGATACCCTCAAAAGCTTCATGTGGATAATGAGATTTCTCAACCGACTCCCTTCAGGGACAGAAAATCCTTTTTCTCAGTCAAAATGGACAGCCAGAACATCAGACCTGCCAATTTGGACTACAACACAAGTGTCATCTTTGACTCTCACTTCTTTCAAAGCTTCTCATCCAGGATAAGCCCAAAATCTCACAGATTCCTCAGACATAATCTTTCTAATAAACAGGTTTTTTTACCCATATGCAATGCTAAAATTCCTTTCCCAGCTCTGATGATATTACATATTGATTACTTCCACATTCATCTTTCTGACCTTAAGAATCACAAGCTCCTCTCATATCTCACTAAAACTTCTGCTACACAGAGCATCTCTGACCTCTTGCTTTGATCATTTCACCCATCTCTCGGCATTGCTTCAATAGCTCCCTTGTTCCCTGTCGCATCAAAGATATGCTAATTATCTTCACTTTCAATACTCTATACGTTTTATTCCAATCTTTCAGGTTACCTTAATTCATCATGGAGATTCTGGCCTTGTTTTCAACTCTCTTCACCTATCCTTATTTTTATGAAAACATTTCCACAAATATCTTAAAATCCTTGCTTCATTTGATTTTCAAGATGCTAATTTCTAAGATCCTGGAATGAAGCCACTATTTGTGTCACAGAACAACATTCATCATTAGCCCCTTTTATCTCACAGATATCTTTATCTGTCACCTCCTGAATGCTATAAATTCTTAGGGGACACAAATACAGCACCCAATAAAATAACATTCCGGTTCATAATAGGCCACTCAAGTACAACAAGCATACTAGTTATACTAGCACCAGCAGTACTAACAGTAGCAGTAGGAAAAATAATTATTAGCATAGGACTATAGTCTCCTTCCAAAACAACTCTTAAACCTTTGCTAATTTTACTGTATTTGCCATCCTCCAAGGTATGAAGGTAAATGAACTGACACATCGTGCTTTATGCTGATGATACACCGCTCTATTCCTTTGACACAGAACACTCTTTGCCTGAGGAAAAGACCATCTTCTTGCACAGTTACCACACCAGCTCAAGTTATAACCTTAATTTAATCGGATCCGACTGCTTGTCCTTGATGAGCAAGGTTCCTAAATATTTCTTCCCTCACATTTTCACAGAGCTCCCTTGACCCTGTATTTTTGATGTTTTAGGAACTCTACATTCTGAGCTATGAAGAAACAGGGATACCATTCAGGGTTGTCTCCTACACACTGGGCAGTGCTACATCAACAACACCAACCCTCACACCTGTGCTGCCTGCCAGACACTAAATAACTTCCAGAGAGGGAGCACCAGTCCTGGGACACCTTGTTTGGGATTAATCTTCTCAAAGCAAGGTACATCTCACCCAAGCTTTTATCTCATACACAGACAGCACCGTCCTGTGTGCTACAAGCAGTTAGTGAATGGTTAAGTATTTTTTCAATTAGTTTGAAACTAAAACAAACTCTTGGGTAAATATAATTTATTTCACCTACTGGAAGCAATTAAAAACCTCCTGTGAAAAGAAGTTGGTGTTCAAAGCAGGTGCAAATTATTATCAGCAATAAGTACTCATCCCTTCTAAGGATTATGGCCTTCTTCTATAACCTCTGGAACAACCAACAAAATGAATCAGTGCTTTTCTCCAGCCAGCACACCAGGTCTAGAAGGGCATTTTAGGGGAGAGATGGTTGTGCAGAGCCCTGTACTCCAAGCCAATCCCTGTGCTTAGAGACATGAAAAGAGTCAGCCTGTAGCTATGGTGTGCACACACTGGCGTTGTAGGTTCAAAATCTACTACAGAATAATTATGGTATGTATTTTATCATCCTCAAAATCAAGCTTCTCTAAAACAATCAGCTGAACAATTCACTAAATTTATATGAAAAAGTAAAACCAGAAGATGGTAAATGGTTTTTTAATGGCCCCTACTTTTTTATGACTTTAAGGCAAACACCTTTTCTCCTGTACCTGTACTGCTGCTGCCAGTGCCTTACAATAGACAAACACTGGTATAGTGATGAAATGCAAATGTAGGAACATATTTTAAAATTAATCATCCATAATTAATTAGTAATTTCTCCTTTCTGGTAAATGATACCTAAATTGCAGAAAATTACCCTTGCTGGGAATGATTTGCATTACTACTGATTTGCAGTATTTCAGAGAAACATTTTGCATGTACTTATGTATTGTAATGACCACAGATATGTCAAAATATTCAATCTCACATTTCACCACCTTAAAAACACATACATATATACAGATATATATAATCTTTAAATTGCACAGTATTCAAGGAGTCAAGCCAAAAAACTGGAAGTAAAACGATTTGGAAAACAGAGCCAGGAAGGAGCAGATGGAGGTGTGGTTAGTTTTTGGTGGCCTTGTTTTTTCCGTGCCAACTACACTTGTCCTGTCTCAGCTCTTGCAAAAGCCAGCACTAAGATAGTACTGAAGGAGGGCTGCCTGTGACCCAATACAATACTTGTTTCTTTGCAAGTCATGAATAGCTCCCATTCCTTTAAAAAACCCCAAACCGTAAATGCAGCCTCTCCTGACAGCTAGTATCCCCTCCATCTTGAGGTTAAATCTCTTCAGAAACCTGGATTAATAAATAAAAAATAAGCTAAAAAAAAAAAAGGTTAGTTAAAAAAAAACCCCCAGAATCTCACAAGACAAATAAAAGTTAAGATATTTTAACCAATTTGTCAGCCAGATGTTTGGGACAGTTTTCTTTAGACCTGATATCCTTACAGGTAGACGGCAGCAACATTTTGAAATTAATCATGTTTTAGCAACTGAACACCTGCAATAAAACAAGGACCCAAAAGTACCCTGAAGATTAAGCATTTGAAGCAAGAGGAAGGCCTGGTTCCAGTACATACAGATTTAATGACATTTAAAAATACATGATGCCCTGTGCATACGTGCCCAGTCATCAGATTCAGCATATGAGCTGAGAAATCCGGTTCCTTCAGACCAGACACGTCTTTACTGAGAGACGTAGTGAGACCTGCTAGTAAAGCAGGGTTTAGACTCATAAGGACATGCCAGTTTTTGTTTTCCTCAACTGACCCACAACGCCTCACAGAACTGCTATCAGTTATTGTTAGAGATGCACAACATTGGATGCAAGCCTCACGTTTCTCATCATTTCAACATTCAGCTTCAGAATCTCATACAACATTCTTCCCGCAGCAGTAAAAGGAGTGCCATTTAAATGAAGCTATGTAAACAGTTCATAAAGTCATCTATTCACCATTTCTCCCCTCTTCACAGTGTCTACAAATCCATGTAATTGATCATTCCAAACAGATTCACACAGGGATGCCATGGATTGGGATCCCTATGAAAATAATACCATCCCTTGGATTAATCACAGTGAAATAAAATGTAGGAGGGTTTGTGTTTTGGGGTTTCTTTTTTTTGGCCCAATGGAAATAAACTTGCTTCGAGGCCAATTTATCCTAAAATGGGAGGGCTTTGTTTTAAGTTTTAGCAGTTCAATGAGGTTTGCTTGGGCTTTAACTGTAATTATTATTCTCTTTAAGCACAAAGAGTCTCAGCGTATTGAAAATGTCAACAATAGCAGACAAGATTTTAGCTCTAAGGAAGAAATAGAATACCACAGGAGGATTTAGAAGAAATAAGGCAGGCATAATTTAACTTGAACTATTGAAAGAAGAATGTATTATTTCTACAGTTCTGTTACCAGCACTCACAAATCACTACCAGCTCCTTAAACATAGAAATTGCCTTCTAAAAACAGAAGAGGCGTAATATTTTTTCCCAAAATTATTTGCCAATATTTCAAGATGTTTATATGCTGCATATAAAACAGAGATATGGACTAATATGCTGAATGTTTGTAACATAAAAAATAAAAAAGAGAGATGTATGCCAATATGAAATGTTAAGTGCCAGAAAATTATTATTGAATTTTTTTCCTCTTAAATTCTGAAAAGTAAAGGTCCCTGCTTTCTGAGAAAAAACATTTCATACCATTGCTTGTGGGTGCAAACTGTTCAAGATGCCATAAATAATTCATTCAGCTCCAGTCGAGTAATAGCATGTCACCAGCTGCAGAAGGGAAAGAGAGAAGTCTGGCGTACTGTTCACTAACAAGTGCCAAGTGACAGTGCTCTGGGAGTAAGGTACTCAGCATCCTCCATGGCCAGGAGTGAGGAAAGGCCAGAAACGACTGTGAAATCATTCCCAAAGCCCAAACCAAAAGCAGGATCTCTATTTATCCTAAAGAATCAGGCAGAACACTTAATATAAAGTAGGGTAAAAGAGAAACAGAGAGCAGGCTTTGCTTTCCAGTGAGGACACAGAGATGACTATACACCATGGCAGAGAGAAATCACAGCTGTTTAATGCACTTAGACATTGGAAGTTTTTAGCTGCAGCTCCAATTGGAATCACAGTGATTCACATAACCCTGCTGCATTGATACAGGGCGTTTGCATTATTTTTTAAAGCAATTAATCTGCTTTTCTTTGTTACATTTTTATAAAAAAACTTGTTTACGATCCTGGGCTTGCAAAGGGTTCTGCTTTTGGCTGTTTTGCTGCAGGGACATGCATATGTACAAGGAACCCTACTGCAATAAGCTTACTAGCTTAGAGGCAAGGCAGACTCACAAGTAACCACAGCATTATCAAAGATCCACCTCAATAGAAACATTTTTCACTTCAGTGAAGATGCCAAAAATACAAGTAATGCTGAGTTAAAGGTTTTGTAAAGCCAATAATGCCTTCTCTTTACAAGTCAATAATTAAATGCAACTGGGTTACAGCCTCCATTTTACTGGTTTTGAAAAGTAAAGGTTATATATAAATATTGAAAGGCAGGAAGATCAAAGTAAAGCAATTGATATCACCTACAGTTATAAAGACAAATCGCATTAACATACATATCCCAAACAAACCATATGTGTTCTGAGAGTTAAAAACCAAACCACAGCCCTCAGGTACTGCACACCTGCCACAGGAAACTTGAGAAGCACTAATCTGCAAGACCTTTTCCTCCTCTTCAGATATGTTGTGCCTAAAAAGCACAAAGTGTAAACTTAGCCACACAGCAAATGTTTCCTGGGTCACCTAGAACACCTTCCAACCAATTCAGGAAAGCCTGCTAGCCTAATTTACCCACGTGTTTTTATCAGGTGAACTCCTGAACACCCCGAGGAATGTCGCCTCACTGAACTCTCTTACCAGGCTCTCCCATTGTCCAGTTGACCTCCTGCTAGAAAGCATTCCCTGTTTAGCTTCAGGTCATTACTACCTGTTAGACAACCCATGATCACCTTAAATAATTCCTTCTCCCCTTCTCATGTTTCTTCTCAAGTATTTGTCAGTTGTATTCCCTTAGGCAGGCTGTATATAGCCTGTTCCTGAGACCTCTCTTCATAGGTCATGCTCTCCCATCCTTTTATCATTTTTGTCACCTGTTTGAAATTTTTTTCCATTTGTTCATTTAACTGTACAGCCCTTAATGATGAAAGCAATCCATATAAAATATACCTCTACTTGCAACCAAAAAAATGTATTGATTGGTGCGTGAAAGAGAAAGGTGAAACCTGGGTGTCACAAGGAGGGAGCCTTTTGAGTCTCAGATTACTGTGTCTGGGTCAAAGAAACTACCAAAAATAGCTGAAAGTGATAAATCTTCCCCATTTTTTTATTATTAGTTTTTCTTGTTTTCTTTCGATATATTGCCTTGCAAGAGGATCATGTGGTCTTCAAACTACAAAATTGTTCTTGCTGGTACATGTACACCTGTTACAACTGATACAAAGACAGCCAGGATTTTTGCAGCTGGAGAATGCAATACTTCTGTCAACTGTTTAAGGAGGGACACTTTAGATTAGGTTTGCTTCAGTCCCAAAGTCACCTTTTCATGCAAAATCTAGGGTAGCTAACATTTTATACATTCATTTACCTTTTCTGAATAACAGTTGATTCCATGTTTATACCTACGCCATTGAAAAGATAATGTGCCTTTCTCCCTCTCTCTATTCTTACAGTCAAAGCAGTTTTATAGCAAAATAATAAACCTTGAAAACTTAGGAAATGTCAGTGATTTTGGCTGCAGTAACCTTGATACATGACAGAACCAGGCATGAGATGTTAAGACAGTTAAATGAAAGTTACGTCTAAATGAGAATTAAAGAAATAATCCTAAAATTGAGTGCTTCTAGGATTCAACAGTTTTTCACATATGACACAGCAGAATCCCCTAACTTTGGGCATCCAAAATCAGATGTTCTCTTTCTTTCCCCCCCAAAGAGATATGTGAGGCTGAAATCTGGATCCATATTTTTTAGTAGGAAAAACATCTCACTTTCAATATCAAACCAGCAAAATAAATCTTGTACCAGCTTCCAATGGCTGATGTCAATGACTTGTGCTAAGAAAAACTTGTTAAAACTGTATCATAGCCCAAACACTGTTCTTATTTCTGTTCAGCATTTTACAGGACTTGCATGCAACACTTGTTTTCTATGAAGATATGCTATTAGTCAATACACCCTAAAAAAGGTAGTTGAAGTTTTTCATACATTTTTTACCTACTATAAAATACCAACTCACCAAAACTGAAAAGGAACCTCTTTTTCACATGAAATTTTCCATTTCCACAGATTTGTGGAAACAAAACGTTAACTTCAATTTCTTCTCTTTGTTTTTGTTTTTATTTCTAACAAGTTAAAAATCAAAAAGATGAAAATAAACATATGCAAAATACAAAAATAAAATCTTTGCATTTTTTTTCTGATTTTACTACTTAGATTTTTTACAGAGCTAAACCAAGAAGAGAAATGGTTTCAGAACCTCAAACAACTTTCAAGGTGCAGAGCCCGACTGGTAACAATACTAGTCAGCACAGAGCTATACATTACATATAGCGTGAAATTCTGAGTGCAGAAATGAGTAAAGCCATTGAAGGCACTCACTGCCACACATTGTTACTGATGCACTTCTGTAAATTACATACAAATCCATATTTCATTTAAGCTGAAAGTTGTTATTCTAGGCTCCCTAAAATTGTGCTGCAGATAATTAGTTGCACTTATTGAGATATTGAAGCATTGCAGTTCTTTGTTAACTCCACAAAATGTAAGCCCAGCCTCTGCCAGAGAAAGATTCTCCCTATACCACTCATCTCAAGCCTTTCAAGAGTTCCTTTCTAAGATTTAAATTTTCTTTTATAAAGCTTTTCTGAATCGATCAAGATTCAATATAGGAAGATTGCCAAATAAATTACTTTTCATTTCTGCCCACTGTTAAACTCCTGCGGGGAGCTGGAAATATATCAGGGTCATTAGTCTTAATGCCTGTAATACACAGTGCTTTAAGGTGAAGTGAGTAGTAAAGCCATTTAATACACAAGCCTCTACACTCCAGACACCTCAGGGTCCTGACAGTGCACTCACCTGACTCTTAACAAAATTCTGGACCTTGAGCACTGAAGGGGGACACACTTTCCACCCAGTTTGGGTCTGAACAAAACACACACATTGATTTCTTTTTAATATCTGCTTTGGATACTGTGTTAGGAGTCACTGGACAGCTCAGCAATGTGTGTTTCTGCTGGAACAGCTTCTGGTATGAAGCAAAGAAAACAACTGACTGAGCTGTGGAGAGCCTACGCCCCCTTTGATGGCACATGCTCCCTCCTTCTGCTACTGGAAACCCTTGTGTATGCACAAACACCAGCAGACTTTATCCCTGTGTTTAGTCTTTTCCAAATTACCTATTAGCCTCATTTATTTCTGATAAAATTTACCCTATTACTTTAAAAACCACCGATGAACATAAATGTGGATAATTTGCTAATGCTGTTATGGTAAAAAAACCTTAATTAGCTAATTAGAGTTGACTTTTTTTTTTTAAATTTAGCAGGCTTTGATGCAGCAAAATTGATAATTGGAAACAGGACCCACCCACATGTTAATTTCTTGGTTCAGTTTTATCCCTGGTTAGTTAAAAAAAAATAAATATTAAACCGCCCTTCTTCATTGCCAAATTCTCAGCTAATGAATACAGAAACCTATACTGAGGCTGCAACTCACATTCTCAACTCTGACATACAAAGTACTGTAAAATAATTCATTATTTAATATTAAGAAAGCTGGATAAAACTAATTAATGTCAAAAATTAGCCCACAGCACAACATTAATTAAAGTTTGCCCAACAGCTACCTCCCTGTCCCAATTAGCCTCATTGATTTCAAGAAACCGCTAAGAAAAAAAGGCAAACATATAATTCCTACCTCATATTTGAGAAAAAAACCTCCTTGATTCAACTTTCAAGCATCAATAATGTGCCCTTTTAACATGAATTTGGAGATTTCCACAACAAAGACAGCTCTCTAGGCACATTATGTTTCATTTCTCATAGACTGCTGTAGATTTTCTGGTCACTTGTCAACAGTGGTTGTAATCCAGGACAAAAGTATTGATAGAGAAGACAACCAGGAAAAAATAGCATTAGTCCCCAGCACTGTACTTTGTGTACTTTTGAAAGTGCCCATCTGGCCCATGCTGCCCCAGTTGCATTAACCACAAAGGATGCATTGCATGCAGCACGTGATGTTTCAGTGCTCCAGCACTGGAGTCTCACAGTCCTATCTGACATTTAACAAACAGCACTGTCCAAACAGCAACACACAGCAAGGTACCATGTAAGTCATAATGCATATTTTCGGAAACACTGATGATAAAAACAAGTGTGCACTGACCTCATTAATAAAAGTCTGGGCTCCCCGCGGGCTCAGCAGTAAGATAGCCCTTCGCAACGTGTCCCGATAGCGGTTCAGCTCCTCTGTTTTCATGGTAGTAAAAAGGTTGGAAAACACTCTGCTGATGTTTCTGTCCACTTTCTGTAAGGATACATCAAGTCCCAGTCTTGAGGCCTGATCGAGAAACCCCTGCAGTCCACGTATATCTGTAACACAGGAGGAGGAAAAAAAAAAAAAGAAAAACAAAAACCAGTGCATCAACCTTCACCAGTTAGGCAAGCATCACTAATTAGGTGGAAAAGACTTTTTTACTATTTTTCCTGCAGTGATATCAGAAGAAGCGTATTCCACATGGCCACATTCCACAGGTCTCTCTCACAACCAATGCAAACAGGGAAATCAATTACCTTTCCCCAGATATTTGTGAATAACTCTTAGCAAGTCAGTTGATGCATTTCGGTGGCTGCGCAAACCTCCCCAGAAGCTCAAGGCCACAGGGCCTAACACTGCACAGACAAAAAGACAGTCCCACCCCAACACCAGAACAGTTCAAACGCAGAAAACCAGGAGCACATAAATAAGCAGGGGATAAATCACCCACCCCGAACTTCTCTTCTACCACAACCTCATATGCCTTACAATATCCAGAACATACACCGCCCTTCTTCTGACTCCCCCATTTTTTTCTGTCCTATAAATAACCTATCTAACCAGAGGTTTGCCATTTACCTGCAACCCCATGAAATAGTACACAAAGCCCCAGTATATTAGAAGAGAAATTATTTAAACAAGCCCATTCAAAACATCTTTCTTTGAGCTTTATGCCTCAACTTTAGGATGATTGAAAAAATATATTTCCTTAACCACATTTTTGGGCATCAACATGGAGGAACACATTTCATATTATGTTCACACTGAAAACTGCTTGTTCAGACTGCACTGTGTCTTCCTGACTCTCAGAATTTTTCTGTAAGAAGTGTCTGAGTTTTTATTTTGTAGTGAAATTTAGAACAAGAAAAAGGTCAAAGTTTATATTGCACCAGGTTGCTCTGAAAATTAACAGTGACTTGATCACAGCTGTGCCATGTCATTAGGAGCCCTTAATTTTACAGGAAAGATGGAAAACTTGTTTTGAATAAGAAAGGATTGAAGCCTTTTTTCTCGCAATCATTTCTCAACACTTTCATCATTAAACTTCAGCTCCTGAGTGAAGCTGAATGGCTTAAGTTAGAGCACATTTATTGATCCCATAACAAAACCTGCTCTTCAGAAAACTTTGCTATAACTCTAACAATCCCTGTAAACCACATCATAACACCTGGTAGTTTGCCTTTTTTTTTTTTAAGTCCTGGAAATAGCCATCTTCTGACACTGCTGAAGTCAGAGAGCTGAACACCATTCCAACTGAAATCAGTAGCACTCCTTGCTGCCCCACCTGAGTGGGCTCTTATATCATCACCAGCCTTGGTGTTTTGTGGACACAGAACATACATGTGAACACCTTTTTTACCTCCTTGGAAGACGTCTTATGAAACCTGATATAAGTAACATCTTGCAAGGATACATCAGTTAAAGAATTTAGCTCATCAATTAGATCAATGTATTAGGGTCAACTAGAAAATATCAGATCCAAAAGAAAAGCATTGCAATTTGCCCTTTGCACTTCTGTCCAAGCATGGGAATGCTTGTTAATGTGATTAATTCAGCTTCAGAAATGAGCGGAATTACAAATACACATCAGAAATAACAGAAACTAAGCAAGGATTGTGCCAACCACAGCAGACTCTCAGCTGCCTTTTTAACTCCGGTTTAGTTCCTCCAGCCAACCCCACCAACAGGAAAGGTGAACCCCTGAGGGTTTGCTGGTCTTTTTCTGCTTGACTTAGACAGCTGGCTCTATAGCAGCTTTATCACACTGTCAAATATCTGCTAGACTTGCTTACTGTCTAAAGTTCTGAGTCAGTGAGGAAATTAAGGGGCTTATTTTTATGCAGGCATTTCTGGAAATCATCAGAAGACTTTAGCCCTTGTGCAACTGCAAAATATTGCAGGTGTGCTGAAATAATGACAGTGACAAACAACTATCATTTACAGGTTAAAATATTTCACTGAATTTGCCAAAGCAAGTTTGGATTGTGGTAATTTAAATTCAGTAAACTATCATTCCTTACTATACCTATGCACACTTCTTAGATATGTCACGCAGAAAACACCAAGATTTTTCTTTTAATGACGTGTAGTCCTTCAAAATTACTGCAGTGCTTGACAAGCAGCAAGAAAACTCCTTTTCTAATGGTTTGGTAACAACTTGTCTTTTTGTGCAACCCTCCAAAGTTACCACTGAGCAAAGGAAAGCTGTTTACAAAAGATTAACTGTGCTGATATTGCCCTAGGGGGGGTTTTTGCCTTATGTTTTCAGCTGACCTGCTGGTTAGAAATATTCTTGTAGACCAGTGCAAAATATCTGATGCACATGGTAAGACTATTTGGACTTGGAAGGGCATTTTATCCTCCCTTACAAATTCTTCCCCGCAGGGAAAAGAAGTTATTCTCCAGTTTGAAAAATGAAAAGGATTCTGACTTTTTCCATTTTGAAAGCAAAATCTAAGATGGAAGAGACTGCCCAAACTCAACTGTGCAAGCACAGTCTGTGAGTTTTTCACAGATATAAGTGAATGTGAATTTATTCAGTGCTGGCAATTAAAAAGAACTGTGAGATGTTATCTTCCTGAATACTGACGTGCCTGCTCCTACATGACACTGAGAAGGAGGAGAAGGTTTGGTGGGAATTCCAGGTGGAAGTGGGAACTGAAGAGAAGTGTTTTAAGAGGTGACTAACAATTTTAGGTGTCTACATAATGGGATCTTTTTTTTCACAAGTAATTATTTGCAACCATTATCAAGAGGGCAATCATTTCTTAAAATGTATCAGTACACAAATACTCAAGCACATGCCCATATGCAGCAGCATCTGTTTAAAAGACATAATAAATTAGGCTCAGTTTTATTTTATCTGACATGTCACACAAGGAAGAGAGTGCCTCATTTAGTGGATCACAAGTCCATGCAACATTAAACAAAAACTGAGCTTTGTTCCACAGCACTGAAACAGAAATACTCACAGATATAGCTATGAATTTCTTTCTACTTCTCACAATCTAGGACAGTTCACCCTTTATTTCCTTCAAAACCAAAAGGAGCTTTAAAAAATTCATATAGAATTTCAGCAAAATACAGGGTACCATAAATGCTTCTGTCTGTTAAAACACAATTGTTTACTGCATCTTATAGTCTTAACAGTGACTTTCTATTAAGTTCAGATTCTAGCATTAGAGGCATCTGGACCATTACTAATTAAATCATTTCTTGTGCCTGTTTATAGCGTGTTTTCTAGGGAAAGTATAGCAACCTGAATTTGCACTCCTGCCTAGAACATCTGACAAAGGACACACCCGTTTCCCTGAGTACACAACCTACAGCTATCTCTGCCTTCAGTTTTACAGCTACTTCCTTTAGCTCAGGTTGTAGCCTACACTCAACATTAAAATCACATAGTCATATTTTAATTACCTAATTGCTTGCCTGAGTTGTGCATGCTCAACACACAATGCTTCAGAGGCAACATTTGAAAATCTCTTCAGAGAACAGGAGTTTCTTAAAGATGATGAAATAGATACACTTCAGAAGGAAAGCTGCACTATAGAAAATGCACTCAGGTGAGCACCTCTCATAAAAGTGATCTGTAAAACTCTATGATAATTGGTTATGTTTACAATACCCTGGTGTCAACCACAATCATGTGGAATCAGCAGGTTGGAATTAGAATAACTCACCAGAGCTACATAAGAAAAGCAACTTTGTTATTAACTTTGTGCTTCTTCTGTTCCATCTGTCTGGAGAAAGAATCCCTGTGGCTGAGCGCCTTCTTCCTAATGCTGGCAGATACACCAGATGTCCAGGTCTGACAACAGAACAACAGGACAGTTTTAAGGACAACTATCACAAGGAGGGAAGGAAAGTTTTGATGCACTGCTAAGATATGAATTCTGTCACTGTGACTAAAAAACTAACGCTTGCCATAAATATAGGGCTTTATTGTATTATAAGGAATAATGGGATATATAATTTCCTGCTGGAGGCTAACTGCTCCGGCTGATTGGAACACAAACATAAAAGAATGGTACTAAATATGGCATTAGCTACCTGTAAAGCTTATTATCACCTACAAAGTAATTAATTTTTATTATATTATTTATAATCTTGTTTATAAAAGAAGCTCACAGAGCCTACCATAGCATTCATCTTTCATAAATTTACAGCTCCTGATTCTTGGCCTTGACAAAAGTAGCTTTAAGCTATGATCTTTGCCTGAAACAGCTGTGTGGCTGAGCACAGCTGGCCTTTTAGGATGGCTCATTGCAGAAAGAAATTTCCAGGAGGTAAAGAGCACTATATTGTCTTTTCAACACCAGTTCCTAACCCCACTTGACAGAAATAGAGGCAGCACATGGCCAGGAAACATTTTACTTTGGGTAGAAAACAGCTAGAAGCAAATTAAACTACCAAGTTGGAGCTGAAAGCAAGGCTAAAGAAGCACCAAGATATGATTTCACACTCTGCCTTTCTTATCCAAGTAAATTCTGAGCAGACTAAGTATCACCACCACCAAGTTCTGTTTTCAAATGTCCTACACCAATCCTCTTACTGGTACATTTGTAAGAGGGAAAAGTAAATAAGTGTGAAAAACAATGAGATCAGATGATGGTGAGGTATTGAGTTTTCATTTGCAGACTGTAGGCTCTACACTTCACACTTTTTTTGCAGTGTCTGTTTTATTTGAGCATTACTTTGATGATGCTTAAAGTAGGGAGAAGTGTCACGGAGGCTTGGATAGTTTGATTGTTTTAGCATTTATACACTTATAAAAATACATTTACCTTTTCCAAAATTTTAGGAAGGCTGTTCAAGGCATTGAACCTTATACTTAAGCTCCAAGAAAAGAAAAAAATTACTATTTCCTATCTTTCATATAAAGATCTCTGCTTTATAGTAGTTTTGTCTCTCCAGACCTCAAATTGGACAGAATACTTCCCACTTATTATTTCATTTCTTGAGACAGAATAAAATACACACTCCAGGATTCACTGATTTGGAAGATAACCCAAAAGCACTCTGAAGCTAGTTTTCTAAGCCAGTTTCATGGGTTTCATTCTTTTTATCTTACACTGGCTGTTTTCTCTAATTTTCGCAACTGAAAATGGTTTGCATTGGAAATAAGGGATAATATGACTGGCGTTAGAAACAGAGACACATATCCCGATGATTAGACTCCTGCTGCATTGTCAGCTTGCTGAATAAATTATTTTGAATACCATCTTTTTTGTCCTTGCTGCAGATAATAACCTACTTGAGGGATTTGAATATATTGGAGTATGTTAAAAAACTGAAAGTGGACATACTTCAGAAGTAGCTCTTATTCTTCAGTTAATAAATAGTAAAATTCTCTTTCTTCAAACAATAGAAAGAAGACTTCTATTTATGCTTCCAAAAGGGAATTATTTTGTCCAAATCATCTAGAAGAGTTAGAATTTGAGCAAGCTCTGAAACTTTCAATTTAAAATACTCCCAAAATTATTTTAACTGTTCAAATAGACTGATTAGTTGAGAAAGTATAACAAAGTCCACTACAACAGATATGGCTGCATTAATTTTAGAATATAAATGCTTATTGGATCCCTGAGCAAACATGAAATTATATTAGTACAGCATATTTTCTGCTTTTTTCCCTGTGCTCTTACAATCTCTCTCCAAGCATGTAACTTCTTACTTCACCTACATAATTTCCTCATGTCTCTGCCTGCTCTGTTCCCACAATCAGTGCTAAGATAATTTTTCTACAAACATTAGCACTTACAATTTCAAACTACGTATGATCTAGTCACCTCGTTCCTAATGAAGTTTTAGTTCAAAAATTTTCTGCTAAAAATAAAAGTCTTTGCCTTCCTGTGTGCTTTTAGATACACCAGAGCTCACAGTAACACTATGCAATTATATTCCATTTTCTTTTCCTTTTTTAATAAAGAAATGAAGTCAGTAACTAGGCTGTAATTATTATAGCAATTAGATGTAATATCATGTACAATAAATCCATTAATTAAATTGGATATTTTTTGTTATTCAGGTTAGATAAGAATAGCTGCACCAGATGTGACCATGCGAGTTCTGCTGAGCTCCATAACCTGTCTCTGATAAAGAGTGTAAACCAGGAGCAAATCATGGATATTTCCATTTAATATTCCCCTGACAATTCAGTTTGCAGTGCAGGGAATTCCTCAGGCAGGTGTGGTTTCTACGTATTTCTATGCACTAAAGATCTCTATAACTCTCAATGGCTTTCTCCTTCATAGAACAGCAGCAGTTGCCCTTTAAGTCCATGTAAACTATGAGCACACAAATCAGTTCTCAACCAGCACAACAACCTGGGAATTTTCAGGATCCTCCTGGACTCTCCCATTTCCCAATTTTGTCCTTCTCTCCTGGACAGTTGTGCTAGCATGGATCAGACACAAAGCGACATGCCAGCACCTGCACTGCCTGACCAACCAGACCCAGAAGCTGCATAGTCCTTTCTCAAAGAGATGAGAGAAATGCAAGAAATCAGGTATTTCTGCAAAGAGTGAAGTAGGATATCAGAAATTTAATCTTTGAAAAATGCTCAGAATATTGATTCCCCATTTAAATCTAGATCACAGGCTGACACTTGACCACTCCTCCACAGAAACTCAAGGTCTTGCCATGTGCGTTTTGATACAAGTGTCAGGATTAACCAGATGCAAAGGTGCATTCACAAGTCCCTGTGATACCGAAGGTTGAAGTTTGTATAATGGCTGCAGAAACTTTTTATTGGGCAACTGTATATTATATTCAGGCTTTCAAATATAAAAAGTGCTTTGAAAACAGTCAAATCACAGGTGTTGGTTATTTCCGCTCCTAAACAGATGGAAAAGGATGAGAATGCACCACCAAGTCAGATGTGTTCCAGCACAAACATGTTTTCAGACCCAACTGATCACAGAAGGCAGATAGCACTATTAACCATATTTAAAAGTTGCTCTGCACAACTGATGTCTCATACCTGAAACAGCTGATCCAATCTGAAGGTAACAAGCTTCCCAGGAGGCCCAGAAGCACAAAATCCTTTCCAAGGCTACACCAGCCCTTTCACATTCAGCATGAAAGGTCAACGACAGGTCTCTCCTGCTGGATGTTAACACTTAGCATTCAAAAGCACAAGGGAAACCACCTCAGGAAATTCATTACTGTTACAAAAAACATGGACATATGCTACAATTGATGTAAAAAGGGAATTCACTGAAGAACCAGTATTTCCATTCAAATCATCCATTCAATTCTTCCAAGTGCAATAATTGCCAACTGTTTGCCCAATGGTAAACCACTGAAATGAGCTGTAATAGCTTCTCATCTCACTACTGCTGTTTAGGTATTAAAATACTTTTAAGGACACTACACAGTGCAACTGGTGTAGCTTCTTATGAAACCAAAAATAGCTGTATTGACAGAAAATGGTTTCCTGACATATAGCCTCAGTTTAAATGAAATATTTATTTCACCTAAACTAATTTTCATTGTTGCATTGAATTACTGAATTTAATATTTGCTATGACTGATTACCAGCAAATCTAAACCTCCATCCACCAGTACCTTAGGAAAACATATCTTTCTTGGAGGGCGGAGGTGCACCTTCAAGAATTTGTATTATTCTACATAAGTATCTGAATTAATAGTGCCCATTTAAGATGTTGGGACTGTAAGCCTGTCTGCTTTCTCACAAACATAGCTATTATGTTAAGAAGCTGTAACTGCATGATAAATTTGATTACTGTACTTTGACATTTAAAGAACATAAACAAAAGCAATAATCCTAAACTAGGGATAAGCAAACGTAAGTAAAAGCATCCTGGAGCAAACTAAATGTGCAAGGGGCATGCCTTAAATAGAGAGGCAAATGTTATCTCTTCTCATTCAGAGAAAACCAGAAATCACTGAAGAATTTGAGAAATATTCATTCTTTGTGTGTATAGCTAAGTGTCCAGCAAAGAGAAGGCAAAAGCACGTCCATCTGGATTTAATGGATTGGAGAGAGAGTCTCCTTCTTGTTTAAATCAGCTTTGAATACTGCACGTTCCAAACTCAAGAGAGACAGCAATAAAATTACTGCAGATAAAGAAATTAAATTTCCCCTTGAGGAAAGGCTACTGGCAAGAAGACCTGGATCTTTCACATGTGTGACAGTAATTATTGCTTGCATTCATGTAAGATTCCTTCAGTTAAGGAACTCACTGTACTTTATAAACACCTATACAGTATAAAAAACATGTCCTATATAAATAAATATTACAGAAGCTAGTTGCTCTTATACCTACATAACTACACATCAGAAAATAATAATTCAACTCTCTATTGAGGAAATGTTCTCTCATTTTTGTAGGTTCAAGTAGAAGTAAGTTGCTCTGGGCACACAAACCACAGAAAGGCCATCAGAGCTGCCAGTTCTAACATTGGCACCCTGCAGGGATGGAGCCTTCACTAAGGAAACAGAAATTCTCTTTGAGGTTACTATTTCTCAGTCTTAGATTTTTCACAACCAAGGCCCTGCTGTTGTTAATTTTGTGCTGCCTCCAGTCTCCTGCGCTGTCACTTCAGCAGACGCCACAGTTTCACTCCTTGGCTCACTTTTCAGGGCATTCAGGCTGAGGTGGCACAGGAGCCTGGTGGCCCCCAGAGCAGTGCTCTCTGCCCGCGTCACCCCTCGCTGCAGTTATGACTGAGGCTCTGTGTCACCGCACCAAGCGCACAGATGGTCACCAGCTCACGGGGAGTCTGAGCCTCGCAGAGCTCGCCTGCCCTGGCAAGCCCAGCCTGAACCACCTGGCCAACACTTGCTCACCTGCTGGCAAGGTAAGGACAATAGTGTGCACATTTTTATCTCAGGACCCAGGAAGAATGACACTTTGGCCAGCTTTATTTTATTTATATAAGGCCCACCAGGCTGTAATGAGGATGGTAGTATTGGAAGTTTAATTTCCTAGGACAGCTGTTTGACCCACAAAGCACATTTTAATACAGACATTGAATTTGAACATGACAAAAAAAATATGCATCCTTCTTTAATTTCCTATTAAAAAAAAAAAACAAACTAAAAAAACCACCTTTTTTCAATACAGTTTCCATAAAACTCTGCACAAAAATGCAAAGGAATACAAAAGTCAATTATAGACTCCTCTATTCTCCAGTATTTTCTGATAAAAGCAAGATGAGAAGGATCCCTATTGAGATAACAAATCTCTTGGTGGGAGCAGGAGGGAGTTGAAAATAAAAGCTAAGTTCATGTCACATAATGACTGCCAATTTCTCCCTGTTAAGAATATGCCAATCACAGACAAACAGAAAAAATCCATTGCCAATTATTCACTTGCATTATGACAACTACTTTAGTACAATGGCAAATATGAGTACTCCATTGTCTAACAACAGAACTCTGAATCAAGAGTGGGGGCGTGTGGTGGAACACAAAACGAACGTGCTAGAAAACAAAAACATAAATCTGCTTGTACTTTGTCATCAGCTAAAAACTCCTCAGGCATCCCTCTCTTAGCTCCATGCTTTTGGAACATAACAAGTAACGATTACTGAAATGACAACTGGTAACTCTGAGGTGATACATCGTACCAAGACTAGGGCCAAAAGATTCCGTACTCATCATATTGTAAACAAGAGTAATACGTTTTAACAGGCGGAAAAACTAGATGTTCCAGGCCTTAGTTCTACAAACATTCATGTGTGTATTTTTCTTTGTGTGAGCAAACTCAGTGCCAAGTCTCCTCCCACGTACAAAATCTCTCAACACATGAATAAGTGTTCACATAGCTACTACACACTGCAATTTTTTCCTGGGAGGATAATCAGGACAAACACTTCAGGTGCATAGAACTTCCACCTTTCCATATGTGAAGCTCTTCATTCTCAAAACACCACGGTGGTGTTCAGTCAAAGTTTGGATTTGATGATCTTGGAAGTTTTTTCCAACCTTAATGACTCCATGACTCTATATGTGCCCAGACACAAGAGCAAATACTCAATTTTCACTGAGACACTCCATTAAAAACTTAACAACCACCTGTAACAATATTTTTTCTTCTTCTCTGTAGTATATTTTATAGAGAAACAGCAAAGAGAAATATTTACAGGAAAACAGTGTCCCCTCATTAAATACTCAGCTGTAGAAAAGGATAATGGGAAAATGGGAGCATAATGCTACACAGACTTTTCCGACTCCATTAGGGCACCCCTCAAATTTAATTAAAAGACATTTATTTGAATAAAAACAAATACAGGAAGTATCCTCTGTTTACTAGTCAAAACCATCCCCAGTTTGGCAGCAGAGTGAATCTCAAAAAACCGCCACTTAAAACTAGCTAGAAAGTTATTTTGACATCTGCAGTCACAGACACCCAAGGAGACAAGGTGGGGGAAACCCCTTCACATTCAAAAGCAAAAAGTATTCAGGGTTCTCAGTTTACTTCAGCAACAGTAGGGAGGTTTATTTGCATGTTTATAAAATTGGGACTTACTACAGTGTCCCCTTTATGTATACTTACGAGTAAATGAAACAGGAGACCTATACACATCGGTAAATTTAAATTTGATTTTAGGACTCAGAGAGAAAGAGAGAGAGAGCGCGCAACTCCCCAAAATCTGACAAGGTTTTATCTACTGATGGCAGTCATTAATCTGAAGGCCATTTAGGAAGTCCAATATACCCTAAGGTTAATATTTCAAGAGGCCTTTTTCCACCCTAATTAACTTAATTCCTTAGCTAATGTCTTCTAATTTACTGGAAAGGAATTAGACAACTCCAAAAGTCACCAGGAAAAATCTTACCATTATAAAGGGCTGTGAAGGACATCTCTGGCTGAGCAGCACCGTGCAGGGACTGCTATCTTTGGTGGGTGCTGGCAAATCCACACATCTTAACATAGTGCACAGAAGCAGACACTGTGCTAATTTCAGTTACTTTAAATAAAGCAATGGCTTGGAAGAGGACAAGATGTCATGCCAAAAAAGATAGGATATGTTATGGCCAGGCATCTAAAAATCCATCCTTCAGATAAGACAAGACTAACATAATTACTGACTTCTCATTTTTCTATTCTTGGGGAGTAGCTGGAGAGGAGGAAACAGAAATCTCTCCTTAAGATAAGATTACAATTGCTACAATGCAGTGAAAGGGGAAAAAATATTAAAAATATAGCTAATAAATTCACATTACTTTGACATATTCCAGTTTCTGAGGAAAACAAAAATCTAATTCTGCTGACTTCACAAGAACAATTCAACTATGTGATGTTTTGGTATAAAGGCGTGGAAAGTCTATTTGAACTCTAGATGAACCATACATAGTTTTGGGGGATATTTTTTATTTCTAACTTTTATTTTGCTCTTCACTCCAGGCAGAATCAATCCCAGGTTTTTATTCCTGGGACACAACACATCAAGCTCTGCATCTTTATAGCTTTAAGGTAACTTCCACATACTGTAATTAATCATAAAAGGACCAGATGAGAACCAACATTTCTCACTCTATTAGCTCATTTATGCACCAAGTACAGGCAATATATTAGTTATCTTAAGGTGTGGGTTTATTCATCATGATAATCACAGTGCTTTGATCCCACATAATATGTTCGAGCATTTCTGCATCTGAAATATATTTGGTTAATATAGTTAATAACTTGGGGCGGGGGGGGAAGCAGAGTGAAAGACTTCTTGTCAGGAGAATGTGACCCAGATCGCTGAAAGGCCACTTAAGAATGCCAGCTGGAAATCTTTGGAAGGCAAAAGAGCACAAGGTGTTTTCCTTTAGCTTGCTATTTTGTGATCCAAGTTTGAGTAAAAATGAGGTTCATTCCAGTTCAGGTGTTCCTTCCAGTCTCTTCACTCACTCGTATAATCATTTCTCTCACTATCAGGAGCTTGTTCTTGGTCACCGAGTACATTAACAGATTCCGTCTGCACCTTCTTCCTTCCCTAAGCATTTATTTAGATGCGTTTCCTGGTATGTAACCACACTGACTTCTACAGCAGCCCAGCCAACAGAGCTGTAAACTTCAGGGAATGAGAGAGCCATGTAAGCTGCTGGAAACACCCTTGCTTCAAAACCTTCTAGCAAGAGGTTGCAGATAGAGTTTCACACTTCATTTCTTTTGACATGTCCCCAGAAACGCCGCTGTGCTATCCAGTGACAGCATTGGACACCACACACCCCAGCCACCTCCGAGGCTTTATTACACTAGCTACTGTTTCCATGAAAAAGAAACATTTTTTTTTTCCCCCTGGAAACAAATACTCAGTGTTTGTATGAACAGAGCTCTTTTGCTCAAAAGAGTGGAATGAATGATCAGCAAAATGTGCTTTAACACCGGAAAAAGAGAGAGCTGGAAGTTCGGCTCTTGAGATTTAGAAGGTCACTGATGACATTCTTTATACAGCAGAGCCAATTTTTTTTTTTATGTAGAAAGAATTTAATGCTAAAAACATAAGTTTATGGTTATAATAGTATTCTGATTTATGTTTTCTTTTACTCCCTGTAACCACGTCTTACAATTTTAAAAAAAAAGACATTTTCCTGTGCTTTCTGAATTTATATCATCTTAATTTTTCTATGATATATTTGAATGATTGAAACATCCAATTTTAATTGATTTTTAATGAGTGGAATAAGCCCTTACTTTGCTCTTACAGAGTACTCGTTCATCTCTACCTGAAGTGATCAATGATCCATTTATTGTTTCCACTATGCTGCAAGATTTACATATATAAATGTGTGTGTATTTATACAGATAGATAGATGTTAGTATTCTTTGTCAACCCCAGTAGGAAAAGTTTGACCAAAACCATGAGAATCTGTTTAAATCTTTGTAGAGTGAGAGACAGGGAGGTCTAAGAGGACTCCATTGCTATAGCAGTAAATAGAAAGCAATAAAAATATTTCCCTCGGGCAACCATGGCACAATTAAAGTGCAGAAGCTGAAGGAGAAATATTAGAATGAATGTAGACTCGTTAATTGAGGATAAACATAGCCGGGAAGGGGGGAAAAAAAAGACTTCTTGAGCTGTGCAGTATGCTGATGACAATTTGAAGAGACAGTGAGTAAAAAACCTACTTAGAAGAGAAGAGAATGAATAACCTGAAATTTGCAGTGGATTTAGTGAAGTGCATAGTCCCATGTGCTAAAAAGATGTGAAGAGAGATAGGAAGGCTGGCGGTGAAAATGAAAGAACTGGACATGAAGAGTGCCATGGGAATATTGAGGCAAATTCTTCTAGCAACTGCTGAAGAACAGAAAGGAAAGAACCAATGCAAACTGAAGTGTGTCCTCAAGCCTGCTACTTGCTTACATTTTTGACCTGGTTCTGAAACAAGCAAACAAACAAAACCCCAACCCTCCCACAAACCAAAACAAATTGAAAATAGTCCAAATGAACTATTCAAAAACTTTTTCTTGTTTCCAATTTTATAATTCACTACAGCAAATTATTTTGTGATGTTTATCTGACACTGCCTTTGCTTCTTTGTACCTTAATTTCTATTCTTCCTTTTTTATCCAACCTATCCCTAATTCCCATTGCAATAAATAGTCACTTTGATTTACAATTCCCATCAACCAACTGGATTATATACATATACACACACACACATAAAATCATTATAAAAAACTAAATGAAAGTTCATATTTTGTAAGGATTTTTGTAAGACAAGGGTTTGAACTTTTTTTTCGATTTCTAATTGTGTTTACAACTCTAGTGTGATACTGTCAGTGGAAAGATTAAAATAAACTGCAAATACGGCCTTTAAAGACACAAGCAGATGTTTGTTGCAGTTTCTACATAAATAACAGGATTGGAGAGTTAAGAGAACAAGTTATGCTATGGAGATTTAAAACTCAAGGTTGAAAAATCATTCTGTTATTAGACAGATACTACTACTTTCTCCTTTTCTAAGGCTCTCCAAAGGTCTGTATACAAACTCAAATGCCTGATGTCTCAGACTCATCAGATATCCAATGTCTATTTTTGTTGCAGCCTGCACTTCAACTAATTTGAATGTTTAGTATTAGTGCTCTAATTATAGATTTCATATAATCTGATTACCATTACAAATGTAAAGGTCAAGTTCCTCTTAAAGTTGCCCAATTTCTTTTTAGCTTCAACTTAAAGTAGCTGATGTTAGAATGAAAGTTAAAATTATTGTATTCCATAGGTTCATAAAATGCATCTGATACAACTTTTAGGGATTATGCACATGCAAAGTGATAACTTTATATTTTTGCTTTCAATAGGCACATATAACTAATAGAAATTTAGTAAAATTAGAGGTGGGGTTTTTTCACAGCAGCATTTATCAGATTTTAACGTCACTTTTCTTTTGTGGAATTCTCTGGATTCAACTGTCCCTATCTGATCACCTCTACCCCAGAGCACCCTCACCTCTGAGTCATTCCTCCCATGAAATCATTCATGGTATATGACCTTCTCTCTTTTCCCAAGAAAAGACTGTGCTCCCCACCATAACGTCTCCCAAAAAGAGCATGGTCCTCCTAGGCATTCATTCAGTAAAAGATCAGGCAGAGCTCTGCCAAGCACTGCAAGTCAGCCAGGATGGTCAGTGCCCTGTAAGGAACTAGGCCAGGCAGGGAGCAGGAGAGCCCCGAAAGCCCTTCCTAATTCACGTTCTCACTCTTGCAGACCAGCTTACCCCAGAAGTGCCCTTGCTACATGTGACTCTACAACACCATTAACAGGGATGCCAGGATCCTTTCCTGTGTCCTTCAAGATGCCTCTCTGCAGTTCCTGGCAACTCCACAAGAGCACTGTTTTTCCCACTCCTCCCAGAGCTGCTGCAACAGGCGGTGACAGGATACACGAGGAGGCAAGAGAGCTGTGAGAGCAGGGAAGGAGAGCAACCACGGGGATTTACTCTACAGAGGCAACCCAGAACTGGAGAATCACTGCCTTGTAGGGTAGGACTTGGCTGGAACTCAAAGCAAACAGTAGTTCCTGAAGGTCCAGTGTGCCACTTCAGCAGCAGCAAACTCGGGCAAAGGCTTAAGAATTCATTATGATCAAGACAGGATTATTCCCTACAAGAAGGAATTAAACTTGGGAAAACACCTCCTCAGAATTAACAGCAACCTTTTTCTTTTTTTTTTTCTTTTTTTTTTTTTAATAAACTGATGCAGAGTTAGGAAGGTGACATTCCACAGCACACCTCCAAACTGCCCTGTCACACCTGAGTGGCACAGTACCTGCCCCTCACGTGGATGCTAAGGCTCAGTGTGTGCAAGTTCTTCACACAGTATTCCCCTCCATTTGCCTGCAAAGGCTTGGTCTACCATTTCCAGATGGAGAGAGAAGTAGGCAGAATGAGTGCCTTGGGATAGAGGTGGGATGGCTAGCTTACAGAGAGAGAAATGCCAGCTCTCCATACAGGAGCAGAGGATTTTTTCCATGGCTCCCTGCTGTCTTGATCCTGACTAATCTGTAGCCAACTGTGTTCACCAGTCTGTGCTCGTCAGGCTGACATGCCCTCCTCTGCAGGTGGTCATTCCAGCGAACATCAGCCAACTACTTTCAAAAGACAATAATATTTAGAAAGCAATGGCAAGAAACCTTTTGGTACTAGCAGATTTTGACCATGATAATGCTTATTAAATCTGATACACTGGATGAATACACACATTTTTATTACTCATCTCTGGAATTATATTATCATACATATAAATATTCAAGTTCTGATATTAACCTTAACTAAGGGCTTGGGCTACAGAGAAGGAGAGAAAAAAAATCTAGGCAAAAACTTTGAAAACACTGGTCTACACAAAGGAATAGATCCATGATTTAAATTATTAGAACACTCAGTCTATTTATCACATACAAGTGGAGTACAAGTAAAGTCGTGTATTTTGACCACCAGTCACATCACCCCTGGCAATGTAAAAATATAACCTGTATTAAAATGTGGTTTATACCACTGATAGTTATCAATTTTAATAACTGTAACATTAGAAGGCTAAACTCTGTATGTCTATTACCAATGAAAGTAGGCATGTGAGTATTAATTTTTTTTTAAAATCCTGAAGGGCATGAGTCAGAAAACAAGAAGGAAGCTTACAGACTCCATTTTTTACTTTAAAAAATGCCTAGGTAATAAAAAGTAATGATATATGTAACTATGATTTTAGATACGTCATTCCCAACTACTACTGGAATAAAAATAAACCTTTTCAACATTCTAGCATTTAGTTTCATCTAACAAAAAGTTCTTAATGTCCAAGGCACATTTGAATAAGTAACTTGCCAATGCTCTTCATGGGGTTATTTTCATTATCAAATCATCCTGAATTTATTTCTTTGTGGAACAGGCACATGGAGGCCTTGTATGGCATCCACCCAATGACAGGTGCTGTCAGCCCTTCATGAGACAGGATTCCTTCTCTGAGGAATTACATATCCAAACAGAGAGGAAACGCGAGGAAAGCAAAAATTAGTCAAATTGTTTACTCTCCAGGGTTGCACTAGAATAAACCAGAGTTCTTAGATCCTTCCTACGCTTTAGCTATTCATCTATGGCTGCTGCAAAGTCTCAAAAGATCATATTCATCGACATACTTAGAGGTCTGATGCTGCAAAGAGAGGCCTCGGGACAATGGCAGAATGTTAAAGTGTACTCCCCAGTAAAACTGTTAAACTGCTAGAAAATTTTAACACTATTCTAAAAGAAAAAGAAAAATTTAATTCTGGGTGTCTGTGCCTCCACTCCCCATCTAAATCATTAAGAGCATTATTGTATATGGTTATTGCAAGGACCAAGTGCTTTAAAGTGAGTAAATTATCCAGATTCTGCATTAAGAGCAGCAATATTCACTTACTTTAAATAGATCATTAAGAAACACATCGAAAGGCTCAGAAATTCCTTGTATTTTATCTTCATTAACATCCCAGCATCTGTGGACCTGGCAGAGTTTGGTCAATGGTTGGACTCAATCTTAGAGGTCTTTTCCAACTCCAATGATTCTATCCAAAGCCAACCACGTAAGGGGAAAGGCATACACATACATATTTTTGTTTTCTCAGCCCTGTCCATCAACTGTATCTCCCTGCAGCCCAGTTAAAAGTTGGATATGTTTCTCCTTTTCCACCTCAATTAATTTTACCAAAAAAATTCAGCCATACCTTCCTATTCTTGGACCAGGGAAATGTGCTGTACTCAGAGATATTTTAAAATTAATTGAAGGAAGTATTTTTCCTTTCCTTGAAGTTCCTTATTTCAGATCTGCCCTGCAACACCAGCAAATGCTAAGCTTCTGTAAAGCACTGTGTGGACTGCTCTGAGGAAATCTAACTCCATCCCAGCCAGACATTTTTTGCAGTTTCACTCTCTATCCTGCCTTAGAACAGCCCTAGAATTTTACCCAGAGATGGGTCTTTCAACCCCATGGTACTGAGACACAATCAAACATCACAATCAACTAAATTTTTAAATTAAATACTGGCCAGATAGATGTTATTAAGATAAAATTAAGAATACAAAAATCTTTAAGATCCAGGGACTGAATAGATTAAAACCATTTGCACTCTGTGACAAAAATCTATTTCCTTACATTGTTTATTGCCAGCATGAAGAAACTTAGTCTCTCTAGCGACTTATTAGAAATATTACCAGCAATTCCTTTCAAAAATCAATTCTTGCTGATAATGTCAAAAAAAATGCACTAATTAAAAAGCCATAGTGGCAAAATAAAGCTGGTCTAATAGGATCCTGGAAGAATCAATCACTATAATCATCTGCTGCCATAAACTCTACGGGAAGATTACAAATGTGATGCTTCAAAGGAGGGGAAAATTCTTTTAAAATATAATTTGAACTTTACTTCTGAAATATCATGACCATCATGATCCATCACCCAGAGTCACTGCCCAGACTTACAATAAATCAAAGCTATGATTCAGTGGTTACAATCAATCATTTGAGAGCAAATGGTGGGAACAGTACTACCATGTCCAGTACATGCATTTCAGATTAGACACGATAGAGAGAGTTAGTAAATGGCAAACAAAAAGTTGAGAGTGAATGCACAGGACTAATAAAACCTTACACAACAACTAATTAAAGCAAACAAACTAAAAAAGGCAGAAAATCATCACACAGATGTAGCTGAAGCGAAGCTGCATTGCCTAAGGTGTGTGGGAGAGCGTGATTATTTACAAGTTGGAAATTAAAAGCTTGCTCAAAAGAGACGTTATATACCATTCTATCTACCATATATATGCCATTCTATCAGAGGAAGTAAAGGACCTTGGAAAAATTTTAAGCTGTGAAAGAGTTATCCAGGTAGGAAAAATGATCAACTCCCAGAATATAATTAGTGGCTGTTTTCAGGAGCCTCAGAAGGCACAGGTTTGGGGAACAGAATTTATACAGGAACCAAGATAAATATTTGGCCATTTTTCAACTTGTGACAAAGATCCACTCCAGGTTACTCATACTTACAAGCAAGAAGTCAACTAAAAAAATCAGATCAAGCCAGGTCTATAATACAATTTAAGTCCAAGATAAGCCTGCAGCAAAAGAAAATCTCACTAGGTATGTCCAAAAAATTGTGTAGCATCATACTGGGTGATTTGCTAGGCTGCTTCAGACAGAGACTTTTTCATTAGCATTTGTATATCAACAACCATAGATCTTGCTCCCAGAAAGCATTCTGACAGTCTTAAATGCTGTGTCGAGGAGCTACCAAAGACAAGGTGCTTTAGTCAAATACCTTATGCAAAGACTTTACCAGGATAGATGATTTTATAATTACATTTTCAAAAAATAAAACTAAATTCAGTAATCAGAAGAAATCTTCTTCAGAGTGTGCTCATATAGTTCATGCAATCTATTTGAAGTCTTCTGTTTCCATACAATAAATTGTGAGAAACAAATAATGGAGCACCATTTCAAAGTAGTATGTAGTTTAGCCTTCATTCACCACACAGGTTGAAATTTTAATACAGAAATTGCTATAATTTCCTCTGAGGAATTAGAATGGCTTTTCTCCAGTAAACTGTAGATGTCTATTAAACAAAGTTATGGCAAGAAGCCAAAGATGAACACTGAAATTCACTGTCAAGGGTTTTCACTTTAATTATAGCAATTTCCAGCTTAAAGGAAATGAATTCCAGGAAAGCAGTTAAAATTAATCCTTCCCTTCAGAACTAGCACTAAAATTCAGTTAGGAATAAAATATGATTATTTAACTTCAAATCTTGTAATCTAGAATAAAAAAAAAAATCAGTTGTGTATTTATTTGGCAGGAGCTCACTAGGCAGAGTAAGGTATCAAAGTCCTTAACAGAGTTTTAAAATTCCAATTTCAGCTTTGCTGCTTTGCTTCATAAACCATAGATCAGTGATAATTATGGTGTCAACCCAGTTGCTCTACATTTTCTGTCTTCAAATTCCAAGTATAAATACCAGTGAGGAGCACTACTATACTTTAAGGTACAAATAAATTGCAAACCTTCTGTCTGCATAAAGGTCATCTTACCTCTTCCTTTTCTAATGCAAAATGAGACATTTGAGAAAAGACAAAATACACAGTTAAAACAGGCTAAATGCCATTTCAACTCTGTCTCCAATTACTGCACACAGTAAGTATTACTATTAATAAACAAAACAACAACTTGAGCCTGAAACTCCCATCATCTTTCAAAGGGCTATTTTGGAAAAACTGAGTTTGTAATTTTGACTAGAATAAGCCTGTAAGAAAATTGACTATCCCAAGTGATATATGCTTATAAAAATATTTTAAGCAAATAGGCACGTTCTAATGATATTTTACTGCAGACAAGCATTAACTTTTCTGACCTACCCAAACGCTAATCTGTCTTCCAGTATTGCTGCTGTGTGATCAGGCTTTCATCCCCTTCCCCCTGGCTCAACAGCAGAAACAAAGTTCCATTCTCTGGCCCAGACACTTTAATGTCTATACATTGTGCAGCCAAAGAGTTGTTGCTTCTTTCTTCACAATATTTTTACTGTCCAGTGTCAATGCTGTGATATATTGTCTTATTTCTGACATGGAATATGTAATCTTTTGAGCTTTTCTAAGAGCCACTGCACTTTTTCCATTCCACACAAAACACTGGGTTTTTTTCCTGCTAGACTCCATCACTCATATGAGAAAACTTTCAGCAGCACAACTGGTTGTCTGTTAGTTCAGGCTTGGAGAAATGTCCTTCCTCATGCTGTTCCCTCTATATTTTCCACTCTACTCTTTTGCAGATTCCATGTTACCCTGAGCGTGCTTCACGAAAACCAGCAGCTTTGCCCGCCAATGGGCAAGTTCCTAACACCTACCCACCACCTGTACCTTTTGCTGCACTTCCAGAAACTTCAACCAGAATTTTATCATCTCAGGCCACAATACTTTTCTTACATGAACCTTGCTTACAGAAAAGCCAGCAGCCACTGCAAAATCCATGAGATTTTGCATCATTAACTACAGACACAGATGCACGTGAAATGAGAAAGTAAACACATTCCCATATATTTCATTTATATACATCTCTACACACTTAGGCATTCTCTCAACGGAGTTTTAAATCACTTCAAAAAGTTCCACAGAAAGGTTGATAGCAGCTACTTAATATCTAAGAACTAAACAGAAGTTTGAGGTGAACAAAAGCTCATGTTGCACCTACTGCATAATGAATCAGATTTCAGCTGTTACCAATGGGTACCATTTCACATCCTACCTGTAGCATTGAATAGAAAGGTACTTTAACTACCTTGGATACGGTCCAGTGAACACCTCTAAGCTTGTGCCATTCTTCAAGTGCAAAGCTCAAAATGGTTTTGTACTGTGGTGTTCAAACCTGCCCTCACAGCAGGGTGTAAACTCAGTAAAGATGCACCTAAGAGTGTATCCAATTCTAGTACTCAGAGAAGTTTGTAGAAAGGTAGCACAAAGCTTATATAACTAATCAAAGTTACATTAAAACCACCAAACAAAGGGATTCTGTGAGATCCCAGCTTTTCAAAACTTATACGTACCCACTTTGGAAAATAACAATGGAAAATAACACAGAAATATGAACAACAAAGTCTGCATTTTGAAAACTACACTGTACAGAGTCAAAAAGACATCTCTTTGATAAGGAAAGAAAACCCCAAGACCTTTAATCTGCCCTCAGTCAGATGTCATGATTCTTTTATTGTCTTCCATTTTAGATGGAATAAGAAAAAGAAAGGGCAAACTGGATTACTTGAAAGGCTTGTTATCTGCTTACTACCTTACTGACTTGGGCTCAGTGTGCATTTTCTAGTGGATCGTTCCTGATAATGGCCTTACTTTGACAAGCTACTGGAAGGAAATCTCACCCCTAACAGCAATATAATGAGTGAGACATAACTAACAGCACAGTGCTCTGATTCCTGGGTTACTCTGTAGGCCATCACCATTCACCATGACCTCAACTTCACCAAGTAACAAACTCCCTTCCTTCCGAATCAAATACAAATCTATCAGCAATCCTAGCCCAGGAAGGTTGCTGCTGAGACACCCTGCTCCATATTTCATTTATACATTTGATTATTTAAGAACAAATGTATGAGATAATATACAAAGCTCACCACTGATGGGAGTCTTTTTAATCAGGCCCCTTAACAGTTGCTTTTTAAACTATTTCTCCTTAAAAGCCTTATTTATATAGAAAAGCCGTGCCCACTCCAGTAACTCTGCAACTAGCTAATGATTTGAACTAAAACATTTATGCCACCCTTGTCACCATGGCAGCCAGCACACACTATTTGATGATTCCTTCCTGATGATGTTTGCTTATTTCCAGCCTGCTGGTCCATCATTCACAAAGCAAACTCCTTTTGCTGGCTAAAATATATGATCCTGAAGATTTCCATACTAGCTTGCAATCACTTAGCTCTACAGTTTTCACTGATTTGTATGTTAAAAAAATGTAGGTAGAGGTTTGAAAATTTGAAGCTAACATCACGTCTGACCACATCACCTCCTACTGCTGGTTGTAAAACAGCCCTTAAGCATGTAACCACTTCTCAATAGTGCTGGAAACACATCCTCTAAAGTATATGGTCCTAAAGACAAATAGGATCACACCAAAGGATTCAGTAAACAGTAACACAGGTAAAACTATGTTAACCCCTCAGTGCAACATGTTGCATGGGCTTCCTAAACAAACTGTTTTACAGCCTCCATCCCTTCCTGCGCTTGATTCCACCAGCTTAGGCTTCACATCCTTCAAGCTCTGCCACCTCACAGGTGCAGACTAATGCTCCCTCAGCATATGGCAGACACACAGAGACTAAATCAATCTCCTTTTTCTTCCTGTCTCTTTCTCCAAAAAGAGGTCAGACCTAATAGGAAAATACCCGTTTTTCATCATCTACAGACCTGAATTACTTTGCAGTGTCTTGGAATGGACAATATCATTTCAAGAACAGGGAAACAGCATTATATAGTCACCCGTCTCAGCACACCTACGTGCATGATTGCACACACACGCTCCTCACTTGAGGCACTCCACTTTCCTGGGTGAGACTGCCATGCGTCCAAAGTGCAGCATGCAGAGCGGGAGCTCAGAAGGATTCCTTCATCTTCATTATTTTTATGCCCTGTCATGGTAATCGTGGAAGGCAGGAACCCAGGAGAAAGAGAAAAAGGCAATACACGCAACTCCTGCCAGATTAATTTCATTTTAGGCTGGTGGAGAGTTTAAAAAAAAAAAATTCAAAAAGCATGATTCATTTTCTATTATTCACTGTGAGATCCATTCAATTACTGCTCTAACAGTACATTGGAGCAAGGATAGCTCTCAGACACGGGGAAAGGTCAGTCTGACCTCTACTTCTAAACTCTGCCTAACACTTGTTTCCAGATTGTTCTCTTCCAAATGCAATGGCAGAGAATGCACATCTAAGTCCAGAATGCACCTTTTCAGCTGAGGACCCACTCCAGGTAAGAGACAAGCTGTGAATTTTAAAAGAAGAAATTATAGAGGATATGTGCATAATGCTGGCTGTTGAAATAAACTTAATTTGAGGAATTTGGCTCCAGATACAGAACAACCCTTCCAGTTTCCTAGCTTGCTTAAATACAATTTGTTCTGGTTTATTGTATACAAACTAATTATGCCTATGGTTAAGCAATAGTCTCAATAACATCCAATGGGACTTGTAACAGAGTCTCACAGAAGAAGAAAACTAGCAAAATGTGCTGAGAAAGGGGGGAAAACCCCAATTTTATTTTCTAGTTCCCTCATCCCTAGAAGTAACACACCTTGTGGTGGACCCTCCCTGGCAGGGAAAGTGCTGGTGGGAAGAAGTCTCTTGCAGTAAGTTTTCCACATAAACCAGCGTATGTCAGAGGCCTAGGGGTTAACTTCTGAACAAACTAAGACAGAAAGAAATGTGGATGGAGAGCCATGAAGATGATGTCTCAGAGGGAGGCAGAGAATACAGCACAAAAAAAAGTACTTGTAGTTTTGCACTTGACTCTTAAGTGCTCGTATCTTCCTGTCTTAGGGCAGGGGGGTTGGCTACAAAAAGAAAGGTCAAGTTGCTTTTTAACAATGATGAACCAGCATAGAAATCTGTGGATAAAGACTGAACCACAGAGACAAACACCATCTCACCTTGTGGACTTCAGTTTCTGGAGACATCTCCGGTCCCCACAAACACAGCCCTTGCTCTCTTTACTGAGTCCCATCCTTCCAGAGCTTCCTGCCCCATCTTGTATTTCCACTCTCACATTCCAAACCACCTCTGTCCCATAGCCCATTGAGACTCTCAAGCTGAAATAGAGAGCTAAAATTATCTCACTGTAAGATGAATTTGCTTCTCAAGGAAAGCAACTGGTTATGTTAGAATGATAGATCATACTAGGTTTAATTCTGTAGGTTTAGAAGGTAGCCCATCCTATTTAATTTCATATATATATATTAACATTAGATTACATTTTTAATTGTTTGGAGTCAATGATCCTTGTGTGTTCCTTCCAACTCTGGATAGTCTATGATTCTATGACAGCATTTAGAGTTTGCCCAGGACAGATGAAAGAACAATGCTGACTTCAAACAGAAGGAGGAGACAAGCACATACCACTAGACAGCTACAAATGATAGGCACAGTTTTGTAAGCTCTGCCCTGATCTGTTTTCATGCACATGTGCCAACTCCCCTTTGAAGTTAACAGACGGCCCCCTAGAAGAAGAAGAATAATACACTCGAGGGAAGCAGAGGAAAAGCTCCTGTTTTGACAAGATCGTGTGTGTATGTTGTCTTGTACAAAACATCTTCACAATTGCATTCAAAGTACACTGCCTGTAAGGTTACATGGGTCACCCACTTCTCTGAGCACACAAAGCAGCCGTGTTTCCGTGTGCACTTGGATTAAAGCAAAAGTTTAAAAATCCTTTTTGCACTGTACAAAATGGGAGTCTCTGTTAGCAGATGCAGCTCCCCAGCTTGGAGGCTGAGCAGGCTGTGACTGAGTGGGTGTGTGACAGGAAATGGCATTTGACTGTCTAGTCTGTCCATTTTGAAGGGCTGCGGCATGGAGGAGCCAAAACTCTCCCCTTCAAAGACAAAATCCATTAACTCCATTACACAGTGTCCTCCTCCAATTCAAAGGATCAAATCCTCACCGAGTTTACCCAAATGCATCTCCTGCTTGGCAGGTCGGGACACAAACCACCATACATATATTAGAGACTACTGACAGTTCAAGGGAAACATAAATAACAAGCAATTTAACCTAAAATGATGTTTAAGAGTTCTAGCATTCCCCAATCATTTAACCATTCTTTGGCTCTTTAATTGTTAACATTGCAAAGAACATTTGCAGAACAACTTTAGCTGATTTAAGAGGCAAGCTACAATCCTCTGCTGCTGCTGATTCCCTCCCCTGTAGTTACTCTCCTGTATTTTGACACAGTCATTATTTTAGCTCTAACCAATGATGCTACTAAGTGACATCTATGACTTCAGGTGAGGAATATATAACAGCAGCCACTCATTATATCAGCACAAAACTTTGGAAAAGGGTTGGAGAAATTATTTTCTTTCACATTTCAACATATTTTAATGCTTATTCTTGATCTTGATCCTGAGTTTCATATTAACCCACTGTGCCCATGTGACTGTTGCACTGTGCTATGCTGCAGTGCAAGATTAGAGGAAACCACTGAGTTTCAAGTGACTTTGTTAAAAGTCACCATTTCAGTCATTGGTCCTCAAATCTCAGCTAGGAAAAACGCAAGCGACAGCATTTAAAGATTAAAGATTTCCACTTACTCTCTGAATAAATACTGTATAAAAAGCCCTAACAAAAGCTGCTACTGTGCTGTTCTCTGTGCCTCAGTTTTGACCCACAAGGATCATTTGGTACAAAGTTCATTTATTCAGCTCAATTAAGGGTCCAACATATACTTAGTTCCAGGTTAATTTCTAGAATGAGGTTTCTTTCCACAAGCAAACTCATATGCATAATTAAACCTGTGTCATGTACTTCAAATATCAGTATTTACCACAGCCATGTAAGGACAAGAAGCTTGTCAATTCATAATAGAAAGTTCAGTGCTGCAAATGAAAATTTAAAAGCATTCCTACACCTAAGAGTCTGTACCTTATTTCTAAAAAAAACATACTCAGACCAGATTTTCCACTTGGAGAATTAGAAGAAAATGGAATTTTCTATTTCACACCAGTTGTTTAAAGAAGTTAGCGGAGCCAGTAATCCACCACAGTGGTAAAAACTGTTATAAACAGATATTCAATCTGCTGTGAACTGGCCTGAGAATCTGAAGATTCCTGTACACTATTTGTATGAATCAAAGACAGAGTAAACGTTTAACCCAAGGATCTCATAGTACAGTAAAGCAGTATTTATTAACAAGTTGAATGGAAACAAAAAAACCCAAAGAAAACAAGAAAAGGAAGAAAAAAATAATCAAAAAAACCCCACTTAGATATCAGCAGCAGCAAAACCTCAAGCAACTGTACAGACCCTCAGGTACTTTTAATATTAAAACCAAACTGAGAGCAAATTGAAAGCGCATTAACTTCTTAGACACCTGCAATATATAAGTCTTTATTGCATTACTTGCACAGCCTGCATCATGAAGTAGACCCCTACGTGCTATTGGTTTATCTTGTTTAATTGTTTCAAAGTCAAAACAGTGGTGAGAAATTTGGTTCACCTGTGAGACCTGAACCCACAGCTAAACAAGCAGAGAAGTGAACAAATAAAATCACCTTCTATGTTTGGAACCACCTCACAATATGAAACAACTTCTTCCTTGGTAGATGAATACATTCCACATGAAATTACAGCTCCACAGTCTTTATGATTGCACATTTTAGTATGAAGGAAATCAGTATATAAATATTTAGCACATGTGAAAAAGACATGAGGCAAATTTTGTGAAACTTATTTGGAGAGCTTAAACAAACATTACTGGTCATAATTTTTTCTCTTCGTTATTCAAACCAATGTATTCCACTCCACCCCCTACCAATTATACACTGGTTATATTATTTATTTTTTCACACACACATTTCAGCACATGTGTATGCAACTGCTGAAATGGAAGTTTGTGCTATATTCAATGGGTTTCTGATTTCATAACTGGTTCTAATCACATTTATTACCATTATTTATTACTCAGATCATACCCCAGGTGTGCATGGTGCCTTACAGGCAAACAAGACAGATGTCAGAGCTAGACAGCTGTCTAGATCAGACTTCACACTGCTGAGGAAACAGCAAGCACTGAGACAGCGACAGGACTGACAGCATGAAGATCTCTGCAGTGATCATAACAATATGTACATAAAACCAAATGCAATTTTAACAAACTAACCTTGCTCCACAGCACACTTTGTTCCCTATTTAGATACTACACTAAATACCTGCAGTGTTCCAAAGGGACGAGTAGGTAGCTTGCTGAGGTAGGACTTCCACTTTGCATATCCCTACCCTATGATTCAGAATTCCAGTCTTTCAGACACAAAAGTTCCTGGTAATGTGACTGTGATGGAGCCACGCAAACTGTGGTCAGACTGAAATACCTGAGGAATACCCACTGCTGCTTTCTTTAGAGGTGTCATAACTGCGTATCTGGTTTAACAGGCCCAGTAAGAATTTTTAAAATGTATTTCACTAATGAACAGGGACTGGCAGAAAGCACTGCACTATGTCTTCATGTGACACCTGACTTTGGAAGCATCTATACGTGGCCTATAAGAGAAATTCACATTTTCTCTGATCCATTCAGCATCATAGACAGAGAAGAACATTCCCTTCCTCCACAAACTACCAAATTTTCTGAAGACATCCCAGAGCTTTGGAAAACAGTGGGTGGGTGGGTTTGAGCTTACAGCTCTTCACCAACTCAAACAGTCGAAGAAAAAGAGCTTAGAAGAAGACTGATTTGCACTGTAGGATGCCTACATGGCACTCACACACCAACCTGCCTTACTGTGGGCAGTGGAGCACCACACATTCCAATGAACTCAGTAAAGAAACATCTCCAATGGCCTTTGCTTTTAACATATCTTCACTTGAGGAAATGTAAACCTTACAAAGAGCAAAGTAGTCCCTTCTCTTGCCAACTAGGCAAGCATATGCTTCTTTTCAATGCAATTATTTACACCCGTGCCTTCTTTACACCCATGACATTACCACAAGGGAAATGATGACAACAGAAGGTTCTAACATTGTCTAGTCTCGCTACTAGAGGATGTACACAATAATACTGACTACACATTTCTAAATAAAACCAAGAGAGTATATCTCACCCTCTTCTTAACGTGACAAGTGACCAAAAAAAAACTTGTGTGGTTTTTTTGTTTTTGTTTTGTTTTAGTTTTTTTTGTAATGGACCACTAACAGCCTACTATTTTACCTCTATATTTTCTCCTTCTATTGTGACTATTAGAAAAGCAGTATTTGGGAATGTTATCTCTTCTCTCCTTGTTTCATACATTACAATGTTGTTTACAACAAAAAATTCCAAATAAACATAAAAGTTTATGGGGCTGTATTATAAAAATCCTGCTATAAAGTCTTCTTGCCTGAGGATAACATGTTCTCTGGCTTTTATTCCCCTCTGGATTTTTACAAGATACCTGTTCAACCTCACTCAAAACCACACCAGTGAATGCACAGCAGCGGACAGTCAAGATTAATTCTTTGGTTTCTAGTAGCTGAACAACATTTTTATTTAAACGGGTTAAGGTGTGCAAGTGATCTGTAAGACTTTGTAGCAGAATCATTAAGCTGGAAAAGTTTCAGAAGCCAATGTCCTATTTCTTTTTACTTTGAACTGTTATTTCCAGACACGTCTTTCCTTTTTGGCATGATGCACAAGTAGGACTTGGAAGGGTGTTTTCTTTATATTTCTTTCCCCAAGGCTGAACAAGGCAGTGAACCAGCCAGCACCCCTATGCACTGTGAGCTCTGAACAGAACAAAAATCAGTGCAAGGTTAGAGCATTCTCCTAAAGAACAAGAAAGAAAAACAAAAAGGAAAGAAAAAAAGCTAATGGGATGTATCTTTACTATCTTGTAACCTGGCTGCTATGATAAACCATTTGTTATTTAGCTTGGTAATACTTGATGTTTATTTTTTGTTTGAAAGAATCCTCTTATATTCCACTGCTCCTCTTTATGATCAATGCAACCAGATTTTCACAGAGAAGTTAGTTTGACAACTGGCATAATCTGCTTTCACTTATGTCCCCAAACTGCTTTATGTGCCCCAGTGCTGTGGCTGGACCTACAGAAATTCCACCCTCTTTCCTACCTACCAAGGGCATATAGCATAAGAGCCACTACAAGTTCTATGGAGAGAGGTTTGCACCAGATTATGCTTCCCAAGATGAATACACTCTGTGTTCTTTCCTCTCAAATCATGAAATAATTTTTACTGTATTTGCACAGGATTCAACTTGGTAACGAAGTCAAACTAAGGCTGTGCCACAATGAAAATTGATCCAGATATTTAAATTACTTTAAAGCAAGTATGATGCAATCTGCTTTCATGGATCTACTATTTGCCAGTTATTTTTGGTCTAGATACCTTGACTGCTGTGGCACAAGATCTGTCACAAAAGCTTTTGGTGCAGGACCTGAGCTCACAGGGGACTCTGCCACAATAGCTGAGAGAGAAACCAAAAGTACATTTAAAATAACTCACTTATGGCTGTGGTCATTAGTCTTTCTCATAAACCAAGTTCTATTGCACACAATGTCAGGATTTTTTTCTTTAGGCTTGCCACAGAATAGTGAGTTTCCACTTGCACAGCCGTCATCCAAAGAGGTACAGAAAAACTCACGATGTGCACCTTCTTCTTTGAAACATAACAACCAACTTTTTCAGGAGTAATGACAAAAAAGCTCAGAGTCCACAATTCAAACCATGTTCTGAAGATACTTGGACAGGTGCTTAATTGTTCTGGAAAAATCCACAGCACCTCAAAGAACAAGGAAATTATACAGTTGTATCTCATCTAAGAACCAAGTACTCATCCAAACAAATCTCATCTAATAACCAAGGGTTATTACTTGGGCTTTTTCACTTGTGCATCACATTAGTTTCTATAGTCTCTGAAATTAATGTCCACAAAAAATGAAAGAAAAAATAAAAATCAAACCTAATTAAATATGCCCCACTGTTACCCATCTTTAAACTGAAGCTTTTGGTTGTCAGACCCTTTAGGAGCAATTCAAATATCTGCAAATAGGTGTCTCATAACATTTGAGATACAAGACAGGGTCTGCAAGTGACCCCTGTGTGTTTATAGTGACCTAATGGAAGATACCATAGATGGCTTCCTGTAGACATCTCAAGCCCCTACTGTAGCACTTACCAGCTACTTTTTACGTAAGAGTCACTGCCTCCACATATTCATAGGTTATGCAAAACCACACATTAGTTCAAGAGAACCTCAGTTCACAGATCCATAAATGCCACAACTCCAGTCTACACATCACAGCTTGATTAAACAGTGGTATTAATCATGCACTCAAAGTACTCTCTAATTAAAGGGTATGTGGAAAACCAAATTAAGATGGTGACAGAGAAAACACGCTGTCCTTAGTAATGAAAAGTAAGGGATAGCTTGTGTTCTCCAACCACTTCCAGAATAACAATGTTTTCCTAAGTGTACTAAGAAAATAAGTTATTGGGAATGTATGAACTTATTTAGTCTCAAAATGAACCGACTTCATGCAAAATTTCTGTTACAAAGACTCAATCTCCACTTGCCCCCTCACTGGAAAAGACAAAATTCCTCAAATGTTCAGACTTTCATTAGATTCCCAAGCAGAAAAAACTGCACCCATGACATAATGAAGTATGGCAAAGTTGCCATTCTAAGATTCACTGCTCCTCAACAGCAAAAAAATGACTAAAAGGTAAAGGAGTTAGAAAACCAGTCCAAGTGGCATAACTACCACAAATCACACAGGTTCCACCTGTACAAACTCATCTTTCCTCTGTCTCACTATATGGTGTAGACCTACAGGCCTATTTCTTCCTAAAGAAAGAACATGCTCTTATTCAGTGAAGAATAGGAAAGGAAAACATGCTAGATAGGACTATGACCCAAGTAACAGACAGATAAAGAAATGCTAACTTATCTTGAAGCTATACATATATTCTGAATCCCCAGAGTCTGAACATTCAGAACCTAATCCATCACTAGCTGCAGTCCTTTGTTGATCTTTTTATTTCATTGATAACAGCTTCTTGGAACCAAAAATTAAGGGGTTGTCCTTTTTCCCCCAGCAAAGTCATTTTTCATTTGTACACTTTGACAACTATTTTCTTAATGACCCAAACCTGACTTAAAAGGAGCAATTGTTGTTCTGTTTACTTCCCTCTGGTGCCTCTGCAGCACTCATTTCTGACAGAAAGATAACTAATATTTTCATCTGCATATATGGACAAAACAAGGGCACTGTGTGTGTATATATATATGAAAATAACAATTGTCTAGTCCTGAGTCTGATGGTTTAATCCTGCTAGTCAGAGAGCAAAAAAGAAGTGCTTGTCCCACCAAGCTTTTTGATAGTCTGAGCAGCCACTTTACAGTAATGCAAAAACACTGACAATTTGGCATTATTCATGTTTTACTATTTTCAGCTGGGCCATTTTTCTAATCTAATCAGCTAAACCTTGTCTCCTGAAATAATTTTCAGAAAAAGAAACACATAATTCTCTATATTCATTCCACTAGACAGGTCATGTGTCAGCTCGGAAAATCTGTGGATAATACAGGATGAATTGCTGCCAGGCTAGACGTGGAGCTGTCCTGTGTGGCAGTCTCAGAACTATCCAGGGCTGCACCCCAACCCTCACGGCTGGGCTTGATGACCTCAAGGGTCTTTTACATATGATTCCATAATTCTAATATTGCCAATATACTCAAATTCTCAGCTTAGGAAATCTGGCATCCCAGGCTCCTAATTCTCGTGGGGTGACTTTCACGCAAATTTGTGATGAGTTTTAAGCCAATTTGAGATAGATGAAAGATGCCGATTGACAGTGATGTCAACATTTCACAGACCTGCAGGGGACACTGGCAGGGCAATTGAAGTTGAACAGCATGGAGACAGACTCATTTTTTCACATAAGCTTATTTCTGGGACAGAAGATTAGTTCCCTCTAATGCTCCATACTGGTTTCTCTAAACCAGTATTTGGGAGGCATTAGTCACTATATAAATAGTCCAGTAGATTTTGACTCAACATGTTAGTGGATGTAGAAGGCACACTGCCCTAGCTACACTGAAAAAGGCAAAGTGATAGTAATTCATAGTAATTCACATAAACTTGTGTTTTCCAAATCCTAGACAACCCAACTCTTTCTGACCTTTCATGATAATGTCTGAACAGACAGCTGTTCCTCAGAAACCTAACTTTCCAACCAGTCATTTTGCATTTTGCCAGCAACAGTTTAATTACCACGACTGCATCTTAGCATGGAAAAAATGAGTACATAAAGCAAAATTCTCCCCATTTGCAATTCAAAATGTATACATCCCGAATGTATAAAAACATTATCACAAATCAAATCATGGTGACTAAAACATTTTTTTAAATGGCAATATATTTTGTGCTGTTTAAAATTCACAAATTTCCTCCATTCCTTTGTCTTCAAAGTCAATATAGTTGGATTTTCTCTCCATACACTTCACTAGAGAAATTCCTTTCCTCCAAATGAAAAGTACTCTGCCCTTAAAAACTGGTAAGAGCTTTTCAGCAAACACAGTAATAGCAATACCTGCTTCTTAAAGTATGAGTTTCAATTGAGTGTGGGGGGGTTACCACTGATTTTTTCCTTTAAAGTGCATTGATTTCTTTTTTTTTATTATTTTTGCTGACCTTTACAATATAAATGTCATTCTCAGATAAAATAATTGAACCCAGTAATCCATGCACAGACTGGAAAAAACCTTTCACTGATTTCACCACGATATATCACAGTCTAATAGGAATCTAACTTTAGTTCTTTGACAAGTTTCTTTCCCTTAGTCTGATCGCGATGGTATTTGAAACACAAAGTTTATACTGGGGAAATATTCTGAAAGTGATATGGGTTGCTAGTTGCCATGGAAATAATAAATTGTTAATGTGGTAAACGGTGCCCGCTCTTTGGTGCACACGCACGTGCATGCACAGCACACTTCATTCAGCCCCAGGAAGAGGTGGGCAAGGAGGGAACCAGCAGCAGCAGCAGCCACACCACCCACAGGCCAGAGCTCTGCAGTGCTCAGGCAGAGGGTGCACTCATTCACGTAATTCTTCCTGAAACAAACACTAAACGAAACTGAAGCCCACATTACCATCAGCCAGGCAAACTAAAAGCTGTATCATTTTTTGTATGGATCTAAATTTAATACCTGCCCAATCCCATTCCTCTACCCACCTCGTTAGCGCACAACGTTGATGGAGCCACGTGCTCTCTTCTCCCCTGTATTTACATGGAAACCTCTTATTTCCCTCAACAGGTATCACATTAGGCTTTTAAGTAATTAGATTCTTGAGCACAAGTCCTGTTTTCTGCATGCTTTCTGCAAAGGGCAGTGACCACTGCTTTACAGAATTAATAAGTTTGTCCATTCACTGTACAGTCACTGAGACATTTACACATCTCAGCATGGGGGAAGCAACTAACAGCCTTCTCAGCCTGCTTGCAGCTCTGTCAAGTTTCATTTTTATTGCTTTGGGTCCACCCCTTCCCTGTCCCCTCTGCAAAAGCTGTTTCACTGCAGTAAAAAGTAGGCAGGATACATCGACCCAAAGAGACAAAGCACAAACAGTAATTTTAGCCCATTAGGAGGCAAAGCTATATCTTGAGAAAAGGTTACAAGTACAAAACTGACTCAGTTTCCTCCTTCCCAGAGCAGGAGACAAGCCGCAAGCCTGCAGTTTCAGGTATGCACTGTTCCTTTGGAAGGTGTGGGACACTGCAGCACCCAAAGTCACAGCACCGGCTGGCATTGCGAGCAAGGCAATGGCGAGGAAAGCTTTGGTTTGTGATCCCAAAACAAGCCTAAACTGACGTGGGCCCGAGATGCCCAGCCCTGTAAAGACAGGCACGTTCTGGGCATGCACAGGAAGGGAACATTGTGTGCCTAGCAAACTGGTGAAAACATAGGAAGCTTTCAGTGTGTGTTCCTGATACAGCAACTATTATGCCATGTTGACTCCATCCCATCAAGAGGTTTCCACTCAGGCTTTAAAAAAATTCAGAAACCACCGGAAGTTAAAGCTGGAACCTTATTTATCCCCTTCATTGGCTCTGTTATGAGCTTAACTAGAGCTTTATGAATGATGTCAGCTCTTCCTGGAGAAGACAGAAAGGTTGTACAGGGTGTTCAGCTGAAGCAGCTGCTTTTTCAATCAAGAGATACTTAATTAAGCAGAGAGGAAGAATACATAATGTACAGAAACAGTCTAGCTAAGGTTTTTAGCCAGGCAATTAAAAAAAAAAAAGAAAACAAGCTTGCAAGAAAAATATACCCGCCTACCTCCTTTGTATTAAGCTGGTTTTCTAAAGGAAACCTATGAGTGCTGTGAAGCTTGGTAGAAGCACAACATTCAAGAAATAAGAAAGGACACTTCTGGGGAAAGCAGTCCATGGTGCACTGTGATCAGGAATGTCTGCTCCATGAAATTTCAGGACAACAATTAGAGTTCACTTCCAAAAACATATAGCTCTTTAAAGCAAATGAAGCATGAAGGAACCCAATCGCAGTTAAGTACAGGAATGATCTGAACATACAACAAAAAAAGTCAGTGGTCTCGCTGTGCAATAGTGCCATGCTCTGTGCCTCCTACCAGATTATGGGACTGTTTAAATCTATTGTCACTTTTTAAACACCCTTTTCAACAGTTAATTTCATTGATACATAGGGAGAACTCTCTTCTCATCCTTAATGAATTCAGTGGTTTTACTATTACTTTATGGAATGTCTGCAGACTCTGAGAGCCCAGGCAAGCAAGAAATCAAATGATCACAGCAGGTGCAGCAGGCTCTCATCTGCCTCTGGGCATTCACAAGCCTGTGATCACTTGAAATGCCTGCTTGAGGTTGCACCAGTGTATGGTTAAATACTGCATTTTCATCCCAAGCTCACCTAATGTGGTCTCGCACATGCCATGCGGTTCCTCCTCTGTCATGGTGGCTTAGGTGTGCTTTGGGGGATATTAGCATGGGCTGTGACATGTGAACTGAAAACACAGGTGGCCATTACAGCTCATTCCCACAAACTGCTCATGCTGGTACTGACAGGATGCTCAGCTCCACTCAATTTTACTACCCAAGTCCCCTGAAGCTAAAAAGAAACCTCTAGCTATGTGGTAACCCACATTGCAACCATTCCACAATGAGAAATAAGGGAGCAATTTATGTAGCATTAGTCTCCCATGTAGGAAAACAGAGGTGTAATCAAAGACTTTTCAAAAATGATGAACCTGCAAGTAAACTGATGTAGGAAAAAATTAAAAACCATACCACACCATCCTTGCCATGACCCTTCCATATCTTCAACACAAAAGGATTTTTTAGAGTAGACTATCCTCCTCTCTACAGAGAGGACTTAAAAAGGCTGGCTGTGGCTTTTAATCTAAGTTTTATACTTCATAGGCTTAAACCATATTACAACAATTGGTTCTATAAAAATTAACATCTGAACTGCCTCTGCCTGTGTAACCTTCATTCACTAACACAGTTGTTACAATTTTTTTCTCTACTGTAAAAACTGGAGGAAAAAAATCTCAAACAGAGCAGATGTCACTTGTTTCAAGTTTTTAAAATCTGCTTCAAAAGTCACCATTGAGGCAGTCATAGTCCAGACTGTTTTGACAACAATTTATCCCAAGTTTACCACTTTGAAATTGTCTACACACAATCAGTTCATATTCACCCTCAGAGCTAACTACTACTTCTATAATTTCAGGTATTGCTAAGTCTGTTCCACATCCCACAGTCATCTCAGAGATGACTCAGTTCCAGTGCCAATCAATGGCATCAATTGCGCAGATTATGAACAGAACCATAAAATTAACAGCTTAGCAACCACGAAACTGCTAAGATTACTTTAATGTAATGCTGAGGAATCGTTGCTAAACTTGCTACAGGAACTGGGAAGGAAGGGATGGGTTAATCATGTGCATTTTCAGTGAGTACTACAAATTAAATACGTGTCAGCCTTAACAAGTGGCAGCTTCCAGCATACCTGAATTTCCTGGAGAAATCTGAAAAGGCATATAGTGATCACAGGGTTTGTTGCGCCAGACCAACAGTCAGCATCTCAGTGCTGATTCATTTTGATGCCTTCTAAAAGGTATGTGGGCTCAATGTGTACTTGACTGGCCAAGGTATGAACACCTGCCTTGTAGCAAGATGCATCACTGGCTTTCCCTGCAGGTTACTATGTACAGGCTGGGCTAGCATGAGCCATAAACAAATGACAAGCACCAGCAACTCCAAGAAAACACAGGGGCTTTTTTACATTTCAGCATTTGTAAAGCCTGTATTGCTAGTCTCAACCACCCAAAAATAAGGACTCCAAAACAAGTAATGCTTACTTGAAAAATGCAGATAGCTAGGAAAGATATGCAAAATTATTTTTACTTTTAGCTTATCTTACAGTTAGATTTTCTATCATGGAAGTTTTTCCCCTCCCTAAAAATCAGGCACAGGATATACTGATGTTAAATAAACAAATAAGCAAATAAGAGTCACAATAATCATCACTCCTGAAGGTGGGGTGGAAAGAGTGAAAAAAAAAAAAAAAAAAAGCAAGAGCACAATACTCTTGATGAATTTACGGAACTTGACAATACAATGCTGACAAGACAGGGGACTTGGAAAAGACCATAACAATATCTCTGATGATAACAACCTGACTTTTACTGAATCCTCAACACTCCATCCCAAATGGTTGCTTTTTAAAATGAATTAAAATTTATTGCAATAATGTCTTGCTGCCCATTCGTCCACTTATACAGCACAGAGCAGTCATCTAAATCTCCCATGATAACATCTTCAAGACAGGAGCTTATCAGCAGTACAGAGAAAGAAAAATCCCGTGGGTTGGGATTACACTTTTGATTATAAATTTCCTGAGAGAAAGATGTCATCAATCTACATTCTTTATGAACTCTACCACATGAAAGCACTCTTTTACTCTAATAATAGCTGTCAGGTTTTGTGCAAGCAGCACCTGCAACAATTCTCTCATGTAGAAAAGGAAAACTTACTTGTTAGATACAACCCCTCAAAAGAAAAGTAAGTCAGCATTATTTTTATTTTTTTTTTTTAATGAAGCCCGTTTATTTTTATCTTTCCACTGTCATCAGCATAACAGCTGTTACACATCCCTTTCAGGAAGATTAGAGATTAATAGCCCTGTTTTCAAAATATATTTGAGTACTTCCTTACTCTATAATACACACATCCCAACACAGGAGAAATATGAAAGGATTATTTGTCTTTCTAGACATCTCACAAAACAGGTGATGGAAAAAGTTCATCAGAATCTTCATATGCATTTTTGTTAGACAAGTCAGTTGCATATTTGCCCTCCTGGCTCCCATTCAGCGATTCCATAGAGGGCAATGGCAAAGATCACTGTCAGTCTAAGTGACTCAGAGTAGCAGGAAGCCAGTTGCCTGCCTCAGGGGCTGGGCAGGAGCCTCAGCCTGGGTTTTGAGGCAGGAATGGGTACTGCAAAGTGACTTAGCTCACTGACAGCAGGTTGGCATGGCACTGCCACATGGGCAATGCCACAGCAGTAGAACACACAAACACCAGGAAGAGGGCAATGACACCCCAGTTAAATAGACAGTCTAATAATAATAGACAGACACTGAGAGCCTGTTCAGATAGCCACTAACCCACATAATATAAATTATCTATAATATAAAGGCATATTATGCTACCTCTCATGACAAAGTTAGTAATGAAAGGAAGACAGGGTTCACTCTCTGACCTATCCATACTGCTTCCAGAACAACAGGTTACCCCTTCCTCTTGAGCCTCTGCTGACATTCTTATATCAGCCTCCATCGAAACCAACAGTTTTCCACACAACATTGCATGGAAAACTTTGCCAAAACCCAGACACATAAGAACCACTGCATTTATCATACCTAAGCAATTAGTGGGCTTACCAAGGAAAGATCCCACATTAATTTATCATACGTTGCCTTCAGAAATGTAATCAGGCTTTATCTCATTCTCTACTTTTATGTACATAAACATGTATGCATATAGATGTATGTAAATCCATTTAAAAAATAGACCCAAAAAATACCCTCCCTCTTCTCTAAATTTTTACTCTCTTTTTAAGGTAGACTTATAAAGTCTGTTGTTCTCTGGATTACTATTTCTCTCTCTCCTCTGCCCCTCCACCACAGGAACTTCTAAAGTCTAACGCTCAAATACACTGTTGTGGTTGCTGCTCATCAATCACAAACTAACACTGCTGAGTGGGCACGCTCATCAGAAATGGACATTTGTATTACCCTAAGCCAGTTCTTTACAAACCCCAGCTGAGAAGTTAGCAGGTCTCTCCTGTATAGCCATACCACACTGTTCAGACTCTACTCAGCTTTACTTGTACAGCTGTCCATTGCCATCTCCTCTCTTTGTTCAGCCATTCTACTTTTGCCAGGATAGTCAATAGTCATCAGTCTTGCCAAAGTCCAAACACAAATATATTTACTGAACTTGATGAGCTTTCTTAGATCATGTCCTTTTCTTTTTCACATTTATCATTATTTTCTTTTTATTTGGCCAGAGAACTTCTTGCTTATAAGAATTAACTCTGCTTGGATTTGCCAATTCTCTTTTAGCTCTAAAATGCTTGGCCTCTAAGATGGAATACAATTCAGTCATAATCCTTTCCTTCTTTGTTTGTTCCCAAGGTGATCACTCATCCAAGTTAAAGGGGTGGGAGGAGGTGAGTTGTTGCTTTAAAGAATTCTCATACTTCCTCAATGTTGAGATGGTTGATCTACTCAGTTCAGCAGCATTTGAAACTCTACCCCTTTATTTTCTCAGAATTTCACCTTCTGAAATAAGGAGCTTCAGACAGATCATTCTTTGTCTTTCCACTTAATTTTAAATAAGTTAATCTTTTCTCTTGCTGTTCAAGCTTCTTTCTTTATCTAATACCTCAGTAATATATTTACTGGAAAAAAAAAATCTAAAGTAGTATTTTGTTGACTCAGTGTACACGTAAGTAATGTCATCTTTCTTGGGATAGAACACCCCATATGGTTGAAACTACTGTTGTCTCTCAGTTTGGATGGACCTTAGAGATCCAAATGCTCTACCTTCTTGATCTTGATACAGTAAAGAAAAAGTGAAAAATATGAACAGACAAGAGACCGAGACTGTGTCTTGCTTTAAAGTAAGGAAATGTGAAGATCAGAGCAAACTTCAGGAGGAGACTGGCAGTTGTAACACATTGTGTAAGCTCTGGGCTCAGGGCCAATCACCAGTTAAATCTGTGCCCTGGGCTTCGGTCGGCCACGCCAGAAATAGTGATGCTATTCTCGGGAAGGTGCAGCTGGCTCCTTTGCTGTGGCTCTGGTCACTAGCAGACTGCATAAAGGGACTAGCACAATTAGTACAATAGGCAGGGCATGGACGCTCAGCACAAGGATCACCTCAATTTCTGCACTAGAATAGAAAATCTCAGGCTCCAATTTCCTTCAAGTAATCTTTGGACAGTGACGCCTTCAGTGTTGCTACAAACTAAACTTTTGTGCTGAATCAACACATGGTCAAGGCTAGTTTTAATTTCTTTCTTTTAAACTTTTATTATATACAATTGCATATTAGACGAGACTGAAATACTGCACTCAGTGTTTGCTCTTTGTCCTTCTTGAGAAAAATTCAGGGAGTTACTTCTTGTTGTCATGGCTCTGCAGCAAAATACTTTCAGAACAAATCTACAATTTCTATTCATGCTATTTATTAACCAAGGTTTTAAAGAAACATTTTATAGTAGATATACTAGTGTTTCACTGACTCCCACTCAACAAAAAGGGTGTTCACAGAAAGCATCAACTGACAAATCAGATGATTCTCAAACAGGAGGAAGAGGAAAAAAAGCTCCTTCCCTTCACCTCCATGAGACTAAATTTAGTGCCTCTATTATAACTTGTATTGTATTTACTTCTAAACAAACATTTGTTTAGCTTTTCTACTGCCCTAGAGGTATGAAATTACTCTGAAATAACTAATTAAGAAAGCATCAAGAAAGTCCTGCTACCTGCATATGTCTGTTTTCAAAGCTACAAGTGAAAGACCATAATCTAATCCCCATTCACTCTCTTTAAAAATTGAAGCAAACAAACACTTCCTGAAAAAGCAGAACACGGACACGGCAGGGGAATGCTTAATATCTAACCAAACTATTCTTGACTCATGCTTTACCTTGTGCAGACGTAAGTGATAAGATACTTAGAAATAAAGTAATAGCCATTTATCCTTTGAAAAGCACAGTTCCTTCATCCTGTGCAGTTCAGTGCACAGCAACATAACTCACAAGTGCAACACTTACCTTGATCTCAGCTAGATCAGTACATCAGCAGCCTGGGAGATCAACATTGACAGTTATCAGGCATCTACATGATGATCATATTTCACAGAGGTGCTCACAATTTAGCCCACACATTTTCTACTTTGCTCATATTTTCCAGCATGCAGACTGCAACAGCATCATTTCTCTACCTGTACTCCTCTTAGCAAGCTAGGAAGACTTTCAAAGTTGAAATTAAATAATTTGAAGGAGGCCTCAGGACATAAAACACTATTTGACAAATACTAGGAACTTTACTGCTACCAAGTGAAATGCTTTCACAGGAAAAACTCTAACACAGCAGATCTGATGCAGCAGTCAGTCAGAATGAGAATCTGTGGCATTGCAGTGTGCATTTTACAGGTTTGTCTAGACCAAGGCAACTTTGAAGAAAAACATGTTTAGTGAAAAAGCAACTTCATTATCCCTGCCAGACTTGGAAACTGGTATACTCGACTGTACTTTTGTTCTCAAGCAGCAATGCTGCAGCATTTCCTCAAAAGATCATGCACATACAACCAGCAGATCTCTTGATGGCCAGCCTTCCACACACAGTGCTTTGGAAGATCAGGAGTGAACAGCAATGGAAGTAGCAATAATGAGAGAAAGAAGCATTTTATATAAGAAACCAGCTGCAATGAGCTGGAGCAATCCCTACAGTACAGCACTTGTGTGTACAACTGTCACTTCTGCTGCAATTCCTTAGCAGCTGCTGTATTTGACCTGATGCAGGAAAAAAAGTGAAATCAGGACAGAAATGGAACAAAAACAACAAAACAAACAAATGAACAAAAAACCAAAACAAAAAACCCAACAACAGAAGAAAACAAACAAACAAAAAAAAGCCCAGTAACAGAGAAACAAAAATGTAAAAGAATAAATTAAAAAAGGACAGGAGAGATATCTCATCAAGTTTTTTTTTTCCCATGCAGTAAAAGTCACTTAATTTTGGCATGCTAAGACCTACACTCATTCACTGTTTACATACACACTTTGTATATTTTATACATTTTATACTTGCTTCCCTTCTAGTGCACCTTTATTGGAAGACTGATAAACACTTACAAATTCAGCCATCCAATGCCCTTTCCTAACACATCTCTTTTGTTCTTACTTTTCCCCAAAAGTAATCTTCTTTTTTACAATAAAGGTATGACATCAGCTACAGAGCTGCTAATAAATCTTTGTGCACAAGATCATTTCTCAGTATAGTTTGTGAAACACAGGAAAGGACATTTCCTTAGTTTCATAGAAAAATTTATGTCACTGTAAAAGGACCATAAAAGGAGCAGTGCATAACACAAGACAACCATCTGAAAAGAATGATTCATGATCATATACAAATTCAAGACCAAGCTGAAGACAACTCTGTAGATTTTCAGCAATAATGTTGGCAATAAGCTTAAGAACCAAAAATGTTCTTTTGTGACCTTTGCATTATTCATTTGCTTTTACGTGCAATAGAAGACCCACAATTACTGGTTCTCATAGAACTTTTCCAAACTAATTTTTTTTCAAGCCTGTCACATTGGGATGAGTGTTATGACAATGTTTCTGCCAATGTCCCTTTCATTTCATTAAAGCCACAAGATCCTGCCATATAGTGGCCTGTTTCTTCTCGTGCTGTGCTCCTAAATACAGTGGAAAATAGACGAACACAGAAACAGGTTAATGAAAACATTACTTTCAACAAAGCCTTCCCAAAAACTTTAAAAGACATGCAGCTGCCCTGCCTTGGCCAACACTTGTGGACCCAAACATCAAAGAAGAGGAGATCAGAAAGGAAAGGTTCAAAAAGGAGGAATATCTATCAATTCATCTTCCTTGGTGGAACAAGGAAGCTAAGAGATGTATTCAAGTAAAGATGAAAGATGTATAGAGGGGTTAACAGAAAAAGGCAGAAAGAAGGAATTAAATTGGTGAGAAAGAAGATTTCTTTGTTTTGGTTTGCTTGTTTTTCTCCTTTTCATGAGAGGACCAAGTGTGAAGCCTAAAAAGGCAAGATAGAAAAAGGAACTGAGAATCAAATGGGTGACATCATGAGAATCATCTGCTTCAGGCAAATGGCAGCTCCTCCTTCGACTGAGATCCTTTGTTCAAGGTGAACAGATCTCCAAGCAATCTTCTCTAACTCAATCAGTCTGCTACCTGATATTCCCAATAGATCAATTCAGATAATCCTCTCTGGCCTTAAAATACGTGAATTTATAAAAGGCTCAGATAAGGAAGGAAGTGAGCAGAGGTTACAGAATATGAAGGGCAAAACTTAGAGAATGATGCAACATATTTCAAAAAGGGTAAAAAAAATTCTCACTGTTTTCAAGCTTCAAAACAAATGTGTAACCACACTAATAATTTTAAGTGCCTCTCATTTTCATGAATAGATATGTACTCTCGAATAGTATTTTCTTTCCAAGACCTTGAATAAATACAATTATCTCTATTGTAAAAAGTAAAAAAAGAAAAAAACATATTATGTAACTTTCCATGACACCCTGCACCTTTGAAAGAAGATATTCCATAGTTTATTAAAGATTACCTGGAGGGTTTCAAAGCTTTCCAACTCTTTCCTATTTACAATTAATCACTTCCTAAAATTCAAGAAAATTCTTTCTTCTGTAAAGAGCACAAATGACTGGAATCAAACACAAGTTCCCAGAAGACAGATTGAGACCTTCTGTATTTTCAACATTAGCAGGTATTCTTATGACAGTGGAGTTTTCCAGTTCAAATTTGCAACTACTCAGCTATTTTGCCTGAGAGTCTATTGCACACACAACTACAGTTTTCATGACAGAAAATTTATATTTAAGCTACAAAGACATAACTCAGTGGCAGAGACTTCACACAAAATAGCAATAAAGTAGCTATTACTAGCATTGAAAGTTGCCTCAGAACATTTCATGTTTCACAGTTTATGTGAGTTTAAATTTAAGGTTGAAATATATATCTCTTGTGAAGTTACACTACAGCTATTGTATGAGTCAATGTTAATTTTTCTCCCTTTTTTACACTGAGATTTCTCACATGATGTTTTGTCTAACAAAATAAGGTAACAAAACAAAGCTAGAAAAAAGATAGAATATACAAACACTGAATGTGCAACTGAGATATGAAGAATTGCACATTTAGTTAGATGTACAACACCCAGTTCTCAAACATAAGAAAATGGACAGAGCCTTGGAATAAAGTAGTTAGCATGCAATAAATAATGTTCTCACATTTTTAATGGACAACTGCCTCCTTTAACTTCACTTCAACACACAGAACTCCGAAGACAGCCATGGGTATTGTTATTCCACATGTTACCGTTACTACTTGTATTTGGAGCTCCTCAGCCCAACATAAGCATGTTGAAAATTAGGCAATAAGCAATGAAACAGCCTTTTAAGACTTGAATCTCCTTTTTCATAAAGGGAACATTTCTTCATTAAATATCATCGCCCCAGTGTGAAACTTGTTGAAAGACTTAGCAAAGAATTTAAGGAAAATATTACTTGGCGTCTAAGATATTATCCAGTAAAGTAAAACCCCAATACAAATGCATTTTCTCTCAAAGACATTCTGCTAGTACAGCACAAATGATGGTGAAGCAAGTAGCAACAAATTGAAATACAATAATTTTCTAAAGAATTTACCATAATGACAAGAGCAGCATACAAGAAAAACATTAGCTCAATAAATAATGCATCTGAAATGACATGCATCATGAAACAGTGGTTTTTGCCTTATCAGCAAATTCCAAGTCCCTTGCAGAAGCCCCACCTGTGTGCTCTCAGCACTGTTCTCTACAGGAGCCCTTTGCCTCAGTCTCATCACACAGGTGAGAATTGCAAAGAAAGCAGCCTGAGCTTTTCCAGCGCTGTCACCAGCCAGAACTGGAAGTCAGAAACTGAGTACTCAGGTGATGGGTGACTGTCTCAAGGCAAACTGTAGCCAGCTGACTTCTGCCACCACCCAGGTCTCAACAGCTGCCCAAAATCCTCTGACTGTCCAGACAGTTCCAAACTAGTGCTTGGCAATTTAGAAACCAGATTTTTCTATAAGAGAGCAGATTGCAATAGAAAGCAGGGATTATTAAAAGAACAGTTTTTCTACCTACCTTCTTGTGTTCCCACACAGAAACTAGCTAACTAATAATGTTCCTCCCCACAAGAGACTGATTATGCAAGTGAGTTCTCTGGATAAGGTCATATCATTGCAGCAGCCACTACACGAGTGAAAACCACAAGTTGAAACACATTTAGTAAAAGCCTTATCAGATCAGTTAGTGTCTTAGCATTCCAAAAAATCACCACACCAGATTTCACTGCAAATACTCACTTTGAGGCAAAAGACTCAAGCCTACAGCGTTTTTCACTCTGCCTGGAGTAGGTCAGCTGACTGAGGTGAAAGAAGGCATGAATTTAATTTGCATCATCAAAGTAATGTTGCAAACAAACCAGGCATTGATGGGGATTCAATGCCAACATACTGCCTTTAAAGTCCCTCTCTGCACTGTTCAGAGACACAGCTACCTGAGCATCCAATTCTTTTGGTTCCTCTTTCCACTGCTTTCTATCTATCAGTACTTATTATTCTTCTCTTATTGCCACAGAAAAACTATTTACGTGAAGACATAGAAAAAAGGTTAAGTGAACATGCACAAAAGAATTGTGGGAAATGGAGCAAAGTAGACTTAAAAAAACTGGGTACTGACAAAATGATTAAAAGTACAAGTACTAACAGTAATATGTTAACTTCACCCTAGGATTTTAGTTTCAGTCCTTGAAGGTGTGCTCCTTTCACACATAGTAAAAAAGAGAGGCAAAAATCCATGGGAATATGGCTTTTCTAACACTTTTCTCAAAACACAGTTCATGGGCCAAGAAATAAGCAATACTACATTTAAAAGTCCATCCAATACACATAGCAGATACTAAAGACATCTCATGCAGTCAGCAAAATGTTGAGTGCCCTTCATGAATTGCAAGATCAAGCTGAAAATATGAAGAGCCAGCATGATACACTCGATGCACGCAACATCTCTAACCGCACAATGCAAGACACTGAAATTTGGCTTTGCTGATCATCTCTGATTTCCAGCTTCACACTTGCTCTGCTGAGCTGACCAAGGCTCGTTACTGCTGTTCCAGTTTGTTAAAACACGGAACCCACAAGGACATGTCCTTTGCACAATATACCTGCATGTGCAAGCACATATTCTTAAGCACATATTGCAGTTTTATCCTGCTTTAATTGAATAATAGGGCAGGGGGTAGAGCATTACTGAAGCACTTCAGAAATATTTTCATGTTTATGTAGAAAAACCACTTTGTTCTAATAGATACCGAGTCATCTTTTACTTTATTATGAATAACATGCTTCCCAAAAACTGATGTAAGCAAGTTATAAACATCCGAGAGAAGTACGATACCTTAGAAAGTCACCTTCTACTTTAGCCACACCATCTGATGATGGCAGTTTAGCATGAAGAAATACTGAATCTATGTACTCAGCCTCTTCCTGACAACCAAGAAAATACTCATTTTAGAGTAATATTTAGGGAGAATTGCAGGAAGGTTGATTTTATTTGTCTGCTTTTGGGTTTGCTTTTTTTTTTTGTTTGTAAATGATTCATCTGCACTACCATATTCATAAAGGAATTGTGCAGTCTGGACAAGAATTCAGTCTTGGCGGAGTAAGAGACTTTGTTGTAGTCAATGACAATATAGGTGGCAAATGATTTGGATTTCAAGCTGCTACTGTCACTAAAGCCCAGGTATCTAAATCACATGCATTCAAGCAAATAAAAATGAGCTATTATTTCCCCACTCAAGCAAAACACTCAGACTGAAAACCTGAAATTTTTTCAGAGGAGAAAGTAAGTCAGAAAAAGGCAGGAGCCAGATACTGAAGTATTTGATCTGCTTTCAATTTGTTTTGGTTTGTGTTTGGTTTTTTTTTTTTTTTTTTAAATAAACATGAAAGCAACAGAGATCTGAAACATCAAATGCAAATTAACTGATTACAAAAGATTTTTATTTCCCAAACACTGATACCAAGCTTTTACTCAACAGACCCCAGAATACCTGACAGAAAAAATAAGGTCCCAATGGACAGGCAGAAAATTGAAAGCACAAGACAGAGAACGGTCAGGAACAGGCCAACAGAAGACTGGAGAATAAAACCCCAAACCAATGTTTTATTAAATTAGTTTCATTTCCAGCAAAATAATTTTAACCTGATGTCTTTTATCAACACAGTACTACAAAACATTCATTCTAGCTTCTTTTCTAATGAAAGAGAAAAACATGCATGACATGGAAGATTTTCTGTGAATTGTGGTTAATCACAGTGGTGGATAAGGAAATGGGAAAAGTACTACAAATATTTTCAGTGCCTGCAAATCCACCTATGAAAGAACATTATATTCACTTGTACTTACCACCCTTCAAGGTCTGTGTTAATGTATCTTTTCTAAGCAGTTGGGAAGGAGGAAATCTTAATGACTGCTAAGCCTAGAGAGACAAAGGAATGGCTACCAGCAACTGTAACCATCTCATCCCCAAAGAAATCGATGCAAATTCTAATTTATATTAGAAGTAGAAAGGAACAGAGTGGGTTTTACCTATTCCATATTTCTATGTTACAAAAGTACCCTACTTGTTGATTTGCAAAGAATCCTAAGGCTAAAATATGATATAGGCTGGTGCTAGCATACAAGAAAAAAGGAATTCAGTTTAAGCACTAGTTCCTGACTTCAATAAACACTGGATTCACTGTTAACATATTATGCAAACGTGGGCAATATCCTCCAAATTATGCAATATTGTAATCTTACGTTAGTAATCACTGAAGCTGGAAAAAATTACAGGCATTAAAAAAGGTAACTAGAACTCCTTGGCATTTCTCAGTGATTTTGCATGTCTGTAATTTATCCCTGTAATTGTATCACAGTTCTGCCAATGACACTCAAGCCTATTTTTCTATTTGTGGCAATATATCCTGAAAGTCAGAATGCAAAATACTGTCTTTTGGCTCTGAAGTTGTTGCTGTCAGTTTTTGAAACCAGACACTGACAGCCTCCTGCTCTAGTTACTTGCTTTGGTGCCTTCTGATGATTTTGCACTTAGGCCACCATCCCATCCTTTTGGGGTAATAGTTCAATTAACACTTGCCTTTAAAAAAAAAAAAAAAACCAAACATGGAAAAAATTACTCCATAAACTGTCCTTATATGCAGTCAGAGAGTCCTATCAACCCCATCATATATGTTTGTATAAAAGGCAAAACACAGGTAATTAAACCACTGCAAAAATCAGAAAGAAAAAACTTGCATAATAGCTGGTTTAGACACTAAGGCACTAGGGTAAACCTTATGAAAAGAAAGATAATAATTTGCTCTTTTCCATCACCCTAATCTCAGGGACAATAGACATTTAGCATCCCTGCCCCTAAAAGTAAGCATAATGTTTTAACTGCTGAAACAGTATACTAAATTCCAAGTTCATTTCCAAGGTAAAGACCCCAAACACTGAAGAAATAAATAAATATATGCTGGTAAGGTTGAATTACTAGTTCACCTTATGATAAAACTTTTATTTTTTTAAGAAAAAAAGGTAGTTAGATATAAAGAATTCTTAAAGGTTAATCCCATTCCCATGAAAGCTGATCTTAGTATATATTTGCAAACTTCTCTATAATGCTCCTTTAGGATTTCTTAAGGTACGCATCAAAAAGGAAGCAAAGCTTTATTCACTGCACACTCTTTTATTGACAAGGCCTTTCTTTCTTTGCACGACACCTCTGCTGTGCTGCTTAGTTTGTGTTCCAATAGCGCTCCCTTAATTTGGTCTTCATATTTAAACAACAGCAAAGGAAAATATATTTTTCCATTTGTTTCCAAATTTTACAGGACTACAGACTTTCCTTTGGAGTGCTTTATGGGGTTCAGAGACAGCAGTTCCATTCTCACTTGAAAAGAGTTATTAAACTAATAATTTTTAAATCCAGATTAAGGATATCTTAATGCCACAAGCTTGGAAGATATGTACCATTGCTTCATCTATCAGTTAGATAAAAAACTAAAAACTGCCTAAAAACTAGCAGAGAGCTATCTGGCCAAGCTAAAGTTCAAAAATTAAAAAATAAAGATTAACTCCCTTGATATTATTATAGATAGTGAGAAATCTTATCTAACTCCTTGTGCTGAAAGCTCCTGAATGGTAAAAATGCTAAGTTCATCAGTATTACATCATTTAGCACATTTATGGCAGAACTTAAGGAGAACAGGTTGTCATCAGCAAATAAGCTGCCTGTCTCCCTTCTGTTTCTAACAAGATGTAATATTAAAAACTGAGCTGAAATCACTTTTTCAGAAGAAAAGCAGTGAAACAGTGTCATGGGGTCTTAAGAGACAAAGAAGGAAAGGAGCAGTATGAGATAGCAGCAATTTGTTATTGTTCTGGTGGTTGGTTTTGTGGGGTTTTTTGGGTTTTTGTGAGTTTTGGTTGTTTGTTTAAATTAAGTCAGTAGGAGTTTTGCTTTCTGACAGCAGTGAAGTAGAATCAGTTTGTTAGCTAGCTGTATATCCTCTCACCAGGAGAGACCTGCTTCCTTGCTGGAGCTGTGCTTAGAGAAGATTAATAATTTGTGGGAGAAAACAAACCCCAGTACAAGCATCTGTCACGACTGTCCAGAAAAACCTCTCCTTGCTTTCTTTATGAGACTCTTTATAAGCCAAATCACTGGACATTTCCTTTGCCCTCAAATCAAGCACTGCTCCTTCCCCTAAAGTATCACCTGTAGTGGGAGGTCAGAGATGCCAAACCCCATTACAGGACCAACACTGTATTCCCAACCAGAATTGAAAGCAACAAAATATTGTAAAGGCTCTGAGCATCTGTTCCAATACTCCTGAGAATCAAAACAGTCTAAGAACTTGCTTTGCTCAGAAAGTCACATCACAAGAACGTTTCCATCCATTTGCAGAAGAGTGTGAAGGAAACCACTGAAAAAAATCCCCATCATCTTGGAAATTAATTGAGCAAGCTGCTCTATACATTCTGTCCTGCTTCATGCATCCCATCCCTTTCTTTCAGTGCACTTGGATCAAAACACTCTTTCCCTCCTTGTAGGAGGGAATGTGAAGAAAACAGGTACATGGCCCTATCTGGGCCAGACATGTTCCATTTTACGGCAATGTAATTGGGATTTGCTCTTCTACCTGTACAGTCTCTTGTAAGTCTTTCAGAGATGGCACCTAAAAAAAAATCATTGACATCTAAGACATCTCTACAAATAAAGAAAAGAACCAATCACTATTAAATGATGTAAACAATAAAGAAAGGAAGAACAGATGGGGAAAAGATAAGAAACAAAGAAGCCACTCTTAGAAGTTTGCAATCTCCATCATACAAAACAAACCAAATTAAACAAACAGAAAAGAAGAGAAAACAAGCAGCAATTGAAAGAAAGTCTTCAGTAAACAAAGATAGCTTTGCAACTGCCTTTTCAGAATGATCTCTCTTAATTTCCACCTCATTACCCAGGAGAGGTAGCAGAGAACTTGAACTCATATTAATGGTCTGCAGTACATTTGAACTCTCTTGTATTCAATTACAAAGCATTCTGCCTGAAGCTGTTACATTAGCTCTTTTCACAGACACCTCCAAGCCCACCCACTCCTTATGAATTCAGGTGTGATACTGTAGGATAATTAGCCATTCAGTAGAAAGTCAATGTTAATCTTCCCAAGGACACTTCAAGGACTATCTGTGATACCCACCAATCAATCGATCAATCAAACTGAAAACTTAGTCTTTGCAGCTTTTTAAACTGGTTAACTGTTCCAGAGTTTTGCTGAAGGCAATGAAATATCGAGCCTTTTGGGAGTGGTGGGATGTGTGTCTATTCTAGTCATATCAAGGAGTGCCCACAGCTTTTAGTGTACATATTCAAGTTAACCTTCCTTATTTTTTTTTCATGCAATGCACTGAAAGTTAACTCCATCCAGTGTCTTCATGGTTTGTCCTTCCTATTGTGTCTTGATTAGATTGCCAATGTCTTCAGAGGTTATTGAAAATGACAATGGGAATTACTCTAGTAGTGAATCCTATATTTTTAAAGGAGAACAAGAATAGTCTTCCATAGAGAGACCTATAGAGATTGTCGGAAAGGGCTGATCTGAAAGACTTTTTTTTTTCCCATTTCCTTTTTTTTTTTTTTTTCTCATTTAGAAAGAAAAACACTATAGCTAGAGAGATTGCAAGTCAGCAATATCCTCACAAAAGTTACATTTCCTCATTCACCTGAAAAGCAACTCTGGCTGGCTGAATACAGAAAGCTGCTCCTACTGTACAACCAGAGTGGACCACAAAATAGCACCTTGGACAGGTATTTAGGAATCACATAGATTCACATGGCACATGAACCAAAACAGGCAGTTTGCACAAATGACATCTAAACACATTTTGGAAAACAGATGAAGAACTGCACAAGAAAAGAACATGGTAGGAAATGTGATGTTCAAAGTTCCACGATGGCTTTCTGCCTGGACAAGGCTCACCTTTTCAAGAGTTAAAGTCACAGCCATATTAATCCATGGGTGTGGACACTTGTGAGATCTTTGGCTGAAAGGCTTCTTTTAAATACCAAGAACTTTTATGGATATTAGAGTGCAATCTACTACAAGTTGCAAATGCCTCACTTTGAAGCCCAAATTAGTGCCAATATTACTATGACATGTGCTACAAAGAAAGTACCTCTGAAATTATCTGTATTCTCATTAGAAAGTGGGAGGTGATTGCAAACAAAGTCGAAAATGCCTTTCTCATAATATTAATATTTTCAAGAGAAAGATATTCACAATGAGAAGTCCTCCAGTGGACTATAAGAAACCCTTCATGGAGCTTTTAGAGCTGCTGATTAGCTCTCTATCCAAGTTTACAGTTGGGTTAACCCTAGCACTTAACCTTTGAAGTTGAAAATACGGATCTAAATGTCTGTGAATAGAAGTGTGCAATACATGTAGCAAATAATCTCTTTCAATGTGACAGTTAAAAGAAAAAGAACATAAGTGATGGAGAAATTCAGGCTTTGCAACCTTCACAATGGAAGGTACATGGGGCCTGTGGCATTCTGAGGTTTGTTGGAGAGGACATGGTTAAACATATGTTTTATTCAGTTTTCCTGAAAAGTAAACCCAGAAAATGTTGAAGGACTTCAACTTGCAAGTCTTCACCAGCCAAACATCTATTATATTAAAAGGGGATCATATTCCTGACTTGTAGAAGCAAACAAAAAACAAAAAATCCCCTGCTCAAAATCCCAAACAAAACAACAAAAAAAAACTGAACAACAACAACAAAACCCCCAAACAAACAAACAAACCAAACCCCAAAAAACAAAACAGACTGTTTCAGGCTTTCTACACCTTTCAAACCATTGTGACAAAGAATTGTCCAGGATCATCCTTCTTTTCTTCTGATAATTTCTCCTGTGCTTTTCTCATTCAAAAAGAACCATGTGAGTTTCTGCACATTCAACAGACCCAGCATGGAGGAGCACCCAGAGAACGACAAATGGACACTGAATGGACAAGCCAGATGAAACAAGGAACCAAACCACAGAGATATCTCAAACGGGCTGCTGAGAAAGGCATACTGTTGTCCTTCTACTCTGATAGCTTCTTTGTCTGTAAAAGTATATACACATGACTATTAATGTGCACATTGCACACAGCCAAGATTATAGGTTCCAAGAGCGGACCTTACTGTGCTGGAGCCTATCTAAGCCCTGCAGACACAGACAGGGGATGACATTTCTTCCTTACTGACTTCAGTGACAAGATCTGCACATTCTCAACTGTTTTGATAATGCCTGAAGCTGCCTGCAACATGAGCCATTCTCCTCAACCTGGTAAGTTTAACTAAACTTGAACTAAAGTTTAAAAAATGAGCTACGGGAGCTCCAAGAAACAGAAAATAGTTTCATTTTATCCTGACACTTTTGCTACTATTGGGAATCAATTTAATCTCACATCTGTGAAAGGAGAATTTAATTAGTTATATCAGTTGTCTTAGCTGATGGCTACTCAAAGCTGCCCTATTCAAACTCAAGCCAACTTTTAAGAATTATACGTACATAACAAAGTATATATTTAATCTTTCTTTCTATCATTTCTTGAAGTGACTTAGGCAAAAAGCTGCTTCCATCACGTAATGTGGGATTAAATCACAATCTCACACTAACACACCAATTTAAATTCTAGTTCTTAACTGGGGTTTTTTGAGAATTGATGCAAATAGCTTGTTTTACTCAACTAATTATGCCAACTGGAACAAAACTCATCCATCAAGCATTAAGAAAAACTTCTCACACTAGCTTCAAGAATAATGTTTCCCACTGAAACCTTTAAGGCTTCATTCTGAATTTATAAATCATGGAGAGCTGAAGTTCATCCATTGAGAAGACCATGGCACTGTTTAACTGTCTCTTCCCAAACTTCTCCATTAGACACCATTTTATTCAGCAGCTTTGAGATTTAAAGTTTTGTTCTAGGAAGTATCTTCTAGCATGAGAAAAGTCTGTGCCTTGTACTTTGCTTTCACAAATACGTATTCACACACAGGACCAGCTTCTCCGTCTTACATTTCAATTATTTTGTGGATGTTGGTTGGAACACCTGAAGTTACTCAGTGAGAACATAGTTGAGAAGTTTCTTCCTCACACTATTAAAGCAAGTGACAGCAAGCAATTCCGGTAGCTGCAAAATGGCTAGAACAAATGTAGCAGATCCACTTTCCCCGTACAGGAAAGTGTGTGATAGTGAATAACAACAAGCAGCTGGATCTTTAATGATTATATCTTAGTTTGCCTGCACTGCAGTTAAAGGTGGAGCTGTAGCTTCCATAGTCATACATAAATCAGCTTTCAAGTGATAAAAAAAAATAATTATGCTGTGACCCAGACAGACCAGCCTGAGAAAACCATGGCCTAAAGAAGCAGGGCACTAAGGCCACATAAAGCTTTTGTTGTTGGTATCTGATCTAATAAAAATCTGCACATGCCTTCAAAAGCTGTGGTGCAAAAAAATCCTACTCCAAAATGTGTTTCTAGAAACACAGAGCCTTTTTCAGGCCATTCAGAAAACTGCATTACAACTAACTTAGCAAATTGAACTAGTCCATCTAGTGGGTTTGAAGTATAAATATACAAAAAAATGAAAATTATCTGAGCATCAACTGATTTTAATGCTCAGTCTCATTTCTGCAGGGGTCCTCAGCTGACCCATAGCTTTACTAAGGTGGAGACAGATACCGATTTGTCAGGAGTAGCTCCTCACAGCATGCCCTCCTGCTGCCTTTCAGGCTGACAGCTCTTTGGCTTCTGATTCCTTAACCCACAATTGTACCTGTTATTGTGCAAAAATCTTCTCTATTTCTGGTGATTGCATGGGTGGATGACAGCTTTTTCCTTATGAGTCATTTATTTCTCCTTGGGCCTTTAGAATGCTCCTTTACAGTATAATCAGCCTAAGCAATTGACTAGTAATTACCATGTTAAAACACACATTTTCCAATAAAACAGTTTTTGACTATGGGCTGTCCAAAATTTAATTTTGTATAAACCCCCAAATTTACACCAGTTTCTCCTAAGTGGGAAAGAGGTACAAAGTAAATGTTTATATTTTCTTGAGGACCTTCCTCCTTTCTACCCCTCACTCTGGACTTTAACGTGAAAGGCCGAGACATTTCAGTAATGCCAAGTTCCATTAGACTGTACATAAGAAATCACACCTTTTGTAGTGGAAAATCAGTCAAAATATTCAGAAAAAATAGTTGGGATTCACTTCCTAACTATAAGTTCTCCTGCATGTAGAGAGACTATTTACAAGATCATGTAGTGACAGGACAAGGGAGAATGGCTTCAAACTGAGAGTAGGATGAAGAATGCTATTGGTGTTATATCACTCCCAAACAGTATCACTTCAGCATTTTATCTCTATATTCAGGTACAGAGCCTTATTTGAAATATATATATATATACACACACACACACACAGAATGAAAGGCTAGGATTTCCTGGGGCTTCTCTTAGATAGTGTGACTCATAAGGCACCTCACTACCTCAGTGCAGACATCACAACACACACAGAGGCTCCACAGAATTATTAGAAGTATTTGTACTACATGATTGCGAAAACTCAACTCTGATTTGATTCATTTTTCAAAGTACTGGCAGAATGGTTTTGACAGTGAATGTCAGTGCTCAAAAGGTAGGACAGGCAGATTCTAGAAGAGGTGGCACAGCCAAAAGCCAATCCATTACAAGGATTCCTACAACATTACATTCTACAGACTAAGTTCTCACATTATGGTTATCTAGTCTCTTTTTTTACCAAAGGCTTCCATTTGTATACTAGCAATTTAGCAGAGAACTCAGTTGCAAACAATTTTTTGGAACTATAGACTTTAAAGAACACAGCCCTATTGATATGGTGATAATAATTCAATCTCATAGTGCAGGCAACATCCACAGGCAGCTCTTTGGCCCGCTCTTTTCAATACTCTTACATACTTACTCTACTACTTTGTCTATGCTTACACCATGCTGGGGATTTTGTTTGGTTTCAATACTGAGGTGATCGCATTAGAGGGATTAGACATTACTGCAGTTTAATATACCAATGGTGAGCTTCTGCTGATTATACTTGATGAATTTCGCAGAGGTTAAGTGGAAAAAGTTTCCAACCATTTTCAAATCATGCAGGTGTCTACCTGCATTTTCATATTTTGGGAAACTACTGCAGAGAACAAAACCAGAAACAAGAGCATCTATTTTCCAGCCTGACTTAGAGAGTTTACTTTATGAGCAGAGCAGGCCACAAAGCCAAAAGCTCATCAGCCTGTTGAATGGCACCACAGACTCTGCATAGGCTGTCTCTAACAGAACGTGAATTTGTGTTATGTCAGGTCATGTTAAGTCTCATAATGCTGCACAATGTCAGCTTGAAGCAGAACATGGGGCCAGTTGATGTGGGGAAAAACAACTGTGCAAATCTTATCTGAGCTGATGTGGCAGATGACACATGAAACACACATCGGCTTCAGAAGGAAATGCAGTAATACACTGACCCTCTAGAAGTGGCCCCCTGGAGAGAGAAAATATTAGGTGATGTTTCATTCTCTCTCTGGCAATACATTATGTCTCTTTACACTATAATGGAAAAACTGTCAAGGAACCCATTGCTGAATGATCTCATCGACAGCAGGTTAACAGCAAAGACTGATGGGCAGATGTCTGGGAGCCTCAGTGAGGTGCTCTGTTACAGGCATAAGCACATGAGTATGACTTCGAAAGACTCAGTCCAAAACTGTGGATTCTGTATTGAAGATATGGATAATTAAATCCCTTCCCACACTTCAGAATATTTGCTAAGCTGCTCTTATCACAGTAATTATTACTTTCCACAGACCAAACAAATGTAACTACTACAGAAAAATCAGGTACCATCCAAGCTTTAGTTTATGATAAATATATGAGAAAGAGTTTAACATACATGTCAAATCATGCTCCTTATAAATACATTCATATGCATTTTCACATAAATAATCAAACATTGCTTAAACACTTTTAGAAAACATGGCTACATAACATCAACAGAATTTCAAACTAACACAAAAAGTGAAAATCAAGAGAATTGGTTCTATATGGAACTGGGGGAAAAGCCATTTTAAAATTCTTTTTAAAAATTGGAACAATCCTTTGTAGTCAACACTTTTTGCTAATGTTTAGTCAATACTAATTACTGATTCAGACAATTTAAATTGAAATGTGTAAACTGGAAACAAAAACCTGAAATTGTAAAAAGAAAAACAAAAGAAAAGGTGTTAAGTAGCAAATATTGCAAACTGGGCAGAGATACAGACAAATCTGTAGAAGAATATTTAGGTTTACACCATTACTTATAAATACTTCATGTTATATTTCTGTATAACAATTTGAAGAGTAATATTCACATAAAAAAAGATTTTAAAATATGAGCTTGATGTAGGAGTCTCACTGAACCAAGTCCTCTAAAAATCTTATCAGCTGTATTGTGTTTCTAAGGCTGGAGATTACTTCCATTTTATTAGTAGCATAGCACATGCAAAACATAATAAGGCTGTTGGCTTGATATATTGAAAGAGCTCTTCAATAATTACAAGGGTTAAAAAGAAACAAGCAAGGAAAAATATGTAAAATGTTGGTGAAGTTTGCACTAAGTGCCTGTTTAATATAAAGATTAATGTGCTGACTGAAGTTCTGCAGCAATGAAATACAAGGTTCCTGCCTGTCAACAAACAGAAAACGAGGGAGAAATAATTCCAGACATAAAAGTAAACATGTTCCATTTAGTTTTCAATTTAAGATATTTAAAAACACAAAAAACCCTCTAGAGATACAATAAGATGTCTGCTTGAAAAACACTAATAATTTCTGCTGTTCTGGGAAGGTCAGCATAAAAAAACCCCACTTCTGCATATTAAGTATATTTGGCCCTTTTTTGTATTTTCAGAAAGAGACATAGGCAAGAGGAATAATACTTACCTCTAAAGATGAAAGCTACGTCTATTGAAATACTTTATTGAATACACTGACAAAGCTGATTCAAAATGTCCCCAAATAAATTAAAAAGTTTTATATTTTGAACTCACGATCAAGGTACTAAATTATTTTCTTCCATGGACAAAATAGACCCAAATGGCCTAAGTGTTTATCAGCAGCTGGTCTATCTTGTCACAACAAAACCAGCACTTCTGGAGTTCCATCTTCTTGCTAATGTCTGTATTTCTGGTGGACAGGAATTACTACGAAAAACTTTTGTGGAAGAAATATATCAACAATTTTCAGGACATTTTGCAGCTTAGAAATGACCGAGATCTCAATCATTCTGCCATACAAGGTAGCTGTTTTCTTATCAGCCCTAACTTGAAAGAAACTGTTCCTGGACGTAGAGACCTGTACCACACAAACACCCAAACCCAGCCACAGTTGCCACTGTGAAACTGAAGGGCAAACCATACCAATTTGTGTTGTCAGTTTGCACTGAATCCATGTAATCATAATGATCTGTGACAGAGGAGAGAAGAGCTGTGGGAAACAGACCATTCTTCATCAACATTTAGAGTGATTTTTCCATGGTTTCTACCACTTTGGTCTCCCAGCACTCCTTTTGGAGTCTTCTGATACTGCCAAGAACCAAACCTGTCCCAGTGCCAAACCCTTGAGCATGAAGCAGGGTGCTGTCATCAGTGGCATCCCACCTTTCATTCCTAAGGGAGCAATCAACCTTCCAACGTCCAGACACAACGTTGTTCAAAAGATTCCTTCAGAGTGCTATGAAACAATTCCTACCCTGATACACTCTTAAAAATCCACAGACAAAACCAATAACCCAGTTCTGCTAACCCTTCTTCCCCCCTTTCACTGAGAAATGCCTTCCATTGAAAAAAATAAATCTTCAATCATGAGAAGAAAATAGAAAGATGAATTCAACATTTGCTATCTATACAGGTCCCACTCTTAAAAGAAAACATCGTCACTTTTATGCAGGAAACCTTCCTGTGTAAACATATTAAAAGTTTCAATCATCAGTATACAAAAGGACATTAGAGAAAAAGAGTATTATCATAGGCAGAATTACCTTCCAGTCATAATATTTGCCATATAAGCATCTGGGTACAATGAAACAAAGACCAATAGAACAGGAACCCAAAATTAATCTGGCCTAAGATACTGCAATTACTGCCCTTTTAATACACACCAGATAGCAGAAACATTCTCAGGATGTCTTGGGGAGTGGGAACTAGCATAGAAAGCTTAACTCTACTGTATTACACTTACATCTCTTCAGTTCTCTATACCTTTTGTCAGCTGCCTTAATAGCGAGATCGAACACCACACATGATAAAGAAAATTGTGGAGGGCTTTACTATCCTTTGTTTTAAACTTGCAACAGTGAACAAAACTGTTTAAACAGGAAGAGCAGCACAGCAAGGCAATGTCTCTTCATGGTCACCTGAGCACTCATTCTTCTAACATATGGACATTCAGGTTGAAATCTGCCAAAGTGTAATTAAATTCACACTGAAGTATTCTACTACTTCACAAATTCAAACATCTTAATATCACATGTAACTTTTATCTTTCAATTTAGCATTGAAGACATGTTAATCTTCTAAAAGAAGTTGAATTTCTCCTTGAGACAAGTCCTTCAGTTAATTTTACTTCAGTATCATCTAAGTTACAACATATTCTAGCTTGACTATCATCAGGATTTACAGCCAACCATTTCCAATATTTATCAGCCTGTCTGACTTTAGTTATAATAAGCATGTAGCTAACTTCCAATACCACATCTACCAGGCTGGGTTCTCAGGAGCTCTCAGCAAAGACTAAGCATGAATGCTAACATGGACTTCCTTGCACCTCACATTTTATGTCATGCACTAATAAACTAATGTTGACTGAACTAGGGGATCCCAGGGAGAAGACACTTTGTGCATCCAGTGTATATTGCAGACAACATTACCAGGATTGTCTTACCTTGGGAACCCCTGACAACACAATGCTTGGCATACACTGTGTTGTATAATGGAAACGTTAGATTTTCCACATGATATACCAGAGAATGAGAAGAAAGAGCAAGAAGAGAAGAAAACACCATGAGTTAGTCAACTCACAGTGAAAAAAAACACAAAAACACTGATGGTGGTTGGCCGAAAAATGACGACTCTGCACAGCCCACACGGTGGGGGGTGAAATGGCGAACAGCCTTTCCTGAGGGCGGGCGGGTTTATATAGGGGC
>JAWWMP010000167.1:7736275-7748189 GCA_035047865.1 Dendrocincla tyrannina
ACAGGAGGAACAGCCGTGAGGGGAGAAACCGGGAAGGGGTGACAAGAAAGCTTTAGAATCAAAACCGTAACAGTAAACACACAAACACAGAACTTCAAACGTGAACTGCAAAAGTCTCCAGCCTGGCAGATGTGTCTGAGTCCGGGAGGTTTGCATCGCCGTCATCCTCGTAGGTCCTCCTTCTGAAGTGCTCTTTCCATCCTTCATACGTCATGCCTTTGCCCACAAAACAACTCTGGGTTTGCCAAATACTTTATGTTTACAAATCAACACCACTGTATTTGCATAGCCTGACAAAAGGCACTACTCAGTACCAGGGGGTTCTGTGTTGGTTGTTTAACATGCACTTGCAAAGGTGATGTATGTAGCTTAAAAAGGAACTAGCACAAGTAATCATACAGTTTCAATGAAGGTATGTTCCTCAAAGCCTAAATGCCACACATTAGTTCCCACCCTCTGACTTCACAAAACTGAGTTATCTGGGAGCCAGAAAAGCCAGATTTGCAAAAACAAACAAAAAACCAACCAACCAAACAAAAAACCTCCCACAAAACAAAAAAACACCACAAAACAATCCCCCCAAAAAAACCCAAACATCAAGAAATTCATCAAGAAATTACACTTTTCCCCCAGAAGAATCACCTTTTCATGTGTCTAAATGCTACAAAACCAAACTCACCATTCCCACAAGTTTTTTGTCTTTATGCTACCTCTGTATTTAAAGCTTAATTTCTCATTAAAGATTCCAGGTGACTGACATTGATCAATATAAGCACAAACTGTCTTCATTTCTACATACAGAACTGTACATATACATGAGCAATAACTAATGTAGATACACATGGCACACTTATATGCAGTGTGAAGACATGAATACAGGCAAAAAAGGCACTCTTAGAAATAATCTGAGTGCCTGTGCTCACAGGTGTAGTGTGCATATATAGGTTTATCCCCTTTTTCTCCTATCCCTGCCTGGCCCTCCAACATTCCCAGTTGGTCTCAGGAACAGGTGTCCAGCTGTGAGCACAGCCTTGCCAAACAAACAGCCCTCTCTCCAAAAGCTGCCTCTGCTTTTGTAAGCTGCTGTGCCCCAGCACAGGCAGCCACTACATCCCTAATTGTGAGGACTGCAGGCAAAGGAAGACAACCAGCTCCTGATTAGCCCCCTGATTAATGTTGCCCAAATGACTCTGCAGATTTTCACACTGCGAGGAAAAGCTCACAAGCTGAAGCATAAAATTGTTATACAGTCCACAAGACTTGCATTTCAGTGAAGCCTCGCAAGCAATGTGTGATCACAAAGGGGGAAAGGCACATCATTTTGAGGGCTCTGACATGCAGCCTCAGCAGCTAAAGTGAGATATAAGTCTCATTGCATAGTGTGGCAGTAGTTATGGCCTTTTACCAATTATTTCTAATAGGGGTGGCTCCATTCCCCCATTGCTGTGTGAAGCAAGTAGAGAGACAAAGCCTGTACCTTAAACAGAAGCACTAACTGCAAAGTGCATGGCTGTCAGATGAACCACAAATGAACTCAGAAGTCACTTCAAACAATAAATACTAATCTAACTTCCTCACCCTTAATACAAGAACAAAACTGGCAGTGAGTGCAGTGAGGTACCTCCTAAAGCTCATAGTTTGGAAAAAAACTCCATTAGTTCAATAATCCCTTGCCTCAATAAGCCCCTTGGGTCAAGGTGTCAGAGCAGAGGAACAGCATTCTCCAACAGGAATGCGAACAAACACAACTCCTACTATGAAGTAATAATTAGAGTTTCTTTTCAAAACTGATGATAAAGTTGGGCAGGCCACCTTTTCTCTAAGAATTCACACAAGGTTTGTTTTAAATTTATGAACAGCTAGATTTTAGGTCAGCTTCTGCTATTGACATTTTAATAAAAAACATTAGGGGCTGGACTTCAGCTCAACCCTCACCAGTCATCAACTTCCTTTGTGAAAAATATTTACCACTTTTAAAAAAGCAAAAAATCTAAACCTCACAAACAACATGTGACCTGAACATCTGAGAGTTACAGAAAAGCTGTGGAAAAACAAAACTGATGTTGAACACTGCTTGGTCTTAGATTTAGGGCTGCTGCAATCCATGTGGACACCAGAAGGTTATGGGCTGTGCATGTAAACATGACTGATGAAGGACAAGCGGAAATTCCTCCAACTGATAAGAACAAGATGCATTAAAGTCTGATTGACTCATGGGATCAGGCTTATAATGATTGATGAGAACATGTCCATGCAATTGTGGGTGGTAGGAGTATTTATAAATCCTTCCCCATTTGGGCCTGCAGCCTCCTGAGACATTAAATGGCTATACGGAAGATTCACTTAAATTTCAGTAAATTTTTTTCATATTTTTTAAAAAGGTATTCATAAAAACTTATCCAAAAGGCAAAATTATTAGTGGACCAAGCACTAAAATGACATTAAAAGCCAATCAAACTTGGTCATCTCCCTGTCATTGGAACTCCAAATTCTTCTACTTGGGAACGGAAGTTCCAATCATAAAGAAGCATCTTGCCAGCTTCTGTGGTCTTTAAGGACTATTTTGGCTTCATTTTATTTTAAACACATGATATTTGACAGAACAGGTAAAGTTCTGTAAGAGACACCTCACCATGAGACAGGCTCCAGGCAGAGTGTGGTGTCTGACAACACAGCTACATCCTACATAAGATTTTCTAATGAAAAACATGCTTGTGGATGCATTTACATGTCTCACATAAATAAACTAGGCATTAACATCACACATTACCACTTCTATACAATTACCACAACAATTAACAGCAGTAAACATTAAACGTTTAAAATACTTCTTTCAGATCATTATCATCAGCGTCTTTCCTTTTTCTTTAAAATAAATAAATAAAGATATTTTCCCCTAACGCAACATCTCTTTAACACATAAAGAATTAGCTAAATAGAAAGCAGCCATCCTCCCACCCAAGACATATGGGAAAACAAAGCTATTTGCATATATCCCCACAGGTCTCCTTTTGCTTGCCAATTTCCAGTCTTTAAACCATTATTAAGGAAAAAAACATTTAGCTGCTTATTTTTGTTAGTGTGTTCTGCTAAAGAGAATACTCAAATCAATATCGATTCCTCACAGCAGTATTTCAACCACGGGCTTTTTTTTTTTTTTAAAGTTAGATGGGTAACATAAAAAAGAACATTTAGGAATATGTTGATTTAAACATCTCCAAAATCACTCACACCTACATGCAAAAACCACAGGTATTCTTACCTCCTCATTTTCTAATAAATTGATGACAAAAAACATGTCTCTATAGCTTCTGCTGCAGCAATACTTGAAAAACAGCAGTGACCACAAATACAAAATTCAACTAGGGTTTTTGTTTTCCAAGCAATCACTCAGAATCCCCAGATGGTTGTCCTGATGTTCTAGCACTTTAACTTTCATCATTATTAAGAAACAAATATCTAATTAGCTATTGTTTTGCTAGATAGCAAAGGTAATATTTCTTCAAACATTAATATTAAAAACCTGGTATGAAAATGCAATTCTATCCTGCAAAGGGTCAGAGCTCCTCAAATACTCCCCCTGCCCGAGGTGATTATTAGTTTTGTAAGGATTTCCCTTTCCCTCAGGTGGCACTGCCAGCCACTGCAGCAGAAGGGTCTCAAATTTGTCTGGCTTTAGTATAAAGTGATTAATGGCCAGAGAGCACAGCAGAATAAATTTCATGCAGCCCTAAGCAAAGGAAAAGTCTACCTTCAGAGGAATTTAAAATGTGAACAAGAGAAAGGTAGATCTTGCAGTAATCACGATTAAATTCAAATGTTTTTAGCAGACCCTAAGACAATACAATAACTACTGTAGAGCCAAGTTATTAGAACTCTTGTAGAGATTGTTTACTCCATTCTACTAATACATTATACAATATAAGAATAACAATGACTCTTCCTGACATCAGCTGAGGAAGATGAAACACAGAAGGTTAATTAGCACACAAAACACATTAAACACTGGAACATTAGGAACAAACCCTTTCCTGAGCAATAGCAGTCACAAACCCTGTGACTTTGTGTCTGATGTTTGGATTACCTCATGTTTAACAAAGTCTGATTAAAGCTCTTTGTACCCTTAGATATTCTACAAGCCCCTTGTCTTTAGGAACTCCCTGATGTCAAAACTAAGTGAGCACCTGCTGCTGCTGGGTTGATTCTTTGCTGTCTAGTTTGCAAACAAGTTCACAGCACAACCTTTTGCACATGAAGAATCTGGAGCTCCCTCTTGCATTGATCACTTACTTTTCTATATGTATAGAAAAGCTTGAGGCCTCTGTCATCGTAGATGGATTTGAAATTGGTCAACAAGATCAGCATTATTGAGAACACGAGCAGACTGACACATGACCTCACACAGAGTGTAATCACAGATGCCATATTTTGTCAACCAAGCAAAACTCATCGCAAACTGAACAATCCAGTCCTTGCATACATACAGACAGGCCATTCTGCAAACAACTCCAGCCTGAGGTTATAGCCTTTATACTCCTCTTCTACTCAGCCTGGAGATGGAGCACTTAGGACACATGTTTTGCAGGACAGGAGCAGATACTGCCTCATGCGCTTCCTGGCATGGGTGGTATCAGGCTCTGTGGCTGAAATGTGCCTCATGGTGCTTCCTCACACCAGACAGATGTTTCTGCAGCAGGACTGAAACTCAAGGGTCATTCTGAGTATTCTAGACAGGCTAAAATCCTCTAATTCCTTTCCTATGATTATTCATTTATATCTGGATTTTGAGACCATTTACTCATTTCAAGTCACAGTGGTACACTTGCTCTTGCATAATTTGAAGATAAATTTTCCATCTTTATTATTTAAACCAACCCAATCCAGATTCTCTAACTTAAACAAGAAAATAGATCTCAGTCTTAAAAACAAACTTTTCTTCCCCCAAGAAGTAGAGCTTTTAGCTAATTTTTGCATTGTTGGATTTTTTTAAATGAAGTGCTGCATTAGTGAAATTAAGCCCTTCTATCACCTTTACTACATGAGCTAAGCCCACAAAGAAAAGCAGATAAATCTCACTGCTAACTTTGTTGTATCTTGCCACTTTATTAAGTGTTTGGTGGGGGTTTTTTTCAAGTACAGCATGATATAAATTATCAAATGCCTTTCTGATGCATCTGTCTGAAGAGACCCAAAATGTCTAATTGTTCTGACATGAAAAAGTATTCTGTATTTCTATTATTACTAATTTGCTGTCTCAACCAGTTCCAAAGGGAACTGTCTAAATTAGAGGAATCCAAACAGGAACAGGATGGTCTGAGATTCCCCCTAGAAATGCTTCCATCCCCTAGTCACATTACTGCCATCATACCAATGTCTCCCTGAAGCCACTCTCTGGTTCCTGGACTCACCAAACTCATTTGTCTCTGGAGTTCCCCTGGGGTTCCAGGCCCTTCTCTTACTGTGATTTGCAATTTTCTTCTTTTGCAATGATGTAATTTGGATTTGAGAGAAAGAAAACTCAGACTTATCATTAGTACTTAGTCAACCCCATTAATTGGTCAATAATCCAGCATTTAAAATGTCCTTGTTTCTTTGACTCCCACCCTTCCCACTGCAAGGCTGCTCTTGTTATTCCCATTTTAAAACAGTAATATATTGTTTCACTTAATTACAGCCTGTCCAGACTTATGTGGCTGCACAAGATGGGAGAGAAAAAAAGATATAAAGCGCCATAAGTACTCCCACAGATAATGCCTTATGCAGCAGAGTATGTCACCAAATACTCCTTGCTAAATAGGGAGAACACACTTCAGGCAGTCCAAACTATTTCTTTTTTTTTTTTAATAATTTGATGCACTCATATATGCTTCCATACAAGGTAATCATAACAAAGCATCCTTAATGCAGAGCAACAGGGAAGACCTTCACTGAAAATTAAAGCACAGTGCTGCTCCTTCAGCCAACAAAATTTCTATTACACAAGTGCCTGGTGGGGTATCCAGTTAGGTGTTGGTGCTCAGGCTGTGCTGGCTCATGAATACAATGCCAGAATTTGACCTTTAATTATTCTTCCACTGCAGGAGGGATTAATATGCCTCTGACAAAATTTTCCTTGTAAAGATTCTGTCGTTTGAAGGATAAAGGTGGTTACAAAGAAATGTTGGTTCTAGTTAATGGATTCCTCCTTTCTTAACGAAGTTCCCCTGATGTTACTATATGGCTTTTGGAAGACAAGATATGCTTAATTCCTGTTAACAGCAATGTCAAATATTAATACCAGTGGGCCAAAGCACAATGACTTACCAAATCATTGAGGAGCTCCATTGGGACAAATGAGATTTCTGGGTTATGGTCTGTTATGCCACGAAAGCATTTTGTACTTCAGAGATCAGATATTTCTTGGTCTTTAGACAAACATAACCATTCTTCCATGACATAATTTCTCTATTTTCCTGACTCTGTGTGGGTGGTTTGTGAGGGAGATGTTTTGTTGCTGAGAGAAGCAAACCATGGCCAGAGGCAAACCAGAGAAAGTCACAATGATATCAGAAACGAAATTCAGGCCAGCCATAATACATACAGCACTGATTACTGAATTTCCTTCCTCATCTGCTAAGTGACAGCTGAGGATTTATCCACCCAAAGGTTCAGTTCTTACTGATAGATGAGATGGGGTGCTGGGAATTGGCCAGGGAAAGCAATGGAGCAGACTGAGTGCCAATATGCAGTGCATGCAGGACAGTGGAGCTGGACATGGCCTCAAGTTTCATCAGGTTTAGATTGGGCATTGGGAGAAACCTCTTCAGCAAAAGGGTTGTCAATCCCTGGAACAGGCTGCCCAGGGAAGTGGTGGAGTTGGTGGAATCACCACCCCTGCAGGTATTTAAGAGACCTGTACATGTGGCACTTAGGGACATGGTTTAGTGGTGGACTTGGCATTGCTGGGTTAATGTTTGGACTTCATGATCTTAAAGGTCTTTCCCAATCTAAATGGTTCATTGAAGTGGGGACCATCAATAGATCCTGACCCCATAAGATCTTGCAAAATGATGGATTCGGCTATTGCCCTCAAATAGCATTGCAGCAGCTATGTTTGCATTTAATGCTCTCCTATCACAGGCAATAATCAATGAAATTGTTGCAAGGGATGTCCCCACTCAATTTTTGTCTCTTACTTGAAGCCCTCTGCAATTCTTCTGTATGGGTTTGTTAGAAACAGTCTATTTGAGTCTTGATTACTAAAGCAAGAGACACGAGAACAAAACATTCTGTATTGAAAAGGATCTCTGTAGGACTCAATGTTCCCCAGTAGTGAGACTAATCCTATTTACTCAATTTGTACACAAAAAATAATGCATTATTTCCATTTAAACAAATGTTATAATAACATGATGAATATTAAATCACTCTCCAATAGAACTCAGACATACAGATTACATTGCTAATGGCCTCTAACTCTGAATAATCCAAACTTTGAAGGCTTTCTTCCTCTTCTTTTCATTTAATTTTTACACTCTAATGATGCATTTTCTTCTAAAATGATTAACTCTTAAAATAACTCCCAAAGCAACAGATCTAAACATTAAATACATCAGAAGGTAAATGCAGATGGCACAAAAGACCTGCACAACACAACTCAGTTAAGATCAAAACTGTCACCTTTGCATATCTCTGGCTGGGAGGGGAAACTTACGAAGCTGTGGACAGCTAGTTAAATATTAAAAACAATTTGGACAGGGTGCTGAAGAAAGCCAGCAAACCCACAAACGAGTTTAGTCATAAGAAAAATAAATAAATAAGGCACAGTACCTAAATACAAGAAACACGAGGAGGAGGAGTGAGATTTCTGTCTCGATAAGGAAAACACAAAGAAGAGATAAGAAGCCATGCCAGCTCTTCAATGGGTAAAACCAAACAAACTCTCTCTGACCAGGAAAGAAGCCAAAGAAGTCCTGCCCATAGTGGCATCAGAAAGGTTACTGGAGGGGACTGGGTAAGGGCACAAACGGAGCAGAGGAAATACCCTTTCTTGATTCTATATAAAAACTCATGTTTACATTTACACACAAGTATATACACAAACATGTACATAAACATATACACTCCTATACCACTCTTCTTGAAATCCATCCGTAAATATATATATATTCATGTGTGTTTATATATGTACATACACAGATGAATCATCTCCCCTACTGCTTTCATGAAAGACAATAGAGACTAGGAACTTATTCAAGGCTCATTGCAAATTGAGATCTGTGAATATATTTCCTCAGAATGCTGAAGCCTGAAGCCCTACATACATCCTCCAGGACAAATTTCTATCCTTCTGTTCAATTTCCAGCTATACATTTATTGAACAATTTCTAAATGGATGTATAAACATTCAGTCCATAATAAATGTGAACTAAAGACACTCCCTTCTGGAATCAGTTCCTCAGACTCCCTGCCCAAGTACTCCAAATCATCCTTGCATTTCTCCTTGCTGTTTTCACATGCCTGAACAGTTTAGCTTTATGCCATGGCTTGAAAAGTCAAGAGATTCAAACTACCATCAGTCAAGGAAAGAAAGTCAAGAACTTAGGACCTTCTGCAAATGACATCTCCAATTTTCAAAGACCTCTCTGTTCAAAATGAATTACTTTGCACCCTCTGGTTCCAGGCTGCTGAACTCTGCACTGTCTTTGGACAGTGTGTGCTGTATTATGAAACATTTCTCTGTTTCAGAATATAAAGGGGGGGAAACAGAATCACCAATGGCCACCAGTTTCTGCAAGTTGTGCCTTGAAACTGTTCATGCAAATGATACAATGAGTTGAAAAAGAGACAGTAAAGAAAACTCAATGAGAGCTTTCAGGACTAGATTAACAATCACTTTTGAACAGATGACTGAGTTGAAAAACTTGTGGAAAACTGCTTCCAATAAAGTCTTTCATTTAATTTTTTTTATGAACATCCCCTAGATATATACTTCTGAGTCTTTTAAAATGCAAACTGATTTTAAAATAACAATTTTGAATACAGAGTGCAAGCTTTCTGTTTTGAAAGTGTTAGTCGATGGCAAATTGAATTTTTCAAAAGAACTTGCATCCTCTCTTTGCAAAACATTTACCAAACTATTTGAAAGGTCAAAATTATTTTCTCAACTTGTCTTGAATTTATGAACGAGACAAGATACCTGAAATTGCCCAAACTCTTTGTCCAGAGATCTTCCACTGGTTTTTGCTATAATCGAACTTCCAGGTCAGTTACGACAGTACACATTCGGAATAGAGGCTTTACCATAACTGCAAGATCATTTTTATATCCAATCAGGCAGTGTCCTTAAAGTATTTAATAGCTTTTATGGGAAACAGCCTCTGACCACTGTTCCCATACCTTGCTAGGAATTAGGGGGGGACTGCAGAGGGGGAAATCTTACTGCTGCTGTTACCACACATACTCATATACCTTACAAATCAAAGCACCCAAAGTAACGTATAAGTAATAATTTGAAGTGAAACTGACTTTCTTTAATTACATTTGGTGTTATATACTGTATTGCATTACTAAATAAAGAAAATACTATCAGAAATGGCAAAAATCTATGCTGAATTTAAGTAGACCAATTACTTTAAGTGCTGCTACAGTCAGAAAAGAGATTCAAGGATAAGTATGGCAACACACAATGCTATTTCTTCAATAGCTTCCAGATCAAATTCAATGTTCAAGTCAAAAGGTCAACTTTTTTCCACTACCCCATGGCATCACAAACACCCTGTTGGACTTGGGAGAACTTGGCTGAATTCTCTTTCCTGGCATTCTCTGCAGCTGCAGTGATGATCATACATTAAGTTATGAGACAGAAACTTTTTATAGGAAAATCTTAATTTTTTCCAGGTAGATTTTATATTAGTCTGGAGACTAGACATCCAGTATCCAGTTATGTATGAATAACTAGGCAGTGCAGAATTTGCACAGAATACTCAGAGGATTCTGTTCCCTGTTGGTGAAAATGTTCTCAGCCCCAGTCTATTCCTTCCCTTCATCACCTTATACAGCAGAACCAATGACAGATATGCAAGGATTCCCTCCCTAAGTGACTGCTATTGCAGACTGATGATCATATAGAAATTATATTTCTCTGCAGCTGGCTCCTTAAGTACTAAACATTTTACTATTCAAACACTGCAATCTCAATTCAAGCTTCTCTGCAACAGTTCCAGCTGGGATGCACCAACCTATTGAAAAACGCAGGTATTTTTAATGATATATATAAAATTCTACCACACAGCACAGGCAGGAAAAGCCTAACACTTTCTGGTAGTGTAAGATTTGCTAAACAGGCACCTATCAATACATGTGCAGTTGGTTCAATACATCAAGTGCCAGATTCCCTGTATTTACATTAAACAAGGCATGGTCTGGAAAAGCCTGTTCAGAAATATGGCAGCCCTAGTGATGCAGAAGTGGTTGTCTGACAGCTGAAATCACAACACAGAAAACAGAAAATAACTTACATTAAACAGACAAGTATGAAAGGAAAATTAAGTAAAGCAGGTAAGGTGAAAGCTCATGTGCACGTCCTCTACATTGCTTTTGGTTTTGTTTCTTTTTTTTGTGACAGTCAATTCTTCACATCACAAGTGATTTGCACTGTTCCATGTGCCTGTGTAAAAGCATGCACCTCTCAATTTTCATCACAATACTCCTTTGCAAATTAAATAATACCAAGAGTAGTGGCCTGCACAAAGGGACCTTGACAAAGGAGAGACCATTCCCGGATCAATAGCAAGTTACAAAGTTATTAACAGCATAATTCCTGTAACTTATAATCAAGGGTGAGGCCCTTGAAAGGCAGGACTCAGCAACAGAACCACCACATAACTGCAGTGGGAAAGAATTTCCCACAAAACTAGTCATATTGAAAACTAAGCTCTTCCTACATAGCAAGATTGATAAAGAAGCATTCCAAGTTAATGCTGCACTAACAAAAAAAATTATCTCTAATCCCTAAGGGAAAAAAAACTCACATAGAAAATAATTTAAAAATCAATACATTCTGGGTTTGGGTTTTTTCCCCCTGAAGGAACAAAGCTCCGTAGATTCGGAAGGTCAAAAATTCTACAATGGCTTCTTCTGTAAAACTTTTGTACAACACTTTTCTTCAACAGATGACACTCACTTATTGACAGCAAAAATTGAGAATAAAATATTATAGTTAGGTTTCACAGGTCTAATACCATTTTCATTGACAAAGCAGACTCAAAACCCCCCTATTTTGCCTTACATTTTGTAATATGGATATGTAGACATGTATGTAGGAAAGCAGAAAGACAATATAACTAGAGACAGTGTTTTTTCAACAGTAAGATTAAGCTGGTGAAAACATAGCTATTACTCACATTTCTCTTCAGAAATATGACTTAATATTCCTCATTGTTTTCATTTTCACATCCAGCTTCCAAAGCTCTTCTCAAATCCATGCTCTAACCACACATCTGTTTATTTGCTCACTTTAGAAGCACAGTTTCAACTGTTTATTACCCAACCTCATCGTACTGTGGGCAGCACACACTACTTTTAACTTACAGTCATTTTAGAACTCAGTAAGATTCTTTATGAGACTTGCCATGCTACCAATTTTTCTGTCAGAAAATTTGATTACTGATGCTTCTACATCCAGAATGTCAGCAAAATAAAACATTAAACTTCCCAGCAGACCTTTACACACAGTTGCAATATACGTAGAGGCACAAAAGATGCCTCTGTAGAGCAAAAAGCAATTCAAAACACATCAGCACAGCTGAAGCTTTTTCGGATGACACAACAGGTCTAAGTTGTGCTGCAGGTTCTCTAACAGGTGGGTAGACATAGTTCCCTAGAGCACCAGCTGACAGCCATTGACAAACATAGGGTCAACTCATTGTTTCTC
>JAWWMP010000167.1:7748289-7792064 GCA_035047865.1 Dendrocincla tyrannina
TTGTTTCCCTCCCCCCCCCCCCCCCCCCCGAAAATGAATGTCAAATGCCATGATTTAGCATGGGATCTTCATAAAAATGTTTACAGTAAAATGTTGCATGTAACATGACCCCCCATCCCTTGAGATCTTACTGGAATTGCTGTACTCCTGACTGTATCATTTAATTCTGTTTCCTAAAGAATTTTAAAGAAATTTCAAACACTAGTTCAGTCACAATGGGAGGACAGTTTTGCTTTCCATTTCACAGGTGGGAAAGGGAAGCACACAGGGGGTAGAAAACCTTCTGAAGATGACATGGCAAAGACTAGCAGGGATAAAGAGAAGGCTCAGACTTTGTTATTCTGGCCTTGAGCTCCAACAGCTCTACAACCCATCAGCAAGAGAGGAGAGTTGTCTTATCTGAGCAATGACTTATTGAGTTCCTGCAGTGCCAAGCCATCATTTTAATATCAGGCAGCAGCCTCAGCAGCAGAAAATGTCCATTGTGATCAATGGGGAGTAGATTTCTGTGCATCTTCTGAAGTTACATACAAACCATAAATGAGAGAAATAAAAAACACAAGGTTTAGGTCATGAAGATGCATATCTATATGAACTCTTCTCTTTTCTTACCTAAGTACAGAACTGTATGGATAACGTAATCAACCAACCCTCCCCCTGCTGGTACTGCCCCACAGGAGAACAGTGTACCATCGAGGGGAATTTCAGTGCTGCAACTATCAAGTCTGAGGTCTTTGAAAGGTCACTTGTGCTGAACCAAACCATTACCCGTTGCTTGCTGTTACCTGTTTCTTCACCACACGTGACAAAACCTAAAAGCTGGTTTCACATTAGGTGGAATGCCACGGTTTGCACCCTCCTTCTACCACCTCCACACAGCAAAGTTTTCATTACAGCTTCCACATTTTTCCTATGAAACCTCCCCATTTCTTGTTGCAGATTTTAAGGCATTTTACTGGAAAGGACCATATTCTTTCACTGAAGTTGAGCATAGAGATTTTTACCTGTCACTTCAGTGTACAAAAAGGCATATTTTATAGTAAGCACAAAAATATTAAGGGGCTTGTTAGGCTGTTCAGTGTCTACTCTGTATGTCTAATCTCCAAGTCTGTTACTTTTCCTTAATTCAGCCAGTGCAGAAATCATAATCCAATTATGTATTTCTTATAAGGAACAAGTAACTAAGTAAATAATTTTCAGCTCCAATATAGCACAACATTACTACAAACATGGAACTTCTTTAAACTGTGCAATAATGTTTTATCTTCAGAAAATCTGACTGTTTCCAGAATAAGGACACCAACAGATTGGCTGGCTTTTAGGGATCAGTAAACGGACAAATCAAAACACTACTCTGAGGAATACTCTAACTTTCAGAGATCACATAGAGAAGGACCATTTATTACAGAAAACCACAAAAGCCCAGTGCTGGAAACGCTCTGTAATCCTAAACACGTGACGCCCCTCCTCGGGGCCAGCAGTCAACTCGTGCCCATTGAGCAGGGAATGCTGCTGGAGCTGCAGGAGCAGGGCTGAGTGGGAGCTCACTGTGAGAGCAAGGGGCACGCCCTGGGAGCCAGGCCTCTTTCCCGAGCCCAGCATGCCATATCCTGGCAACTGGAAACTGCCCAGAGCTGCCAAGGTTCAGTTGGCTCCTTCTTGGAAACCCCTCCCACCAAATTCCTATGAAAAAAATTATTCTAGCGGAGTTAGCATAAGATGGATCTCGCATCCAAGAGGAAGCGGAAAGGAAACAGCCCACGGGCAGCTGCAATTGCACATCACACTGTCCACTCGAGGAGCAGAATGCCTGCAGCAGTTTCTCATACCTTTACTCTCTTACTGATACCTCTGTGCTAAACAGAAGAGATAAATTTGATCATAACTGAATTTACAGAGTATGTGAAGGAAGGGTTTCAGGATTTGGTACTGAGATGTTAAGCCTTTGCAAAGCAAAACAAAAGGCAAAGAAACACAGATGTATTACTGGAGTAAGTGACACTACGTTCAGTGACAAAACCGGCAGTAGGAGTTTGTACACAGAGCATCTGGGGTGTTTGTAAGACATCCTTTTAAGATATCTTTTTCCTTTATTTTTGAAATAATTATTAGAATAATTTTGACTCCTTAAACCCAATTCCCTGTAAAGATCAACTTCTCAATTTCCCACTTAAAAACATCCTCATTTTTGTTTGTTTTTTTTTGGCTTTTTTTTTAAACCAGGACTAGCTTATCTTCAAAACAAAAGATGTTATTTCTCTCTGATTCACCACTGAAGATTTGATAGTATATAGAGAGAATGCAAATAAAGATTTATTTTGCAGTTGTGGAAGACTATGTAAAAAATCTAAACTATATGCACAGACACACATAAGATTATTTTTCCTACTGTGATTTAACCTTAAGTTCCTTTCTTTGTATTCTGTTCATGGTAAGTCACCACATCAAAAGATTATGCATTACATTTTAAAGCAAAAGTATTTGCAGGGTTTTAAAACATACCATAGAAAATGTACTTTCCCCACTTTCCATTTATTTTCCCCATTACAGACCCAATATCCTAAGTCAGGAGTGCTGAAAACACCACAAGTTAAACATATGGAATAGTGTTCACATCAGCTGAGCAGAAGGCAGGGGGAACATAAACTGAAGTATGCACACAGCTCCCTTCCACTCTGAGAGCCTGGCACAAGGAGAAATTTGTTTTTTTCATTATTCGTTACACCCATTATAAGGTATCAAACTTGCTTGGGCAGAGAGTACTTTTCCTCAAGTTGCAGCCCAAAGTAAAAGTTTTGCTGAAGAAAATGCATCACATATAGTGAAAATGCTACCTCTACCTGTTGGTTTAATGCCAGGAAGTATATTCCTGTGACATTGAGTCCAAATACAGAATAGTGTGAAGAAGCATGTGAAAAAAGAAATGGTAATATTTATTGTGAAAATTAATTTTTAAAGAGAACAGTTCTCAGCTTTGATAGGAAGTGTTTTGCAGAACGGGTAGAGACCATGTTGAACTTCCTTGCACGCCTGCGTGACCCCTGCCAATCAGTGTCAACACTTCATTAATATTTTACTGAAAAAGTGTGAGATGATTGAAACTTTGTCTGTCTTGGTAGGTGTTGCTAAGCAACTTTGCTCCTTGTCTGAGAACTAGTTTTCACAGCAACCTTTCCTTCAAGCCAAAGACCTGTGTGTCCACTTTCTTCTTGGTCAATGAAAAACCTGGCAATTTATATTCTACTCTTCCCCTTATACTTTCCTCTCCACCTCCTAGTTAAAAAGAAATGAATTTACCACGTGTGAAATCCCCTGCTTTACTTACCATAGTCACTGTCATAAAACACAATGAATTTCTGCCACCGCAGCTCCGTGACCAGCTTGAGCATGACGTCGTTGAGGCGCACGGGCGGGCGGGCGGCCAGCGTGTACTCCTCGTCCTCCAGGCTGGGGTTCAGGTGACAGGCTGTCCGGGGCGAGCCGCCCGTGTTGCGCTGCACAAAAAGGTGTGGGATGTGCATGGCATCCGTCAGGGACTGCAGGGCGTTGGCCGAGGCACAACCAGTGGATGTCACTAAGGCTAAGATCCCCAGGGTCATCAGGTCACAGGCTGGAGAGGACAAGAAAGAAAGCAGGGTTTGAAAAAGCTCAGTAATGCCTTTGACAACCTTGATGCTAAGAAGGGAACAAGACAGGCTTTGCCCTTGCTGTTAACAGAGAGCTGAAATGATTTATATTCCAGTATCAGCTGAAGCCTTTCAGAGTTAGGACCTGCACCTTTACAGTGGGAGACAGTATCTGCAATCTGTACTGATATGCCAAAGTTGAGGACAGATAATGTAGCTACTGTCAGTCCTTGAGACAGCAGCTGATGTGGATGGAGATTACGGCCCTTGCTTCAGGTCATTGCTGGTGGAAGTAGGAACTGAACTCCCATCTCTTAAAACTCACTTCCACTGCTTTAATCCCTTAATCTTCATTTAGTATACTGGATGAAGATTATGGACAATAAAGAGCAATTTATATTTCAAGGATTTGTGTTATACAGCAGAGTTTTGACGGATCTTTTTAAATTGATGAAAAGACATTCACTGTGCGTCTCAGAGAAATGAACAAACAACAAAGGTACTCACAAGAATACAGACAACCCATAAATGACTGAACAATTATTAACAACACTATAGCTGTCCTTCAAAAGATCTGGGAAAGCACATACCATTTAAAAACACAGCATATATATTTGACCCCATCTGCTTTTGAGAATGAAGCATTAGGTGAGTTCAAAACACAGGCCATGCAGGCTGGGCAGAGCCCTGGGCGGACAGCTCCGCTGCTCCCATTTGGCTTGTTCTTCCCAGGCACTCCTCCAGGTAAGACAACCTGATACGCAGCTGCAGCTGGAAAATGTTTCCAGCCAAGGCCTCCAGGTATAACTCAGCAGCTCTTTAGTCAGTGGTGACGCTAAGACTGTGTAACACTATAAAGCAGCCAGCAATGCCAGTTGTCACTAACCCTCTGGATTAAGTGGCAGCAGAGTTGGCCCTGGGAGCTGAGCACAGCAGGCACTCACAGCTTTAGTGTGGTGCCAGCGCCGAGGGTCTCCCAGGGGCACTTGGAACCACCTCCTCCTCTCTGGCATTGAAGAGGGCTGGGGGTGAGCTCAGGGTTTCAGTAGCTGTTTCAGTCCCCACCAACCACCTGCCCAAGCACAGGCTTTGCAAAAGAAACCCCTCCTTTGCTCCTCCATCACAGAGGGCTGCTGTAATAAAGCCAGACAGAAGGCGACTGGAAATGCTTCCCTGGCCCTGCTGCAGCCTGCTCAAGCTTGCTAACAGTGGCTAAATGGAGCAGCCTCCGGGGTGTCATTCAGAGTCCCTTCAGGGTGCATGGAGCTCTGAGCAAGAAATTCACCTCTCGGATGGACAGGGGAGGCTGCCCACACCAGTGCTGCCCCACTCCAGGGTGACAGCCTTGGCACACGAGTGAGTAGGCTGCCCACACATGCCACAGGACTGCCAGTGCCTGTGTCACACCTGATGCCACACTGCTGCTGACCCACCCCCTCTGATCTCTGGTGCACAGGGGTTGAAGGTGGAAGGGAGAAAAGAGAACACAATCTATTAAAAGGATTCATTTTTCCTCCTCTAAACACTTTTAAGTGTATCTCCGCTTTTGGAGGTCAGAAAGTCAAAGGAACCAGAGAGGTTATGAATAATTAACAGTAATTAACAGTTAAGTATCAATTTAATATTAATTATGCAAAGCCTCAGTAATTAAATACCTAAGACTGTTTCTAACACAACCAATGAAACACTTCACCCAATATCTTCTTAGACCAGACAGAAAATAGATATATTTCACTTTGATATCGGACAGCAGAAGGAAAATGTTTGATCTTCTCTGTGCACAGAATGTTCAACACGTATCCTGATGCAACAGAGAAAATTTTAAAAGCTCTTCATCTATTTCCTTGATGGTCTTTACAATAAACATATGTCAGCTGAATTATCTAAATTTACTCTGTGTTGATTATAGTTATATGAAATTGTTCTTTGTTTTTCCTGAGAGCTGACCTGATTTAACAGCAGGGAGGCATTATATTTGCCAAATGGGAGACCCAAGTTCAGGAACAGATTTGATTTCCCAGGCTTCTTGCCAAAGAAAACTGAACATGTCATACAGGTAATTTATTTAGTCACAGTAGGGAAGGGAACAGAGAAGTGGGAACAGAGAGAGAGAATAGCAGAGCTGAGCCATAAACCCCTGCAGAGATCACCAGCCAGCAAGCTTTGCTGTCACCGAGGGTGAGAGAAGCAAGCCACCACGGGTCTGTAGCAGGAACAATTTACTTGCAAAGTAGACAGAAGGAAACAAAAAACAAAGCCCTTCTGATGAGAGGCTGCATTCAGAGAGTCACTTATTTGTGCAATATAGAGCTGATCACCAGTTGTTTAACAAGGAAAACCTTCATTCAGTGGTTGACACTAATCAAAAGCTGCTTGCTTATTAGCAGCAAAAAGACCAGAGAGATGAGAGATCATGGCAAATGAGCCCCCTTATCTCCCAGCACAGCCCACCAAACACCGCTGAAATATCTCAGCAAAGACCATTTTGGATGAGGCATTTTCCCCGTGTCTTGTAGTTTGTGTGCATGGCTTAAAATGAAGAATTAGTCAATATGCTTCCACATGCTGATATTTTGTCAATTGATTGTGTTCTGCCTGAAAGCATATGCTACATTGTGTTTTCTCCACTTGCCTCTGTTTTAAGATAGCAGGCAATAAAAACTGGAATGACTAAGGAAAAAAGGGTTCATGTTTTCTGAATTGCTTTCTTTAGTCAAACCACAGAATGTGAAACAGAACATGTCATTTCTAATAGAAGACTTTCATTATATAAAAATACAATGGATTCCAAGAAGTTCAACCTCTCCACACTTTTTGCACTGAAAGGTGAAAATTAGCTTTGGGCACATAAAGAAGTATTACTTTTTACATGAGTAAAACACAATGGGGAACAACCCCATAACAGACTCCATGAAAAAACTCATTAACTCTTAAGATACCTCAAAACTCCTTAGCAAGAGAACAGCCAAGGATTATACAATCTCAGAAGAAAACTTTGGTGAACACTGCGGGTTTCTTTTAGGATTCCCCCTAAAGTCCTGCACATTCTTGCACAGAAAACTAAAAAAAATATATGTAATTTTCTGGTTTACTTCACACTAGCTACAGATGTGTAGCTAGAATCAAATATCTCTGATTATATGACTGAATAAATCACTAACTCTGTATAGCAGCTGCAGTTGACCTTCATAGGCATCAGGCTTCATTTTAAGAAGATGCCAACATCCTACAACCCATACAATAACAAGTGTGCATTCTAATATGATGAAAACATTAGCATCATCACACCTAAAAAATAAATCTGCATTAATCCATTTGAGCAAGTTAAATCATGTCATGGGGCTCATTCCACACTGGCCTCCATCAACAGACCATCTCTTAATCTCAATTCTTGAATTCCATTGAAGTCTCACAAATTATTGATTAATCCAATTCTTATTTGTTTTGGTCAAGTATCTCTCCTGCCTCTTCTTTTGAAGTCTGTTTTCAGAAAGTCCCCTTTCCACATCTGCTTAAATTTCATATCTTGAACTGTTTATTTCCATTACAGCATTTCACAAGACACTGTCTGCTTTCTTGGTTTTTTTCCATTTATATTCTCTGTGTCATCTCTGTCATTATTTTGGCAGAAGTAACACATTAATATATTTTGGACATCTTCTAACTTCCACTTGTCTAATTTGACTACTACATCACAGCAACACAGACTAAGCTTTCCTCTCATTCTGTGACCCACATCTCTAACTCCAGTCACATCTCATTAAGCCACACTTAAGCTTGGAAGAACAGCTACTTATTTTCAGACTGTGCCTGATCCATATCACCTTTCTCATCAGCGGGACTCCCCATGGCACATGAGATTAAGCAAGAATTTCACTTTGTTGCCATCATGCTTGAGGTCTTGCTTTTCTACCACTTCTTCGTGTCCTGCGATCCTATTCCTGAAGACAGGTGCAGATGGCAAAGGCCTGATTTGGCACCATCTTCACAGGGATATTTGCATTAAGAGCTTTAGCTCAGATCTCTCTATAATTAAATCCCTCTCTATCCAAACCACAGGGAATTAAAATACTCCAAGAGAAACTGTTATCTTGCTCCTGGCAATGTGACAACATGACTGTCCCTCAGTGTCCCTTTCAGTGGTTTCCTATTATTCAGGAAAGGGTAGAAACTTGTTCCTTTGTTTCCTCCATTATCAAAAGACCAGCTGCCAGTGCAATTTCAGATCTAGCGATGTATCCCACCTACTGGCATTCACACTACCTCTTCAAACTTCAGTGTCATTGTGTCTCTCACTTCTGAGCATCACCCACTCTGGACACCACCTGATACTTGATAAGTCCTCTCTAAATTTTTAGGTGCATTTTTTTCTTCTTTTTCTGTTTGACTAAGACTTAGGAGCTCTTTACTGCACTGTAAAGGGAGAATCATCCTAATCACAAATAACTTGCATTTAAAAAAAAATGTCACTGTGTGAAAATTGAGAGGTTACTGCCTTTCTGCCTGGAAAGATTTTCAAATGAAGGAAGGTAACTTCAGATCTGCTGTAATATTCTGCAATGAAGTGATCAACAAAGTTGGCACTTAAGTGTCTGTAATTAGGTTTGAAAGCCACCTCCCTGCTGAGATGAGGGACTTCATGCTCGCCTCAGTACTACTGTCTCAGTCACTCTGACAGAAAACTAATTTTTCACATTACTTATCTTTGAAAGCCAGTAGGGAATGAATTTTATCATTAAAACATCAAAGTCCAGAGCACACAGCAAATTCTGAGGCTGGGGGGATCAAACTACTTTTGGGAACCTAAATCCAAATATTTCACAAGATTATGGAGGCCTGTAATATTTTCTGCTGAAAGTGCAGTTAGCAGATCTACCAGCTGAACTAACAAGCTGATGCAGAATATCATGTGCTATATATAAATAAACTATTGTAATATTCATGTGTACAAAAATTTATCAGCAATTTTGTTCATTATCTAGATTATATATAAACAAATACATATAAAATTTTGGGATGAAATACTACAAGAGCAAAGAGTTACAAGACAAAAACATATCAGTTCCAAAAACTGATAAAATCGTATCTTGAGTCAAGATGTAAGGTCTGTGGGAAACACACCCATAGAGATCTTGCCAAATTAAATGGATAAAGTCCTTCTAGGAGGTTGTTGCAACACTGAAATGAGATAGGCAGGACAATGATACAAAGACAAAGATTGCAGCCTCCAAGGAATCAAAATCAAGAGGATAATGACACAATTCTTTCAGGTAAAGTCAAAATAAAACAAACTAGGGCACTAAGCATTTTCACTCATAGCTAAATAAAACTTACGTATTTCTGCTGTAGTACAAGCAAAACTTCCACGGAGTCAGAGCACAAGCCCACAGCTAATTCAGTCACACAGAAACATGAAAAAAGACTAATAGCCACCAACATTTTTACTCTTTATTCCTCAAAAGACCTTTAAATGCTTTTGTGCAAAACCAGTAGATGAGGCACAAAAAATTATAGAATAATCTCGTTAATATCCCTAAAAGTGCTTCTATAAAATATTGATCTATAGACAGATTCACTCCTATTATTGGTGTATTAAGAACAACATCAAAATTAGTATTCTAAGCACTCACTGAACTTAAATGGGGTTTCCTGAAGAACATTTTATTCCTTTCTCTACAGCTGTCTCTTATTCTCCACCTTTTTTCATTAACTGAGAAAGGCAACTCATAATGAATTTGTATCATTTACACTTAATGTTGTGCAGTTATTCTTTCTTTGGATACTCAGCAATAAATATATTTTTCTTTGTTTCATTTCTGGAGGCTTTTACTTATCTTTATATTCTGTACTTTCAACTATGCTTCTACAAATAACCAACAAATTATTATTTTTATTACAAAAACCCTACACAAAGCTATAGTTACTTGTCACATAGTAACTGATAATACAGAAAAAAAGATAAACAGCAAAAATCTTTTATGTAGCATTTTCACTGCTGTATCACCTTCTCTGTAGTGAAGATGAATATTTCCTACTCCATTAGCAAAACAAAATGCATCTTAAAACAAGAAAGTTCATAATTAGAAAATTAGTCTTCTGTGGTTTGAATAATAATAATTTAAAAAAAAAAAAAAAAAACAACCAAAAAAAACCACTAAACCATCAAAAGCCCATAAGTGCCTTGGTTTTTTGGATATAACATTTGAGACCAATGAATGTCTCCCTTTCATTTAAACAATCCTTCTGTAACTGGGATGAGCATACCTCCTCAGACCCTTCAGTCCCTGAGGTGATTCTTTTGGAAGCCACAGGAAAGTCTGACAGCGCCTCACCACAGCTGCTGATTGCCATTGTGTTCCCCTGCTTCCCTGCGTTCAGAGCCCACTTGTGATGCCATGGCTTCACCTAAGAAGTGAATTTCACATCAGGAAAGCACTCCCTGTGCACAATAATGCATTGTGAAAAGGGCCTTGGAGAGCACGTCACTGCCCCAGCATTCACATTACAAAGGCAACCACTGACAAATATTGCACCTTCTTGCAATAAATACAAATAAATAAAATGATAACCAGTCTGAATATCAAAGAGGACACAACATGCCTGGAGTTTTTCATATAGGTAACACTCTTGCTGGACTTCACAGAAACACAACATAAAGAACCAAGCACCCAACACAAAGACAAAGCAAACGAATTTTTGCCTCCTCAAAACCTCTGTTTTCTGAAGTCTCCTACCAAAGAAACCTCCCTTTACATGTCTTTTTTCTGAAGCCATGAAACTCACTCTAGGAAGAATTCCCAATAATCACTGTAGGACTCTTTCCAGTTCCAAGAAGCCAAAGGCAGCTTCCCCTATCAGTTTCCAAGATCAGGAAGAGTTCCAAAATCCAACACACACGACATTGTCACAGCATCTCTCAACAAGAGAGAGACCTTCCCTTGTGCAAACATGTATGCTGTAAGGTCCTTAACAGGGGATTGGCAACAGCAGTAAAACCTGGAGCAACAGTCCCTAAAATCACAGACTTAGACCTTCAAAGGTGAAATATATGTAAGTCAACTTGTACAACACCATAAAGATCTATGCATGAACAAGATGCTGCCAGCAAGGCACAGACTACCACCAACTTCATGAAAATTAGGCAAGTTCATTGCTGACCTGAAGCAGACTCAGATTTTTCCTTTTAGTGCAGTTATGGAGGAAACACAGTATTTGTCGACAGTGGAATTGCCATTTGGAGCCCTGCACGGGGTTCCTTTGCTACTTGTCTCCTAATAACTACCAGCCAAAACCATTACATTAGGTAATATATACTGAAAAACTTAATAATTATAATTTTTGTTTCTGAATTCTTTCTCAATCCTTCATTATGTTTTTTTTTCTTAGAAAACCAAGATAAGGGAATCTTAGGTGTTTTTTCTTAGCAACTGAATCTTAGCAACTGAAATAAGACTGGCAAGTCAGTTGAAAAACATTTTCTTTTTTTCCTTTAGAAATAGCATGAATTTTCTGAGTAAAGCCTATAGCTAGACTCTTTAGCCTACAACTTGGGTAAAATTCTCAGCAGGACAGCTTAAAGCAGTTCATGATCCAAAAACTAGACATGCATCACTGCTTACATTTTCTATGATAACGATCATTATTTCAGCAGGCCATAAGTATGAGGAAAAGATTCCAGAAAACCAGTACACAAATACATTATTGTGAACAGTTAAGAGTTCACATAATCACTATGTCAGAATATCCCTGACAAAACAGCACCAAGAAACACCTGAAACACTACGGAAAGCATGAGATTTCGAAATTACTAAAAAAAAAAAAAAAGAAAGAAAGAAATGAAAAATTGCTATTAAAGATCTTCCCTTAATTTTTGGGCTGCCCTTTTATTGGTTTCCCATTATGCAGCCTCCTAAGCTAAACAAGGAGGAGGAATAGGAGAACTAAAAAAGGAATGGGTTTTTCTATGTACTTTTCCTACTTTTTTCCCCTCCAGAAACATTGCTCTCAGAACAAAGGCACGCTGGTGATATCGTGGTCCTTGTGCTGCTTTGCCCTTGCTGCCTGTTAACCATGTTGGGGTCAGCAGCTGGCTCCACCTCCTCTGGGTCACTGCTCAGGGCACCAGCAGGGTGCCTCGTTACCAAAAAATGACACTGGCTGCTTAGGACAAGTACTATTGACATCTCCAGCTTCCCTTCTACTCTATGCTGTATGACCTGTCTTGTGGGACAACTTCCAGTGCGTACAAACTCTCAGAGCTCCCCTGACATTACCAGAACCATCATTTACATCTAAATAATGGTCACAGTACCTTGTTTCCTCCATTACCCCCTTGAGGCAGCATTTTCAGTACAATGTTATTGTTGCCTTGCACACACAGACAGATTACTCTTGGTATGAAGGCTACAAAATGCTTCTATTTTATAGGACCTATAGTGAACACCCAAAATTGCATAAATCCTTTCCCTAGAATGCATATCAAGGGCAACAATTGGAGGTTTAAAGCAACATCCCTGGAAAGGCAAACCAAAAAGACATTTCAATGCATGACAACGTTATCTGTGTCAGTGCCAACCCACTAAGCCACTAGCTGCCATCCTTGACAAGTTAACCAGGAGCAGAAGAGGCACAGTCTAGACCACTCTTCTGTCTGCATTTATGAAGATAAAGAAATTACTCCAAAATAGTCAGGAATGCACCACAGAGAAGTAAAATAGTGGTAAAAATTTGAGTTGTGGATTTATGGGAGTGTATTAATAACTCACTTCACTCTTTGATGGTCCAAAATAACACATGAAAGTCCTCCCACAGCAAGCACAAGTAAAACTGCTCTACCAGCAATACAGTGTAGTTTCCATACAACTGAGTGATGCCATCAAGTGGTCAACAAACGCACCAGATGCTTTCCAAGTAAGGTTTTTGGGTTAATGCTTATTGAACATGCTGCAATTGGCATGGAAAAGCTACTACCATGAAATCAGCACAAGGCACACTCCACTGATAAAAGTGCATGAATTGAGAGCACTAGTGACAGATAAGAGGTGGCCTTGTTTCTCCAAAGGACAGCTCTGATACTGCTCTCTGGCTCGTCCTAAGAAGGTAAGAGTCTCTGAGAGCACAGCTTTGTAACTGCCTTAGAATCCATTTCTGCTATTGGCTTTGCACTTGGGTGGATTTGGAAGACAACAGCAGGAAAGATTACAAAATGTAGGTATTAAAAAACATTTTAAAATTTCTTTGAAAACAATTTAGCAATGCAGCTGGTTAAGGATATGAAACATCCTGGAATTTAAACCCTTTTCTAGCTTTTCTCAATTAATAATAAAAAGATCCTTAAAGCAGCTAAAGAGAACTTTGATGGTACAGAAATTCTGCAGAATAAGTGTATTTCAGTTTTCTCAACAAAATGTAATTCCATTAGTAAAGATTTTCTCCCAGAATCATAGCTTGGCAAACATGAATAAGCATTTCTGGTAATTTTGAATAGTGCATGGGTTTACAGAACTACACATTAATCACAATGGCATCAATACTATTTTAAGGCCCCAGGTGGAATTGAATCAGCTTTGACTTTTCCCCCTTCAACACTAGTTCTGAGGCAGAATTAACTGCAAACCAACTCAATTATTCAAGGGACATAACTGCTTTTCTGAACACTGCATATTTGATCTCTGTCCTTTGCCAGTTCTTCAATAATTATGTTTTCTTTTGCCCTTCAACGCAGAATAAACTGCACTTTCTCCCTCTGCTTCTTTCACCTGCTTTTCATGACAAATCATAATGACACACAAGTATTTTGGATACCTTCATTAGCATTCTGCAGGGACGCTTGACTTTGCTGCCTCCTTTGGGACTATTTCACTTGCACACGCTGAGTACTATTTTAACATCAGTGTGGCTGAGGCTCAGTTCCGGCACGCACACAAGGAAAACACTCTCCTACCATTTCCAAAAAGCAGTCAAACACAGCAGCTCTAGACATGCTGATAAAGCCTCCCAGCTCTTTGTTACTGAGGAACTCATCTGAATTCTGAGCAGTATTGACAACCAAGGAACACGTCAGCCCTGCTTGCCTGTCTGATTAGCAATAATAATACATAGGCACACAAAGCGCCAGGACAAACTTCCATTTGGGAGGAGGCTGAATTTCTTCTGCCTTATGCTGAAAGCAGGACAGATGAGCATCAACCCAATCATCATGACATTGCTCCTGAACTAACCACAAAAGATTGCTCTGCTCTGCTATTCCCCCAGCACATGCACTCCTGGCACACTCCCACTCACCTAGACATTTTAAGCAAACCAAAACACTGACACATGATTTCTTTTCCATAACCAATCTGCCATTGTGCTCCGTAAAACGCCTATGCAAACACAACAAAGTCAAATAGCTGCAAACACTGCTCCAAAGCAGCATTTCATGTCCTAAGACTTAAAGGAAGACCCTGGCATATACCTAATGCTATCAGGGATGCTGTATTAAGGGAAGCAAAACGTTCCAAGGCTCAAGGCAAATTCATGAAAGCCACCACTGTCTCATGCACAGACAGCAAGTTCCATACTCCAACAACCAGTTCCAGAAATGCACAGCCCTAAAACTCCTCAATGTCCCATCTAGGAGCTTCCCCCTAAAACAGTTGTTATTTCTACCAGCAAAGTGGACAGCCATATTACAAGAGGCAGAAGAAACACCAGAAATAATTCACATAGCCAGGGAAGCCCACCCATGGTGAAGGAGCCAACTTATCTTAATAACATTCATTTGTTTATGCCAACTGTTGAAAGATTTGTAGTGTTTATGAATCTAGTTGTGGCTCAGAACATATTCATAGCATATATTTATTGACAAGCGTTAGGGGTTGGTCTATTGAAATATCTCTGCAATGTATCACATACTCACAGTTGCATTCAAGGATTATGCAGAAATCCCAGCCTAGCAACAGTCTAAAGCTGCTCTGTCATTTTCTAAAATCAACTTTAAAAGAAACACTTTCTCCTTTCCTCACTCATGAAAGACATCACGAATGCCAGAATCATTTTTGCTCAACACTAAGAAAAAGTTCCTGTCCTCACTCAGCACTAGTATTCCTGACACAAACCCCACTTTGTTTGCAGCCCTCTACTGCCCATGCCCATCCAGTGCTACAAGACTGGGTGCCATGAAAATACAGCAAATCTGCGTTGTCCAGTTTCCCTTTTAGCAGTTTCCACAGAGTAACTACAGACACTGCACAACTTTTTTAACACTTAACAGAACCACTTTAAATGATTGGAGTACTACCCTGAATTTCTCTCTCCCCTTCATCTCTGCATGAGACAAATGAGGGAAAACCACAAAAACTCACCAAACTGTCAGGAGTTTTCATGTGGATACATGAAACTAGCCAGTTCTTCCATTGTTTGCACTGCAAAAATCTGCTCGCAGGTTCACAATGTCTCAACATTTATACACCTCTTCTCCAGAGGCTGCTTCAAGATCAGGCTTTTTCTTATGAGACCTGACCTCTTGAAAGTTGTTCCCATTTTGGACCACAAACTTTCTTTTTTAACCTTCTCAACCTCCATCTCTGGGGATAAACAGAAATTATGCTGGTGACAATCAGGCTGGTCTCATTCCAGTACAAACACAGAGTACTTCTTTAATATTGTATTATTAAAAACTGCTTAAAAATGGTCTAATTACACCTTACACCTAAGGTTTCTCTCCACATGCAAGGCACTCCGGGAGAGACACCAATTAGGACTAATCCAAAAGAAATACAGGACAGCTTGAGCCCCATAACATAATCTATACATAAATATCTTTTTACACTTCTGATTAGGTGCTACTTAGGCTTTATTGCTAATAAAGCTTAACTGGCTGTTATGTTTTACGTTTGTGTTCATATAATCTCCTTATATGAAACCTCCAGGTATCTTTCTTTAGTCACAGACTAAAACCAAAATAACGTTGCCCTTGTCCTCCTAGCACTGTGTTTGAATGAATCCCACAGAAGACCAAGAGAGGTACTAGAGCTGTGGTCAGAGGCACAGTTATCAAGGCATTAGCACATGTCATGGGATAAGTGATGCTAGGGTAAGGAATTCAGCGTAACACCTTCCTGAACCTGTTCCTACAGGGCATTGGAACACAAGTAACCATTGCTTGCACAGAGAATTAAGCACAAATGGAAGAAAAAAACTAAAACTGACAAAACAAAGATTCTACCAAACAAGTTAGCACCTAATTCCAAGCTAGGTGCACAAAGTGGTTTGAGGAAAGGAAAAGATGCATCTGAAATATAAAAGCATAAAGAGCGGGATCCTGCTTTCAAATACAAATTGTTTTCTACCAATTAAAAGAATAGTGACTTATGAGAAAACAATTTCTAATCAGAAGTATCAGTACAAATGAGGTTCTTAGGTCACCAGCTTCTCACTAAAGGCATTCGTTATTGGATCATACAGATTTCCAGAGAACATGTATTCTGGTCACATGCTCAAGCCGTAAGCCAAGTAAAAAAATTCAGAAGTCAAATGTTAGAAAGCCACAGCACCTACAGTCTTCTTGTGATTCGCACACTGCCCCAAGCATTAGGGAATTTTACTGTGAGAAACACTCAATTCGAGGATGGATAAAAATCAAGTTACAGCAGGTTGCCAGGGACAGCACAGTGTCAGCTCCAAAGCCTGCATTTACTGACACTAACCTGACACATTCCCTGCCAGGGGAAGGTGGGCTTTGTTCAGCTGTCATTCTATGATTATGACACTGATTTCTTTTGCGCATCATCTTTATAAAATCACCATGCCATCCAGAACATAGGCTATATACACCACCAAACTTGTCACGTTCTTTACTATCTATTTTTCTTTCATAATCATTGAATTTTTTCATAAACTCACCTGACTGTAAGGTAGGGAGCTGAGGGGAATCAATATCCAGACACACCAGTAAGTTCTCCTCTAGAATCTCACTTAAATGACTGCTGTAACCTACACAACTGTGGGCTTTTAAAGTTTCCCAAATATCTCCAAAAGTGAGGCATTGCCTTCTGAGGTTAACTCTGTAGACATGTCATGTCCGAGAGCTCTCATGTTGTAGCCTGGTTCTGCACACTCAGTGGTTACGGTGAGCTGTCCAAGCTTTTCCATTTGCTTCAAATAACCCTTTTCCTAAAGATCCAATTTCATGAGCATCAGGTCAGAGATAATTTTTCATTCAAGGATCTCTAATGGTCCAAATGCATATCATAGATTTAGAAAACACATGCTCACTCACCCCTTCCCACATCGCCTAAGGTGAGTTCTATGGAGATCTTGAGCATTTTCTACAGAAATTTATTACACACACACAACCATAAACCACTTGTATTTTGAACCTGATTCACCCTAATAAGTAACTTCTTTGAAACCAAGTGAATATATTTCCTCACAGACTGAAGTTATTTTGTGCAACAAGGAAAACTGCCTCCTAGATAGACATGTCAGCTGATTTCTCAGGGGGACTTTTTGTCACAGAGACTCTCCATTTTCCCATAGTAAGAATATCTTAATATAGTCCAAATCTATATCTTGAGATGCTGTCTGGCAGACAACAACCTTGCACATTTATTACTCTTTCAAACTCCATGGCGACCACTCTTATTTTTCTTATTTTAGACTGACAACTATTTCTCAGTTCTAAAAGAGATTTTTTTTTTTTAACTACAATAAGAGTTCCTTAGCCATAGAGCCCAAGGCATAATGCATTATCCTTGGCCACAGCACCAATGGAAGGTGTTAATGAAGCCCCGGCCTGAAACAAGCTTAAAGTTTGGGGGAAATTTGGCCCCTCCCTATACACTTTACACATTACATCAAGGTGTAAAGGAGCCATATATTTGAGGTTCCTTCCTCACAGCCCTCTGCTGGTGCAGGGGGGCTGCCACATACCAGACACAGCCTGGGCACTGGAGACCAAGGCTGCAACCACTGCAAGGATTCACTGCTTCCCTCTGTTCCCTGAGCTACAGCAAACCACAGCTGATGTTACAAGTGGCCTGCATGGCCAGACCCTGCCCAGCAGCAGAGGGATTGTCACGTGTACCCTCAGGCCTGCTTCATTGCACTGAACCTGGGCAATTAGGGAAAAACATTTTTCCTCGCTTCCACTCCAAGTCCCATCCAGACTAAAAGGTTTCTGTGGAATGTAACAAAAAGCAACTTTTCCTTTTCTGCCTCAAGATTTTGCAAACCTCCTTGGTCCTCTGGGCATGGAGGAGACTGCATTGTACACTTGTTTCTGCTGGGAAAAAGGTGTTCTAAGTTGGAGGAATGCCCATCATTTTTTTTCTCAGATTAATGATACACTTGATTAACTGCACTGACCACAACTACTCAGGTAACTCTTGGGACTTAAGTGTCTTTGAACATAAAAAGCTGAATGAAAAGGTTTTTGTGAGCAATGACCATATATATACATACACATATATATCAGCTAAACTGTCAGAAAGACCACAAAACAAGGATTGTACACATTAGATAACAGGATGTGTGGAGTCCTAGTAGAGTCTTCATTAGCTCCCTCTTGAGAATGACAACTGGATCATACCATGGGCAAAACATTTTTTAACATCTGTTGATCATTTATTTATGCTCAGTTTGGCAGTGGACTAGAAATTTGATAGTATATGAATTAGGTTGTAAAAAAAACCCAACTATTTTTAACAAGTCTAAAGATTTCAACTGACCAACCAGATCACTTGTGATGTGGAAAATCACATGCAACTTGCATACTATCCATCTTTCCCCTGAAAAGATGCACTCTGAATGGAAAAGACTCAACATCCCTGCTCAAGCAGGACCAGATGACCCCCTGTGCTCCCTTCAATCCATTTGGTGATTCTGTGACTAATATTAAAATAATACTTCAGCACATAAGCAACTGATAGACAAACTATTCATGTAAGTAAATGTTAAATTTATAGACTAAAATTAGAACATACAGAAATGCATAACGAGAAGAAAGGCAGTGTTTTCTACCAGTGCTCTCAGCTACTCTTGTCTCTGTTTGGCATTAACTGCAAGATAAAACTTTCCCATTATGAGAATATGCCCTTGTATTATTCAGCACAAGATGCTCAGAATCCAACCAGCTGAACTGCACCAAGCCCCACAAGCAAACACAGACTTCTAAACAGGCACCTGGGGTGCACACAGAGCCCCACATGAGACAAAGCAGCTAAAAGGCCTCTGTGCCCCACAGGGAGCTAATTCACTGGAAAGCAATACAATCCAAAACGAGTAAGCACTTTGTAGTGTCACGTCTCTTGCGCACTGACCCCGGCTGAAGTCATATAAAGCTCGACAAAGTAAAAGATTGACCACAATGAAATGAAGAACATAGGAAACTTTTTTTTAAACAAAGATTAAACAATCTGATCTTGACATTTCAATCTAGGTAAGGCCCCCTTTGTTGTTTGTTTGTTTTTTAAGTTTTGCAACCTAAATACTTGAAGAAAACTAAAACATAAATGTATAAATTGATTTCAGTTCTGAAACTGAAAACCAGCAGGGCCCAGCTGAAGTATAATGCACCAGCCAGAACCTGCACTCTCAGCTGATTCACATTATGCCACATGTGAAGTCTCTCTGGTCCCTGTCCATCCTAGCAGTCTGCTCCCATGGAATACCAGTGGAATAACAAAGTCAGACTGGTTCAGTGGCTCAGGTTGTCTCTAAAGGCCTGGAGGAAAAGAGTTTGTGCAAACAATGTTGATTTGCAGCACTGACTGTATCTGGGTACATCACCACACACTTGAGTGTTTCCAGAGTAAATCAGTATTGCTGAAGGCCTCTCAAACTCACCTGCAAGCTTTCTCAGAGGTGTGTCTGGCACAACACTGTGGGGACTCATAAACCATGTTTTTCTAACAAATGTCTATAGCATCTCTTGAGGCACTTACAAGGTAAATTCCTCACAGGTCAACTTTTAATATGCCAACAGAGTAGACTAAATTCTGCCACGAATCCCAGAACAGAGCACTTGATGTGGACCTGTGGACTGATATTCAGGGTGCCTGTGTCTCTGGGGTGCCACTGACAGGGGCACACATTCTTGATGTGTCAGCCAGGGGCCATTGCAGACCCTGACAGTCCTCATCCGGTTGCTCCATGAGTTCACCAAGGATCCTGGTCCCACTCCCGTCACCACCAATATCTCCCATTCCTCCCTCCTCGCTTCATGTTCAGGACTCAGGTTGAGACCTCTGGTTCTGACCCACAATTAACACCACCCCTCAGCAGCCAGGAGATGCTGTGGGTCTCAGCTGCAGTCACATAACCAGTGCCCTCGCCAGACACTTCATGCAGCCCACATGCAACTTCACCCCACAAGACAGTCACTTTCTCAAGGGTCTGAAATCGAAAAACTTGGCAACCAATTGGGCTCTGTAAGCTCCATTTGGGGTGAGCATCAGCTGGCAAGTTCTTGCTTCAGTTCTTTGCTAAGGAAAGTCTGAGATCTCAAGGGCAAGTTACACACAGTCTCCAGCATAAAGCATTGCCTGGCTCTCTTTCTCCACCTTGGGTATGTGCCAGCTAAGATGGTGCCTGGATCTGCTGAACACAATTCCCAGCTTCCATCACTCAGAAACCCTGTCCAAAAATGACTGGCTTTCTACTTCAGCAAGAGTGCCCATGTTTGTTTAGAGTGCAGAGTGCCACAATAAGCACAACACTTTATGCCACTTACACAAATCAGGATAGACTAAACTTTTGTTATCTACAGGCTCAATTGGATTTAGCTGGGAAACTATTTCTGATCTCTGCGCATTTGACAGAAAAGAAAGGAGTCGCATGGATAATTTATACAGATAAATGAACAATAGCAGGGTCTAATTTCATTTGTATAGTCATTTGTTTACATCTTCTATTTGTGCTCTTCCTGAAGTACTTGCATGAAGCATGCAATTGTGTTCTGTTTGAGTGGTTAATATGGCATGAAGAGAAATCCATACTTGTCATATCACTTCAAGCCCTACACAGCAGAATCACATGTTAAATTATTTTTGGCTACCAAAAGTAAAACAATGCAGATGCTATAAAAAGCAAGTTACTAGAAATCTGAATGGCTATAAACTATTTTTAATGTGAAGAATGGTCCATGTATCTGTTGTGCAGTCCCAGATCAACTCTATTCTATTACAAAGCAGGACACAATGTTTTTGCAGTCACCTGTCACAGTTCCACTGAAAGATAGGCCAAGGATGAAAGTTTCTGAGATGAAAATTTTGGAGACATTTTGTGAACATTTGTTATCCCCCAGTTGTTCCTCTGTCAGGGTTCAATTCTGTACTCATTATGTAAAGAAAAACCTGCACTGCAAGTAAACACAATATTGAATCTATCAGATAGCTGCATTTGTCTAGTGTCTTTTCTGTATCTGTCACCAATATCAGATCAGTCTCACTTAAGCTTGTAAAATCTTTTGCAGACATATACAAAACCAAACTCCCATAAGAGAATATTCTTCGGTCTATTGTCATATTCATAGGCTTTTGTGCTGAAGCATGAGGATTTAAACTCTTAATCCTATCAAATATACTTGTGCATTTTCTAATTATCTACACAGAGTCAAATCCTCAGAAAAAAAATTTAAAATTAAAAAATCCTACTGAGATCCTATGCATTCAATACATTAATTTTGTGAGTTCAAAAGTTCTTGCTGTTTTTAAGCCTTGACTCTGCCTCCTGTGGGGTTGAAATAAAATCCCCTCTTGCTCTCTTTCCATCACCATTTGCCCTCCTTCAATTATGATTTCTTCTTAAAAATTCATTATTTACCCACGAGCACAACTTTGCAAGTCCCAGCAGTGAGTTGCCCCTGCCATTACACTCCTCATTCACCTACTCTTGCTGGAGTCACTAAGTTATCACCTGCTCTAGTCTGGATGTGTGTCACCCACATGCCATTGTTCTTCCCAACATCGAATTAGAGATGAGAACATTAAGCACTATTTCAGTACAGAACTCGGGGGTTCTCAGCATTAGGTTTTTGCTGCGCTAACCATTCACGTTCACATACTCTCATAGCTCCAGAATTACAACATCTCACCACCATTCTCCCCCCTTCTCCAGAACGGCTTGGATACACTGCTGGTTTCTGTGAGTGTTTGCCAGAGTGTGCTTTTTCCATATGGTAACCCACTGACCTATAATAGTATTGCCTGAACATTCTGAAAAGATAAGGATATCTTAGAGTCAGTGTTTCCATCTTGCCTTATCCCCACGTGTTTAATTGGGCCGTGCTTTGGGAAACTCTGTTGCAGCTTCAGCAAAAGCCACAAGTTGTCTCCTAGGACCTGAAAGGTATTGTAGCGATCCTATTTAATGAAATCACGCTTGCAGCGTTGAAGCAAAACATCTCACTGCAGTTCCTTGTAAAAATGAACAAAATCGACAGAACAGTGAGCTGAATATAAAGCTACTCCTACTTTTTCAAAGATTTAGTAGTACCAAATTGTGCCATCTCCGGAAAGGCAGGAAAAGCAGAATCAACATAAACCTACAACCAGTTTGTCTACACCATGCAGTTTACAGCTGCACCAGCTTCTGGTATGTGAGCTAGGTCATTTTGAAGTCACACAGAAGGTTTTTCTGTGCTACAGTGCACTGAGCGGTGCAGACAAGCTCATAAATGGCACATCTCACAGAGGCAAAGCAGGGCAGAAGGTCTGACATGCTGGTTAAGTCACATGTGTTCTGACGCAGTTGATGCAGGACTTATACCACATTGGTTTCCTCCATCAACAAATCTTGCAAAATATGATAGAATTCAAGATTCAGAGGTGGAGAACGCACCCTAGAGCCTACGTCATTTCCTGACAAAAAGATACCACAAAAAGGAATAATTTGGTGCTGAACTAGATCTAGTTTGCTGTTACCCTTCCTCTGGAATTCATAGGCTAAACACATGGGAAAAAACTGCCTTTAAAATATTCAAAATTCTGCACAGAACTTTTCAACAAGGTTTTCACCCCATTACATGGTTGAAATGGAACAAATCTCTATGCAAGTCACATAAAATTTACCATTTAAAAGTGGAAATGAGGGTTCCTTCTCATGGCTGAGATGCAAGAAATTATCACGTTGTTGCTTATTGTCAGCAGAATCCTTATGCCTCATTTCTTTCGCCCTCATAAGACCCCTTAAATGGAAACAAAATTCAGGATGTACAGATAACCCTTTTTAAACAGTGAGTGATTTTTTATACCATCACAAACTTTTACAGTGCTGCTATTGGGTTTGAAGGAAGCCTTGTATTTCACTTGGATCATGACTGTACTAAGTTTCCAATCCAGAGTATTTGTTGCAGTTCAATAAAACATGTGCAGATATATGCATGTCACATACCTCAGGATTTTACCCCAATGCACTACTGGAGAACACCAACTACTTAAAACTGCACTTTTAAGAAGAAACTTCAAGAAGATTAAAAACAAACAAACAAAAAGGGTTTTTTTCTGACCTAAGAGCAGAATGATGGTCAGAATTTTCATTGACTACCTCCATAACCATCAATTAAAATCACTGTGCTCATGCACACCATCAGAAAAAACAACAAGGCAGTAATGGAAATAGAGCCTTGCTGCAGCTTCCAGTGTTCCTCTGAAGAGCAGCACCTCAGCCTGCAGTGCTGATTTGGCTCTGTTTGATCTACCAGTTACAGTGTGCACGGAAATGTTCGCTTACCCCTGACAAAACACTCTTGTGTTTGCAATATCTTTACTGGACTGTCATCATGCCTTCTCCATGCCAGAACTCCTGAGAACGCAGAATAGAAATTCAGGCCTAATCTATCTTAGAGCAAGGAAGACAGATCTACTAATCAGCTGGAATAAGAGACTCCCTCTTTGACAGATAGAAAATCTCACCTAAACAGCACCACTTGTAGAATATTTTTAAATTAGAAAAATAAAGCAATACCTGCCTCTTAGGCCTTATGGCTAAAGACTAAGAGACACGCATTACAGGAGAGCCACATGTAGTGAACAGAGAAATGACTACACCGACAGAATGAGAAGCCACCTAGCCCAATACTACCTTCCTTTTTTTTTTTTCCTTTGTAAATAAGTGACATGCAGCACTTGATACTTACAGAAAGACCCTATGAAGCAGAACAAGTACTGTGTGACCCTCCTGTCTGTACTGACAGTGGTTCCAGCAGCTTAACAGAATTAACCTGAGTTAGAGCTGGCTTCCAATCCACTTCTTTGGACTGGATGTAGCCTACAGAAGAACTACTCTTGATAAAAATTCTTGAATTTTAAGTCTTTTATAATTTGTTTTCCTTCATACCATGGGGTAACAAGCTCCACAATTCAATTGTACTTGCCATGGAAAAGTATTTATTTTGAAACTTCTATTTTTGTTGCACACCTCTTAGATCCCATATTACAAAATAAAGGTAATTCTTTTCCCCACTCTTACTTCTGTACCATCTACGTTTTTATATACTACAATTATGCTATTATCTTTTCATGCAGCAATCCTAATCTATTGAGTTTCTCCTCCTGTACAAGCAGTTCCACACTTTGAACCATTCTTCCTGTCTCTCTTCTAGATTTTATCTGTTTGACTGTGACCTTTGAGAGACAGGATCATCAGATCTGCACACAGAATTTGAGATACAGTAGTACACTTAAAAAAACAAGGTGGATTCATTCTCCATTCCCTTCCTGAGAGTCCCTAAGATTTATTTGTCTTTTCTTACTGTCACCAAGCATTCCAGTGTTGGTTTTTGAGAAATACCCACAAGAGGTCCAAGATCTCTTTCCTCAATGGTAATATCAGTTTTCAAATTTACTATTGTGTACATGAACACATATATATTCTGTGCAAAAAAAAACCCCACACGTAGCATATTACAGCAGAAAATGTTTCTTGACAGCCCCACAATGCTAAGAAAACAAAATGCCCTGGAAAAAAAACAAACAATCTGTCATAACAGATCAAAGTAATACTGAACTATACCTATCTACCCATTGTTATGTCCATTACCCCAAAAATTATTATTATTATCTATAAAAGCACAGAGTCCAAAGCCTAGAGACACACACTTGGGGCTTGGACAGTGTCCAAACCAAAGTCAAACAGTTGTGTCCTCATCAGCTAATAGGCAGATAACTATCAAATGCTCTTCCCATCACAAAATGTGTGTTGCAGGTGGCTGTCACGTAGCCAGGAGTCTGTCCCTGTGCTCACACTGCTCAAACAGAAACGGCACCTTAGCTCAGAGGCAAGCAAGTTGCTTTGTCAGCTGTTAGGAAACCTCCACAGCACAGGGACTGCAGGACAAATGCACAGCCTGATCCACGGCACCCAATGATCACTTCTACTGAGCGGAGCAGAAGAGTTTCTGATGCTCAAGTCCTTCCAGGCAGTGTAAGGAGCAGCCGAGGGAAGGTGGTTGTGCAGACCTTCCTGCCAACACAGGGCGTGTGTGTGCACAAACCCGTGCTCAGACTGGAGGCTTCTGCATCCAGAACACAGAATTCTTTTCTGCCATTTTCACAGGTATCTTTAATTCATCTGTCTGTACTCATGAAGATAACTGCAGAACACTTGACTACAGGGATGAACATGCCTAATAGCAGCCACTCCATAGATACACCAGAGAGAGCAGGCATGAAGACATTTGTTAGGACATGGCAAGAAAAAAATATATTCTGTAGAAATGCAGAATAAAATTCTTTCAAACTCTAGTTTTCAAACTCTAGTAACTGCAGATAAATACAACTGTTCCTTTAGAAAAAAAAAAATCTTTCTGTGATACATTTAAATTCATATTTTTCAGAAAAACATCATGAACATCTTTACCTGCCTCAGTGAAATCAAAGACCGTATTATGAAGCACTAGAAGTTATTTCCTTGCCAGCTTTTCTATTTGTGTTTTCTGATTGTCTGGGTGCTTTTTCATTTGCACCCAATTGAGCACTGCTACATCACCAGCTCCTTTGTACTGGCCTACTCATCTGCTGCAGGAACTTTTTTGTTTACCAGTTGGTAATTCCATCTTCTAAACATCTATCATCTTGTTTGGCTACTTTATTCAATTTTCATAGTTGCCACTGGAAATCATTGGCACAAATGGAGAGTGATTTCTTTTTTCCATCAGCTCTCCTCAAGACTTGCTCCAGCAAAGCACTTGGCAATGCCAGAGCAAATGGTAGAAAGGAATGGCACAAGCAGAGTTGGGAACTACTGAACTCGAGTGTTCAATGAGAACTACTCACTGGCAAGAGTAACACTCATTTTGCATGGCACAGGAAACCAAGACACCTTATCTTAGCCCTAAGCATCTTGGAGAACTATTTCCTTAAACTGTTTAATAATCTGTACATACAGAATAAATCCTCCATTCTCCACAGTCAATTTAAAGGAGAAAAAAGAATACCAAGATGCTTCATGTTGTTTCAAATACATGAAAAATTACACTGCAGCAGCAAGTAACAACATTAGAAAGATGCACAATCTTAACAGGATGTAAAGAATGGGCTATATGTAATCTTGCTGTCTCCAATTTTGCTCATAAATTGAAGCAGTCCCATTAAATGGCCTTTATATGCTCCCTAATTCAAAAAATGGCAAGGAGTTAAAGCAGATACTATCAGAAGAAGTGTGTCTTGTGCTACAAACAGATAATGAAAAAAAGGCAGCTTAAACTCAGGACCAGAAAATTTCAAGTTTTTTCCATAGTATGAACTTCTTACACTTCCCTAAATCTCTCTTGTTCACTTTCCAAGCAGTACAAAAACTTATACTCTAACAATCATAGCTGTAGGCCTGGCAGATAAAAAGTATCTCCAGCCCACCTTTTAACCTTAACCATGTACCACCTCAGCTTCAAGGAGTTTAAGATGCTTTAATTTTTGAAACACTTCTTCATTTGTTTCAGAATCTGAAATTACTCTGCTTTCAAAGTTTAGAAGAGCCAAATTCTTGCTCTGAGCACCCTGATCTATATATATATATGTTTGGTTTTCCTTATTGAAGTAGCATCTCAAAAGCATTGGGCTCAAGTCTCTTGTTGCCCATCAGGGGTCAGCCCAATTCATATCATAAACAACTGATGATAACCCTGTATTTACTTTGACGCTGTTTCAAAAGGGATAAGATGGCAAGCAGAATGAAGACAGCCTTTGTCTTTCAGGGCCTTTATTTGTCAGAGATATCTTATCAACTACAGGCTGAGGCTTTATGGCTCTGTTGCTCACGGGGTTACAGATGCAACAGGAGGAGAAAGCAGGACCTGGAGGAGCAGTGGGCAGGCAGAGACAGGCTGAGTCTCTGATGGCTCCTACCCAAGGAGGGATGGAGAGGGCATGGGGGATGCCCAAAGGACACGGGGGCTCACACAGGCTCCAGATGCTGTGCAATGAAACACACTCGTTGGCAGCTGTGCAGTGCCTCAGTCAAGAAAACACACAGCTACATTTTTAACTAATTGACGACGTGTCTTTGGCGGGATGCAGCAATCTGTCTCGTTTCAATAGTTACAAGGTTTACTCGGAAAATCACTTTTTAGTCTTGATGATGTTAATTCTAGTCCGTGGTTTTCCATTTTTGCAAGAAGTTCTCCAGGGGAGGGGCAGGACAGTGGAAATGTCACAGACGGCAGCACAGCAAACGTCACTACCTCATGTCTCCACCTTTCCTGAAAGGCTCAGCAGTCTCTCAGGGCCCCCCAAGAGCCTGGGGATACTTGACTAAAAAAAAAAAAATCAGTTGTACAAGCTTTTTTCCTAACTCAGGGAAATTGTATGGAAGTGACAGCAACAATTACAAGATGAATGCACTGTTAAGTGGTCTACAATGAACAAGAGTGGATTTATAGAATAAATTAGAATGGAATTACAAGAAACACTTTGAAAACCAGCTTAAACTAGTTTGGCTTGAAATATCTTTCATCTCAGTAATCAAAAAGTTTTAATATTTGGAATATGTCTTTCATGAATAATATTTGAAATATATTTTAACAATTTTTCATGATTATGCATCATGAACAATGTTTAAAAACATATATATATTAAAAATTATGGCTTTAAAATATATATAATAAAGTTGGGAGCATGTTGGTCTTTCCGCCCCACCCCCCCCACCCCCCCAAAAAAAAAAAATCATTACCCTTCTGCTGCTGGGCATACCAGCATACTGAAAACCAAAATACTAAAAATAAGGATGTCATATATCTTGTGGAATTACGCTTGTTGATTCTCTGTCCTTTCAGTTACAACACTCCACTGCCTATAGCAGAGCAGAAATCATCTTATGATCAAATTCATAAATGAATACCTGTGCAAATAAAAATTTAGAGCAACATTGCCAGAAATTTGCAGCTTTAGGAGTGCAATTAGAGCCACCATAAAAAGCAGCGGATATTCAGGCAGGAGGTCATCTGCACATTTTTTAAATGAGTTTTTCTACACAAAGTGAAAGCAATAGGCTAAGGGGCAGGTGCACTAAAAGGCTCTGGAGATCTTTCCAGCTCACTGCAGCTCCCAAATGTCCCCAGAGAAATGCTCGAGGCAGAGGCAGCTACCCCAGCCCACCACATGCAACCCAAGGGCTCCACAGGGCTGTTACCAGTGCGGGGGTGGCACAAGCACACACCTCCTGCTGCAGTCCACAATGACAGCACAGTTCTGCCCACCCCTTTCCATCCAAAGGTAAAAGGCTATCTGTGAGAACTGGAGTGGATCTGGGGAAAGGGCACATACCACTGTACTCAGCCTTTAAAATATAAAATACCTGACAAAAAAAAAAAAAATAAAACACACTGAGATGGGGGGCATGAGTCTCTGGCTATTGTATGCGGATGGTCAGAGGAGATGCCTGGTGAGACTTTGATGACATAACACAAAGATCATTGTATGTCCTTCCAGACTCCACAATAAGAATCCTCAACTCAGTAACATTTATATATCCCAAAATAAGCTACATTACATTTACCACCATGTCCATATGGCAGCTGTCACTGATCACTTGGAAAAACCTAATGGAGGCAATAATAATACAAAAACAATGATAATAATGCTTCACCCTTTAAAAACCTGACATCTTCATTTCACTAGCTAGAAATGACTACAATAAAGTTCCATATTTTTAAGGCCAGAAGGTACCATTATAGCCATTTAGTCTGAGCTTCTGCACCACATTGCTATGAGAAGTTATCAAATGACACTTGCATCAAGTCTAGAGCTTCTTGGATTCATCACATGCTTGACTTCACTGATACAACATTTTATCACACTTGCTGTTTCAGAAAGTCTTTTGTTTCAGCCTCAATTTCTCCTAACTCACATTTCTCTATTTTGTAAAGGCTATTTCTACTATAGAGCAACTAACTACCAAAAATATTGTCTGAAAGACATTACAGAAAAATTGTCAAACTTTCCTGAACTAAGTGAACCTATTTTAAGTTCTTAGAGCAACAGAAACAGGTGTCAGTTCAGCCTTGTATTTTTCTACTCAACACAGTCACTTGCCCATATCCTCTGTAAAGCCCACACAACTGAGACACTGTATATTTTAAGACTTCTTACAGTAACAGAGTGGTACTACTGCTATTACTCAATATTCTGCTCTCATGGCTGCTATGAATCTTTAAAAGCTTGAGTTTAGAAGTCCCAGAAGGTAATGACCCATATTGTTTACTAAATCACAACGCACACTTATGCAAGTATGCTGTGCATCCTACCTTCCTAGAAATATGAGGTCACAGCACTTAACATGACTGCAGGACAGAAAAGCTCTTGGCAGTTACAGTAAAACACAGCTAAATAGCAGCCCATGTTACAAATCTCCTAGTTAGCATATTGTTAGAAACTTCCCATGTAACTTACCCGAAAAATTCTTTTTACTCCTTAATGACTAAACCTCTTCTTTAGTCTGATATTAAAAACTATTCATGTTAGGTACAGGTAGGCATCTGAATTATTGAAAACATAAGTCACCATTTTCCCACTTTCTGTCTGGATTTATGCATATGCAGTCTTCAAATACAGATTTGCTTCATCTTTTGGTAACACCAGCATCCCTCAGCTAGAGGGAAACTATGGAGGGTGAGAGAAATGCCAAACTCACTTTTCCCACAGTTCAGAAGGGATGTAAACAGAAACTCTGATCCATAGGATGATCAAAGACCTCCAGAACCTCAGAGGTAAGGTTATGCATTCCTGGAATCTGTAGTCACAACTCAGCAGGTCTGCCTACACTAATTAGGATACAACGCAGGAAAAGGTCAACTTCATAAAATACCCAGAGAATTAATACACAGTGACCTTGCCATTTTCTTTGATTTGATTACATGCACACTGCCAGAGGAAGACTTCAGGGGCTGCATTTTATTCATATCCACTTTTTCTAAACAGGTGTTTGACAAAAGTGGAAACCCCAAGATGCATTTATTCAGACAGAAAACTTAAGCATTAACTTGTATGTCAAAAAAGGCACAGGTGGCTTTTTTCCTCATTTTTGTTATTTTATTAGTTGTGTCCTACTGACCACATTTATCCATGTTGTGCAACCATAACACTGAAAAGAATTCCAAGTGAATAGAAGCCCCTGCACTTTTACTCCCTCATAGTAACTGTACAGCAGCCTACCATGTCTGGGCTGGCTGAAACTTCCCTGTGTGGTCTGTGTTCCTGGGGCTACAGGGCTGAGCTGGCAAGCTCCCTCATGGCCTTGGGAGCACTCCAGGAACCCAAACACAGAGCCCTGGGGTCCTTCTGTGCCACAGCTCTCTCAAGACAACAAGCAGACCTACCCAAAACCCTCCTGGAGGAAACATTTCACCACTGGTCAATGTCAGGTAATGATTTAGGGATGGACCACCACAGAGTCCTTGTATTGAACGGTGAGGTGTCTTTATAAAATGGAAACAGCAAAACATTAATAAGTAGATTGGAAGGCTGAATCCATTCCTCTCTCCCTTTGGGTGGGTTGAGGGTTTTGGTATTGGTCATGGGGGTTTTTGTTTTGTTTTAGTAACCGTTTCCATGTTTCTATTTTTCTCACTCACAGGCTTCATAGTGACAAGCTGGTTTAGAAGATTTTAAAAGGTTTTACAAATAGCATTTTAGTCTTTGAAGTCCACTTTCATGGATAGTATTAGTTTCTTCTGAGAAGTAATCTCTGGAAAGTGATAAATCCTGGAAGAACTCTTGGGCAAGGTCTTTGGAGAGCATAACTACACCTCTCCTAGGAATTGTATTTTAGTGGTGTTGGGTGGTTTGGTTTCTTTTTTTTAAAGGGATTTGTCTTTGTGCCTAACACAGAGAAGCCCCAAAGAAAGCTTTTTCATTTTTCAATTAATTTGAGTTAATTAGAAAAGGAAAAAATCTATTTCCTGAGTTTCATTGTTTTGTTCTGACTGTTCTGTTCTGCATTATTCTTCCCTTCAGCCATGATAAAGATTATGTTTTTCAACATCCATCTTCCTATTTTTCTTCCACATTTCTACTATCTCTGAAAAAGCCTTTTGCATTATTTAACTGTTTGCCTCTATACTGGAGATATTAATGGTTCAGCACCTCCATATAACTTAGTTTATATTCTTCATTTTCTGTGCTATTAACAAAGATATTAAACATTAGAACACAAAATTATTCCCCCGTTAGGCTTTCCCAAAAGCTGCAGCCTCATCCACTTAAGACGATTCTTCATTTACAGTCACCCTGCCAACCCTTAGATCATATGGCAGCACCTCCATCACAGTCAATTTCAATCAATTTTTTCAAGTAAGATTTCATGAAGCAGATTATCAAATGCTTTACTTAAGTCCAAATCCATTACATTTAGTGCATTCCCTTCATTCACCAGATTTGTAATTCTATCAGAAAGGTAATCAAGTCTGATATGCCTTTCACACCACACCTTTAACTTTCCCATTTTCTAGCCAAAACATATTCATCACACTGTACTCACAAAATGCAGAACCACTGTACATGCAAAGCTGAAAAACAGTTTTGTGGTTTCTGAGGTAGAGCAAACTTGACCACTGAACTGTTTTAAATCTCATCTCCCACATAAGAAAAGTGAACCCCCCATTATGATTCAGCACAAACACAAATCTAAGGACATTAAGGTGCCTTTGATACAATTTGTACAAGCGTATATAGCTCCAAAATCCCAGGGTTATATGCCATCACTGTCAATATCCACTTGCCTCTGCACCCTGTTAATTCTAGACAACAAACATGTTCTTTAATCAACAAACACAGAAGCTACTTTTTTTCCTTCCAGAGCCAATCTCATGACTGCTTCTGAGGTCAAGCTGTGAAAACTGTGGGAGCAAGACAAATTATGGCTGGCTGTTCTCATCTGCTGGCTTCTCTCATTCTTGGCTCTGAAAGGCATGTTAGGATGCCTAGGGAATCACCCTCACTCGGCTTGCACCTGGAGGTTCCTGCATTCATTCAGAGATAGAAATACACACACTTTCAGCGTGTATTTTGGACTGTAAAAGCAACAGGCCACAACTACTGCACAAAGGCACAGCCTGGCTGCTGCAGGACTTTTGTCAATATATCCCCCACTTCCCTTCTCAATTACACCAGTATAGACCACCATATTTTAAAATACAGAGCAGTTGCATAAAGAGTGCAAGCCAAAGATAATTGCATCCTGAAAACAACCAACATTTCCCATGAGCAAACCAAATCGGGCTTCAGGTCCCACTAAGTGAAGCAGATTCCCAGACAGAGTGGATGGGTAGATTACAAGGTACTGGCTCTTCATGCCATGCTTTTCAAGAAAGATAAAAAAGCAAAATTATCTTTGATAATACAGTTCCCTCTTGGTCTAGAGCACTCTGGCTTCTCTGTCCCCTTCTGCTCCCACTGCTTTCTTTGTGATCTCTACACTCAGGTGCGCTCAGTGAAAGAATCACCTCAGATCCACCACTCCCTTGTGAGAAGTCCACGCTCAAAGACATACAACACACACTGAGATGCATCAGCTGCTCCCTGCTGCTCCCTACATTTGCAAAAAAGTGAAAGCAACTAACATGTTTAATTTGCCTTTAACTCAATACAAATTCCTCCTTCCTGTTGGACAACAAGCCTTGCTTAAACCAAAACACCACCAGACCAAAATAATAACCTACCTAATACACCATTTTATTTTGCCTTTACTGCTGTTAACCCTTTGGTGGCAATTTCTCCTGGCACACTGCTTGGTGGGGGTCATTTGTCCTCTCTGAAGAGCCACAACCACAGTGACACAGAGGGAGGTGAGCCACCCTTCAGGGCACTCTTGGCTTTGTGGCTGGGCCCAAGTCTCACCCTGCAACTTCCCCGTGTAGGAAGTGCTGCCACTCCACTCTGACTGCAGCCTCCTGGACAGCACAGTGCGCTCAGTGTCCCTGCAATCAGATCCCACCCCACCTGAGCGCAGGTGGCAGACTCCAAATCAGGATCTCAGGCTTCCTTAGTCCCTGGAGCAACAGGCTGAATGTGACATCACTGCCAGCCTTTCTCTCTGACAGTGACCACACAGCACATTTTACCCTCTGTGCCACCCAAAGCACCAGGGTGCAGCGCCAGGGACCTCACTCGTGGCATTCAGAAGGGGCTTTAGTTGGCTACTTCATATTAAACATCCAAAACCCTCTTCAAACTAGAAACACTCGCATCTGCTTCAAGGATACAATTCCATTTCTCTGCTTTTAAAACATTCACCAACAATACCTTTAGGTTGTCCAAGCACACATGATTAAGGAAGAAAACAAAATGTATTCCATGTACTTGGCATTGGTATCCAGGTTGACTAGAGAGCTAAATCTAGGAGCAGAAAATCCTTGTAAAACATACTGCCAGTCATGGAGAGAATAAGAAAAAAAAAAAAAAAAAGAGACATTTAAAAATGATGGACTAGTTGTAATCAGCCAGAATAGTAATATTACAATTAAGGGATTTATAATGAATACAGTTTAAATCACGATGAGAACCCTTATTAAATGTAAACCCAAAACAATTATTATTTTCAAAAGCTTTAGCATCAGCCTGTGCACAGGGCAATCCACATAGCTGGCTATTGCCAAGCACTTTTGAAAGGTTCAGTACTCAACCAAGGACAAAATGAACGTAGCTTAAGTCAGAACCATCAGTGGCTACAGAGAAAACCAGAGTATATCCAAAATGAACGGTTGTCTAGTTAACTTATATACAAAAGCTGTATTTTAAAAAATGAACCAAGGGAAAACAAGGTTTACCCACTGAAGGACTTGCATTTCTTGCAGAGATACAGCATAGATAGTTAAAAAGACAAAAACAACAGGATGCTGATCAATACTGTGGTCTCCAGCAGTGCAGTAGCAAAGTACAATCCTCCATCATCTCAGTCTTAATCACAGTTTGGTACAAGTTGGGCTGAACCAGCCTGACACCCCCTCACTGGCACACGGCCACTTCTGTGAATGGAGCTGCTGATCTCATTACAGTTTCTAGTAAATCATAGCAGACACATCAATAGCTATCAGCACTACTGTGACATTCTGAAAGGAAGTTAAGGGTTGGCAAGCTCTGGCCCCCAAGCAGCCCGTTTTCCCCCAGAAGAGCTCCCATCACATCAAAGTTGGTAAACACTGCAAGATGTGGTAATAGTGACACAGACACTGACAGATTCAATTCTGTTTTGATGGCAATCCAAAATCGCTATCAGGAAATTAATTCATGTGAAAGAAATAAATCTACTCTCTTTAAGAGGTCACTTTATAATTAATTTTACTCCAGCTTTTAAAGCATTTTGCAGAGTGCAGTTCTCTCTAACATAATTATCTCACAGGCTGCATTTTACTGCAAATCTGAATTGAGAACTCTAGTGTGGAATGCCAGGAGTGAGACTACTTTAATATAAAGCTTCAGTAGGTGTTTATAACAAGTATTGGAAAAGCAGGTAACAAAATATTACACAGCCTTGAGACAAAAGTTAATGAGACAAACAGTAAGAAACTGGCAGGTATTCTATTGCAGAAGTAGAAATTACACAATCAGTTGTCTCTTAATATGAGCTTTCATACTGACTGTAATGTTACAGACCTCGTTCAGACGTGAATTATTCCATCTGGTTGCCCACTGCTCCTCAGTGGCCATTCCACAGCCCTCTTCAGCCCAAGCACAGCCCAGTGGCACTGTGTCCTCGCCCTGGGCAGCTCCCTGCACCTGACACAGCCCATCATGCCTCAACACCATCCCAACAACTCCAAGAGACACACTCACCACTGCCACTTCTCCCCAGCACCACAGAGGGCACTGCTCATCCCCTTGGGGAATACGGGGCATTTCCCTTTGCAGAGGGCTGTGTGTACAGCTAATGGAGAGGTTTAGGCACACCTAAGCCTTGCTCAGGACTAGGCATACCCATGGGAGACTGGTACCAGTGTACCTGGTAAGGCAGTTAAAAACTAGGCAACAGGCCCTTCCAAACCACACTGGGCAAGGCTCCCCATCAAAAACATCCACACATTTTCTCCACTCCACCCAACTCCTCTTCCCCACCATTCTCCTTTGTCTTTACCTCTGTAACCTGGATTTTTTGTCATAGTTTTTTTTTTCCCACCCACTGTCTCCTTCATTTGCTCCTTAACTCATTCCAGTTGGCCAGATCCTCACTTTTTACCTCTCCTCAAAAATGTTTTTCTACTCCCCCTTCCCATGGAGTAATAAGAAATATATGAAATGTTCCTTTTCCTCAGAGAAACACAGCTCAAAGCAATTAGCGATCACCCAAGACTTCAATAAGAGTTCAAATTAAATCTTTAAGAAATTCAAGACAGATTGTCTTTCAGTACAATTCCATTTCTCCTCACCTTATGTTGAAAGATCCTCCCCTGTTTTGCAGGTACAAGCAAACTGGAAATAACAAGACTGAAAATACATTCTTCATTCTATATGAAATCCTGACATTTCAGATCATCTTTTCTAAATCAGTACAAAAGACTAAAGGTGTAGGGCTGCTAAATCCCATTTGTTTCAGAGCATTCCACAATGGGAGCACAGAATAGTAAATCAAAATTGCAAACATGAAATATTAGCTAAATTAGTTTCAGAAAAGCACATGTTGTAATAAAAATAAGCAAAGCAATGTAACATAAATCAAAATAATTCGCTATTATCAGAACCAAAATTTCATCAAAATACAGACATTCCCACTATGGATTTTTACCAAAACTGCATTTATCTTCCACCCAATGTTGCAGGCAGAAAGGCAGCGTACAGTTTTGAAAAGCTTCAAGGTACTATCCAGATTTCAGGGTACTCTAATCCACCCACAGCTTTGCAGTCACTCCACATGTGAGATGAGTGGCCTTCACCTTGGCTAAATTCAACTTGTTCACGATGTGCTTAACCTAACAGGGCTCTGTATGTACCAACACTGACTTTTTTTTTCCTGGTACTTAAGTCTTAATCCTCCCTTTTTACAGTACTGAGTGTGGTAGTTAAAAATATTCCATAGCCAGAAGTTTTAACCCACACCTTCCCACCTGCATCCCCTATTCCCTATTACCTGGCTGCTGATTTGTACAACAGGGTATACTGGAAGCCTGGCCACAAAACTTTGTCCGTAACTGAAAACAAAACAAAATACTTCTCAAAGGACATTTGTTTTTTTATGAAAATTACCTCTATTTTATTACTTAGTTGCAGAATTCAACTTTTACACTTCTTCCTGGCTATTGCAAACCGGGAATTTCTGAGAAAAGTCTCAATGCAAAGCAGCATTCCAGGCTCTTCTTCGAAACTTTATTCACTCCTGACCATACCAACCTGATTTGAGTAACATCAGAACTAAGTACCCTTCTAATAGCCAAGAGGCCAGGTAGCAGCTTTCTACCCATTCTCCAAGTACTCTCTCCATAAACTCCCACGATGATCTTTTCCACAGAGGAGTCTACAGGTCTTCAATAAATGACCCTTGAACCATAATCAGGAAAGGTTGCTTCATGACTAAGGCCTTCTGGCTTCCTTCCCACAAACTGAAGCATAACAGACCACAGAAAATAACCAAACTCATTCTCTTAGTTCTGATAGCAAAAAAAAAAAGTGGATTTCCAGTCAAGGAAAGAAGCTACGAGGTTTCTGGAGCTTGTCTGTCTCATGGTATTTTAATTAGATTGCTGTGGACCTCAAGGCACACAGTAAGCCTCTGCAGCAAGTTGGTACAATTCAACATCTCTTGCAGATGTGAATGAGTTGCTAGCGAGAATAGAGATTTCATAAAAGACTTAAAGAAAAAGATTTTTTAGTTATTTGCAATGATTATGAAAACTTTGTCAGTGAAGGTAGTAGCTATGTAAACAAAAACATCATACATCATGGCACTGCCCAATACAGAAGTCACTCAAACACCATTTTTTAATACATAAATTAATCCTAAATGCTGTTTGGTATGAATTCACACTGAACTCCTGTCACACGATGGCCCAGTAAGCAGCAAGCACATATCCTGTAACCACATACATCAGTTTTTGGGATGGCAAGCTGTCCTTGGCCAGGTCAAAGGGCTGATTCCATCCATCTGTCTCACAGCAGTGATGCTTTTCCAATGGAGATGCAGACTACATAAGCTGCCAAGTTCACATCTACAGGATCAGACCCCAGGTTTATTGTTGTGAGCACTATTTGACCCATACTTACCTAACCATCTAAATAAATATGGCAGCCAGATCTTAAATGGTGAACCAGAAGCACAAAACTACATTTTAAAAAGGCAATTTAGAAGAAATTATCATAGAAATTCCACTGATTCTGAAAAAAACAGCTGTAGTACAGAATCTATAGTTTCAAAATGTAATTTCAGAAAAATACTAACTACAACCTGAAAATAATTTTATTTTCTATATTCAAATTTGCTTGAATACATGCTATGGGTATTGTCTATTAAAAACCCCATACAACAATTTTCTATATATCTCATTTGCAATTCTGCTCTATCATTGAAAATTTCTAGTACTGCAGCTGCAAAGGCTGGTAAATCTGCCTGATTTTCTGGCCATTTGCAGCTCCACACAGAAATACTTGTGCCGCTCAATTCTCTCAGTCACATTTCTGCTAGATTACAGACATTTTTGCTCACTCTCCCACCCCCTTTCCCACTGTTGGGGCATTAGGTTATGTAATAGACTGTGATATAACATAGTAATAAGTAACATAATCAGCTGCAACACAAAAAAGAAAGGTCTCATCAGTATACAATGATGCAAAGGATATTCTCTAGATGGTATTTGTTCTGCCATCATGTGTCCATAGATTGCAATATGTTTGATAAAAATATGAGGACACGTTTTTTAAAAAATGCTTCACTAACACAACTATAATCTCTTCTGCTCTACGGCTTTAATCCCTCAAGATCTTTTTTAATAAGCCTCTCCCACAGAAACTGATTAAAATCCACATCTTTCATATCTTATGAATAGAAGAAATAGCACAAAGAATAGTTCACATAATGTTAGCAATTATGCTGAAACGGCACTTGAACATACTGTTTCCTTTGATTTATTTATCTCTGGATATCCATGAATGAGCATTCTAGTCCATTACATGACAATATTTCAGCATCAACAGGAAATCACAGTCTGGTATATAATTTACTGGATGACAACTCCAGTATAGCAAAAAAATAGGAAATAACTTATATTTGTGTTATTAATTACAAAGGAAATTACCTTGGTACAATCAAATTCACTTAAAAGCACACATATTTGCTGCTTATGGTAGGTAAAGCCATAACTTCCCCGATTTCAGGCCTTAGGTCAAAAAATAAACAAATTTCCCCATTAAACTTATCACTAATCATTTGTATTTAAGAGTAGAATAAACTTCTCCATCATGGGACATGTTCTGTTTAAGCATCTGCGAGTTCTATTTTGGCTCTTTTGTCTTCAGTCAGTCATTAGAAATTAGGGTTTAACTACAGGCTTTGCAGTCCCTGCTTCAGTTTAGAAAACTCCTGCAGTCACCCTGACTGCAGAATGGAAGTTGTCAGACAGGAGCACAGCCCCAGGGAGGGGAACAGGGGCTTCTCAAGCTCTGCTCAGACATGCGAAGAGACTCTGAATTGAAAGGACAAGGAACAAAGGAGTCCTCACAATAAGGAGTGATAACAAATCAAAACCCAGCCCCTTGCTGTATCTGTTATACCCAAGGCCTTCCGAAATCACAATCTCCAAATACAAACCATGTACACAGAAGAAAACTAGTGAAGCCCAGAGTTACAAATCCTCACGAAGTGCAGAAGCACTGCCTTCTTCCAGAGAAGATGAATACCACAGCCGACACTTAGACCCGAATGTATGTGCTACCGAAACATCAGGGAGACGTGTCAGACAGCACTGAAAATATTCACTCCAAATGCATCAGTTACTGTGCAATTCCTCTGCATTTATAGCTAAGGAAAAGTACAAGGGAACAAGTTCACATCAGCAGCCCCTCCCCTGTGACCTCCTCTGTTCTGTAAACAGGTCCAATCTAACTTGTCCTGGCACTACAGAGAAATGTCACCTTGAAGGGCATGTTTAGCAGGCCTTACTTCCTGTGCAGCAAAACAAGCATCATCAAATAAATGCAATTTAAACTGGCAAAGACTGAAAAGTATAAATTCTAGATACATACATACTAAAACAAGATCATAATACATACGAGGGATTGTTAACTCAAACTTCCTTGGTTCAAGAACTCAAGGATGAATTTCACAGGGAATCCACCACTAATTATCTGAAGGCAAACAGGAGCTTAATATGGTCCAGGCTGCCCTAATTTCCAGAATTCCATGTCTTGTTAGGATTGCACAGACTCTGGTATAAATTAATCCCAACAATCTGCAGAATGAGGACTTGTTTCCCTTCCCTGGTTCCCAGGTAAGCCCTTCAGCATCATTAGGTGAGCAGAAGAGAGCAGTATTAACATAATTACACACACAACTCAGGGTTATCTGCATAAAAAACAGAGCCTTGCAAATCAAGTAATGTTTTGGATGTCTGTGGGTAATCACAACAGAAGTCCATCACACAAACGCTTCACTAAGTTTCCCAGTCTCATACACTCAGAGCCAGCTCCTGAATAGCAAATTCCTCACCCTTAATAGCAAAATCTGTTGCTTTCTCTGGCTTTGTGCAGGTTTTCTGACATCAAAAGAGGACTTTTGAAGACACTGAATTCACGCACATGGGAATGTCACTTCTTTCCATGGTTTACAGCTCATTTTTTGATGAAAGAATAGGAGTTTGAATAATTCTAACAACTGAAGCCACACATGAATAACTCCTGGACAGGGCTGCCTGACCAAGCGTGCCTGTCTCCAGCGAGCAGCTCCACAGTGCACTGCTGAACCGTGGCTAGCCATTTCCTACAGCACAGTGAAAACGGCAAAGGGACCCTCAGCTTGGGGAACTTGCCTTATCACTAAGAGAAGGATAAATTCTATCAGGTTTACTCCTAGTAAACTTTGTAAAAAAAACTAACAAAACAACCCACAATTAGATTAAATTGCAGGTGGCCTGTCATTTTAAGCATCTGTAGAAATAATACTGCTTTTCATGCTTAATCCAAACTGACATAAGCTTTGGGTGAATTCATTTGCTAATAGCTGATTTCAAAGTCATAAGTTTGTGACCTCATTCACAAAGTGAGGTGATAAATATTTGTGTCTTGTTATGAATTGCTGACCTGCTGTACACAGTATTTACTCATAGTTACGCACACGATTGTTCCTATTTAATACTTGACTTCTCTTCTGAGGCTGCCATTCAAGTTGTCAGGGTCACAAGGTTTGTAGAGATGTCCTGTAAAAAGCTAACAAGCACTATAAAATACCTACCACCTTTCTTACAGGCTACCTAACAGCTTTATCAGCTGGACTGATGTGAGCAAAGTGAAATCTATGACCCAGTGTGGAGGAGGTTCTCCCTCTCATTAGCAGTCCCCTGGAGCAGCTCCTTACTAGAAAAACATTTTGGTTTCTCAAATAGTTTTGTCACTGAGTGGGGTATTTCCATCAATATTATGTGAGGCTGAAATAACAACTCGGTGAGGGCGAAACCCAGAAGAAAACAAAGCCAGACTCAATGGGCCCTGCAAAACAGGCTGCAACATATGAATAAAATTCTCTACTAATGAGTTTCCAAGTCTCTATAAAATCCCAATATTTGGCAAAAAAGCTTTCCATTTCCCATTTTAACATCCTCTGGCATAAACTGTCATGCTTTAATTAAACACAGAAAGCAAATCACATCCCCAGGAGATGTTGCCTCTAGCTGCTTCTGTTTCAATAAGTCAGGATAGAAATCAACTACAGCAATAAAGCAGGACAGAGACCAGGGCAACTGTGCCCCTCCTGCGTCTGAGCTGCCCAAATGCCACTCCAAGGGGCAGCTCCTGCAGAGTTACTGGAGTCAGGGCTTCCAGACAGGCCCCCCGTGGGCAGGCAGCAAATCATCCATCTCTGTCCTGCCCTCCCAACTGATAGGCTGCACTGCTGGCAAGCACAGGACAACCTGATGAGCTAGGCTGGTCTTACACACACATTTCATTGCCTTCAGCTGCAGGGGGAAAAGTCCATACTCCGAGGCCTTATCCACACTGCAGTTCCCCATGAGAAAGCCCTCACCAAGCCTGGAAATTATGAGAGCTATCCTACATAGTCCAAATAGCAGACAACACTTTTTTCACCTGCCATTTCAAAGTACCCTTTGGAGACAGCACAGCACAAGAATTGCTCTTCCATCCAAAAACATTTTGTCTGGTGACTGACTACTTCTCTACTGGGGAGCTAAGAAAAATATAGATACAATGTGAAAACCGAAGTCATGCTGGCAGAGAAAAATTGTGTACTTGCAAGTACCACATCAGGATATTCAATATATCTTCATTTTCTCTCCCCCTCAAATCTACCAGCTCAGGAAAGTCAGACATGTTTTCACAATAAATGAAGCCTGAGGATGGGAACAGAACCAAATTGTATTTAGTTTATCATAGATGGAACCAAAAAGAACTCTTCCTAGACTATTTTTAAAAATAAATGATACATACAGCTTCCACGTAGCCAAGATTTGTTATGTAGATCTTGGTAAAGTAGTTCTTCTAAGAGCTGATTCAAACATCAAGGTGGAAGTGTATAACACACTATTCCCAGTACTGGGAATCCACTGTTGGGTCTCCTCTGACTTCAAACATGATTTATGAGACCCAGGAACTCTAAAAAAGCAAGAAAAAATCCTCAAGAGTCTTTCATAGGAAAAGAGTTTGTCCAAGATGACTGACTAAAGTGTGTAAAGTACAGCTCGTGCTACAGCCCACACTATGGGAAACAATAAAACAGGATACACATACATTAAGCACTGTAATCTGGAGTGCATTTACTCTTCGAACTGAAAAATGAATCCAGGAAAATCTACCCCACAACCATGTACATCTTTATAGACAGGCTGATATTCAGAATCAGTACTTTCTGCTGTAGAGCCACAACATATTTAACCCTGCCGTCATGATCAGGAATCATTTTTTAAACCAATGTTCTGTAATCAGAGTCCTGCATGAAGAACCTGAATGCACAAAACCTCAACTTTCTTCAACGTGCCTTTAGATCTCTCAGGGTGGCCAGTGCCACAGGGTGACACGGTCTGACTCCTGCAGCCATTCACACCCAGTGAGAGCTGCTGGTTACCTCGTTGTGTGCACTGAAACTCTGCCCTGAGGCTGCCAACATTGACTTGGCTCAGATGGACATGCAGCACTGGAGCTGGTAAATGGAGAGCGAGGCAAAGACAGGCTCTGGAGGAAGCACCCCTTGCACAGGAAAAACAAACTAACTCCTCTAAGAGATAAAAAAGGTGTGAAATGTTAAACTTCTTTCATCTTGCGTGGGAGAAATAAAGACATTTTCAATTAGGTATTGCACAAGTTTCAAAAGTTGAGGAAATGTCACAAGTCCAACCTTTAATAAAATAATCATGAACATTTATTATTGATGATCCTTAGTGGTAAATATCTTAATCTAAAATTCTTAACTGATAGGAACTCCTCAGAATTTTTTCACAGGGCAGCAAGAGGAATATTCCACTGGGGCATCTGTGGCTGTGAGCACCTTCCCTCTCACTGGGGAAAAGATGATAGAGGTTAAGTAAAATACAGAAGAAAGACTATGTTTAGGCAGGCGTGTCTGTGAATACTAAATAAGGGGAGATGTTCTGAAGCTGGGGCAGTTCTGGCCATACAGCATACATAACATCAGCCCAGTATTAATGAGCCCGAATAAGGAGAGTGGAGTGCCTGTGTGCCAGAGCTTTCTTTAATAATTAGGCAATACAACTGTTTTTCAGATTCTTTTCAGGCTAAGGATCAGCAAAACTTGAATCTCTAAAGATGTGCGTGTGTGTTGGGGGGTCGTTTTTGTTTGTTTGTTTGGGGTCTTTTTTTGTGGCCCGAAAGATGTACTGTATATACCCAGGACCTGAATTATTGCCATTCTAAACAAAACATTACAGTTTAAATACAGTGCAGTTAGCAATACTGGAAAATACGTGAACTCAGTTTTCTGAATTAGAGCCCTCATCACTGATGTGATTTTAGGGACACGCTGAGCCTAAAGCTGTCGGGAATTTCAGTAAAGTTGAAGATGTTTTGCTCCTCAGGGAAGGGGGACAGTGGAATAGAGCCCACACCAACAACCTTACAGAGACAAATTCTCTCTGTGAATCCTTGGCTTTCTACAATAAGAATGAAAATTACTTTTTGCAGTTCTTAGGTTTCTTTTTCCCTTTACTTTCATTAAGAGCTTATTTCCCTGGAAAGCAAAAGAACCACAAATTACTGGCAAACCAAAATATTTGCAAATGCTAACATTCAGGCACTCCACTAGTACAAACAAAGATGTATCTTCTCCAAGCGTATCCAAGATCCCTTTTGGGGGATTATCAACACAACTTCACTGTAGTGAGTCATCAAAAGAGACCAGTTTCATTTGCAAAAGGCAAATGCTGATTCTAAACTTACATTGGTACACACGTGCACTACTTAGGGCAAATAAATGCTATTTCAATAATTAACTGGAAGGATTACATGCCTGTTCTTACAGGTTCTGATCTACCTTAGAACTTTCCCAGCTAAAGCAAAAGATATCCTGCACTTG
>JAWWMP010000167.1:7792164-7824607 GCA_035047865.1 Dendrocincla tyrannina
TGCACTTTTTACACAAATGTAATTTTTTAAAATTTATCATTTTTGTACTGTAATAAAATACCCAGACTCAGTCTGTTTAAGTATTGAACATAACTTTGAGGGGAAACTAGAAAATGCATTAATAAGTCAGTTCTTGGGGCTCTGTTTTATGCAATCGCTAGCTAAAATCCAGAAGAAAAAGCTGTCATGCAGCTTATTAAAGCCACTAACAGTTCAGTTCATTTTCTCTAGGTGATGTACATATTTATTCACATTGTGCTATCACCTTAGGGAGACCTTGCTAGATAATCACTTCTATTTATCTCCGAAAAAAATCATATTTTGCTTTGGTTCTCTGCATACACATGCATGTCCTAAAGCACCAAAAAAAGTCATATATTGAAGGAAAAAAAACCAAAACCTTTTCTTCCCCCAAAAATGGCTTTTTTCCTACCTGCTCAGTATTGCAAAATACTTTGCTTCTAATCAAAATAATGAAAGCAGGGTTTCTGTGCTCAGAGGTTTTCATTTGAATAAGCAAGGCAATTTCCATTTCAAATGTGTGTTCTGCCATGCTTCCACAAAACAAGAGAGTGTCACTTCTCATTTAATGCAGATGCCAAGTTCGAGGTTTCTACAACCCTCCAGAAAAACGTAAAACCATCTCAGCGTGCCCATTGCTCGGCACAGCAAGCTCCCTTGTCCAGCCTGAGGTTGCACTGCACAGTTGACGAGTAAAGGCTGCCCAACTCCTGCTTTCTATTCTTCAGTCTGACTTGGCATATGAATTTTCAGAGGTTGCTGCATCTCAGTTTCTCCCCTCATTTATTTCCTCACTCAGGGATATTTATGACCTAAAGTTTGGGAGAGACTTTGATATGCTCAGATAAAAGATGCTGAGTGCTGTTTGGAATCAAGCTACGCAACAGCCAGCTTTGTCAGTTCTGCAATGTCTTCTGCACCAGCTCATCTTGTTGGAAGAAATAACACAGACATTAAAGTGAAACTACAGATCAAAATTTCATCCTGAAGTTCATTTTTTTTTTTTAAGTCCTCTTAGAAAATATCTTCTTTAAACAGCAGAAGCAATTTGGCAAAGAGTGATTGATAAGTCACTCTGTTTCACGGTGTAAATCTTTAATTTCATTTGCTGCCCTTGTTACTCTGACCCTAGCAATAGTCCATAAATATTTAGGCAGCTTTCGACCAACATGCTTTCAGCTTTTGAATACTAATGCTGGCTGCAGTGAAGAATAAAAGGAATTGCTGTAATGGACCATGGAACTAACTGTGAATATGTAACCTGCTGTTTGTAAGACATCCTGTTTGCTGGAATTAAAGCGGTCATTACCAGCACACAGGAGCCCGTCGCATTCTTAATGAATTGTGAGGCTGTCTTGGGAAAATAACAGATATCTTTACCTGAATAAGCATTAATGTTGTAACAACCAGGAAAAAAAAAAAATCAATAGCAGTATAAAGCCCAAGGCTAAGAACAGGAAAACAAGACCAACATGCATACAGATAACCTTACCAGTGAAGAAATCAAAGAGATTCTGGTTTACTCTGCATCTCATCATGGTGCCTGACAGATTATCAACAACTTTAAAAGCAGCCTTTGATATAAGTACAGTCTAGGCCTAGGGATATGACCTTTTACTATCCCCATTCCACAGCACCCCAAGCTTATTAGACTTCAAAGACAAATTTGACAAGACCACTCTTGGCAAAAAGCTGTGTGCAATAGCGTGGTGAGCCTTCCCACTGCTCCAGCCAGGCCAAATGCAAGCTTAGGAGGAGTCACAGAATGCCCCCTGTTCCCTTACTCAGTGGGCACAGTATCCACATTCAGTCTCCAAGGGGACAGGGTCATTGAAGAGGAGTTTCCCTGCCCACTGGCCACATCTGTCATAGACGCCCCATGGAGAAGCAATCGTGGGCCATTCCCAGCAAAGAGGGGTGCTGAGCAAAAGCAAGCATCACTACTGAGAGAACAGCAGTGCCAAAGTTGCCAAAATTCATCTCCACCTTGCTCCCAGCTTCTGCTAGAAGTCTTATCTAGGCTTTAATTCCTTCTTGTCTCCACTACTGAAATTGCCGTATAAAGTTATCTTGGTAAATTGCTGCACTTTCAGAACTGCAGAAGGAAGTCGAGAACTCAGTAGCACAGCTCTCCTTGTTGCAGAAAGCTCTTATCATTTCATCTTGAAAGTAAAAACTACTCTCCTAGTTTCAGATGGCATCCTCATATTTTTCTGTGCATGTAGGCTTTGCTCTTTGGATTCTCCTTTATTATGTTCCGCTTCTTTCTGGGGACTATCCACAGTAAAAAAGGAAGCACCAAGGACTTAGCTGCCTTTGACATCCACTAGAATTCAGTGACAGTAAAACCTCACCTTTTCTTTTTTAGTAATTCTGTAAAGGTAAATGGAGCAAGCAATTGGACTCTGCCTTACACAAGAGCACAAGGGTAGCAGAGTCTAAAATTTGCCTTAATGGTCACTGATGCAAATTAAGTTGGTGCATATCCTCCCAAATCCTCCACTTGCTTTTCCCTGGACTGAAAACTGAAGTCTTTGCCTGCTAAAAATGTATCAGCAATGGCAAAGAAACAAGTCTAACATTAAATCATCAAGTAAAATGAAAGTTTTCTTCACATCATGTTAAGCAGCATTTGCAGGAAATTACAGTGCAAACAACAATTACGCTGAGCTCACGGTCTGGCCTGTTCTATAAGGCTCCAAACTGACTTGGCTTGACTAACCCACATTCTTCACAGCCCCCCAGCACTTTGCTTGTTTTCTCAAAAGCAGAATGTATTTGCTTGCAGCTCAAGAAAAGGCATAAAGGCACTTTCTAACTCCTCTTCCAAATTGAGTTAGCAGGTTTCTGCAATGTAGAAGATGGGATTGTACTCACTAGCAAGAAGATGATTCCCTAAATTCTTTTAAGAATTAAAGTTTTCTCACCTTACATGACAGTTTCCTGATTAGACTGTATCTTGCACAACTCTCTCAAGCCCACTACCAACTGCCCAGCATGCCATTGCAGGGTACCATTTTATCCTTTGAGTTCTGCTGCATGAAAGGGAGCAAAGCACTCAGTAGAGCTCACAGTAAAGAAAAGTAGGCTATCTTTACCATAAATTTCAGGCACCACTGAGATAACAAGTACCCATTGAGCAGAGCAAAGAGCATTAGGAAGTTGGAAGTTTTATTTTCTTATTCAAGTAAGGGGCTGTGTTGTTACTGCTGCTGGATTGCAAGTTCTATTTTATACGCAGTTTAACAGTAAATGTGAGCAGCTGTTATTTGCTAAATAGTTGTTACTAAGAGGATTTTCATTAAAAGATATTTTCTTTGTAAAGTGAAAAAGTATTTAGGTACTATTTCTCAGAATACATTGATCCAGAAAAGCACAGCTCCCAGACAGACCAGAGCTCCAGAATCCTAACACATTTTCAGAACATAAGCCTCTAACATCTGAGCGCACAACCACCGTCAGTGATACATCTTCCTTAGAGTATTTACACACAAAATCAGGGTCTGACACCCACAGCTGTCTGAAGGAAAATTTTTTCCACTATTAACAGTGACCCAAGGCTTCAAGGTCTCCTTAAGCTGCAAATTGTCTACTCAGACTTACATGCAAATACATGCAATCACTAAGGAAATTGTTAAAGTAATCAGTAATTACTGAATCACAAGCCACCTTGTTTAAATACCACTTGTTTAACTAGTTTTCAAGGAGATTTAGTGGCACATTGGGAAGAGTTAATAGTGAGATTTTTTTTTTCCACCTTGAAGGGCCTAAGAAGATAGAAGACATTAATAATAGTGTCAAACCATGGTAGTTTCTTAACGAGGTGTCATTCAAAAGCACTCAGCCCAACTGTTTTCAATCTTTGCTTTCAGAAGTAACCAAGTATCAAGCCCACACAAACTTCTAGCAAAATATCTGTAATACAAACTAATGTATCTCCGTTCAAAGCAGCTTTACTGATTTAGATGCTTCAGTGCATTCCCCACAGTAAATACCTACCAAGCAGGTGAGCTCATTGTTGCACACACACCCCATCAGATACAGCATTTTCAGAAAGCACAATTTAGTCATTCAGCATTCAACCCTTTGTGTTCCAAAAACATGTTAACATCACTGCCTTAAACTTTCTTTGTGCAAAAAACAGAGGGTTTAAAACCCCACAGTAGGCTGTCATTTCTCTTATATAAAGATTTTGGCAGTTTGCTGTTGCTAATTCAGAGTCAATGTCCTTTCAGCGCCATATTCTGAGCACTGAGTTGGCAGAATGAACTGTAAGTGAAGCCTCTAAGTACTATTATCCAAAAAACACTGCATAGATGCTACAAAGAAGTTGGTCAGAGAAAGAACATCTTTCAAGCCAGACGCCTCTTACCCACAATTCTTCAAGATTAGGAACCCAGCAGCAGCAGCGAGGACACAGAATGTATTAAGCCCTTAATCAACAACATCAGCTCCGAGGTGTCAGAAGTGTGGCTGAACTAGAAGGTAATGATATGTGGAAATCCTCAAAAAACCTGCACTTAAAGTCCTCCTGCTGGTGCACTACACAGCACGTGGAAGGTGCACAGCTTAGAAGTGCAGCCTGTCAGCTAAGTACTTAAAAGGTCTCTCTTGCTTACCTCCAGTGACTTTTAGAGAGAAATTAAGGACCCTAGGACTCTTAAAAATGGATAGATGGAATTAATTGTTATGTACTAGCCACCACAGCCTCTTTCAATAAAACGAATCCATTAGACATACCTTTAGTGATTGCTAACCTTTGAGCAGCTGCTGGTGTTTGTCATGACCAGTGCACTGCCACTACTTAGCTTTTCATTTTGGATAGAGCTCTAGGACACTTCAGGGATCTCAAAAACCACACAACCAACCTCACCACTGCCCCCTGTAGTGTTTATTAGGTTAGCACCTGTAAACTACAAGGAGAAAACACTGAGCCTGGCAGCACTGGCTGGTGCCTGTGGCTACCTGACAGATAACTGCAGGGCTTGCATCTTCCCTGCCCTTAATGCTGTGTTCCGTGGGGTAGTTTGTTCTACTCTGCTTCCCAGCACACAGGTAACTCTGGCACCTGCACTGTTTTCACCTAGAGGTAAATAAACTCACTGTGTGGGAGTTGATATTTTTTCAGAGCCCTCCTAAGTCCTGGGAACATGGCAGGATTCCCGCATTGGTCATGGTAAGGCACAACTAATATATCCATGACACTGTCTTGTGTATCATTTGCTCTGCCAGACTATGCTGGAGGTGGAGCTAAGGAACTGATTCACCAAAAAGTAATCTCAATCCACGTATTTCTCACAAAAACAAGGAGCACCTCTACAGCATTCAGTCTCTTGGTATCAGCCTGATTAGATGATTACATTCAGGGAGGCAATATTCAAGGATTTTCTCTGATAGCATGGAAAAGAAGCTGTTTCAATCTTTTCCCTTGCCAGCATGAACTTTTAATGAAGGTAAATAAAATTTCCCTCAGCCCCTCTAGATATCTGAACTGCCAATGATGGTCTAAAAACGTTCAGTTCCTCGACCAGTTTTCTGAAAGAGGAGTTGCTTTCCCTACTTATCATTCCTAAGCTATACCCCACCGCAAAACTGCCCTGGGAGAACCAGGTTTACTTTGTCTTTATATTCATCAGCTGCATCTCCAAGCTCTCTTTAGCAGCTCTGTCAGGCTTGCACAGCTACACACAGCAACGTCTTCTTTCTTCATGAGCAGCCTGTGCTCCGTGCCTGCTCAGGGATTTGATCACTGGTCTGCAGCCAACTATGACTCTTAACAAGGAAAAGAGGTTTTAGATTTATAGTCTGCTACATATCAGCAGTTGTGACCAGATTCTGTATCAAATACCTCATTAAAAGCAAACAACACAACGACATGCCCAGCAGATTTGTCCCATGCTTAAATCAGGCTAGGCAGACTAACCCCAAGTGTGTAATCCTCCAAGTGTGGGATTAGGGTCACTATCAATTCTGTAAACTACTGTCTTCTAAATTCAGAGACTTACTCTGCCATACTATTTTTCCCCCAGATGACCTGTAAAACCTTAGACATCAAATACAGTTTTAACATCAGAAGCAAAAGTGCTGTAAAAGTCACTTGTGTCAGTAAAGCAACATTGCAGTACAAAGTCAATAAAACAATTGCTAGTACGTTTTTAAACTTCTCTCACATCTTTCTTTGCCAGAAGCTCCCTGAACCAACACAGAAAATAGCACAACAGTCAGATCAGACACATACGCAGCATTCATACAATAAAGGCACCTTCCAGCTACTTTACATTGCTACCATACTGCTGAAATGGTGCAGTAAGTGACCTTCTCCGTTACTTTTCACATCTGATTTCGCTCATGGTTGTGCACTGAGCAGCTGGGCTAGTCCCTCAAAGGTGGGTTTCCCTACTGTTTGTCCTTTGTGGTTTTGCCCAGCTGTATCCCATTGAACAGACCCTATGAGCTGCATCTGCCTCCTGCTAGACAGGAGGCAAGAGGAGCCACAATTCTATTAAACTAATCTTTTATCTACAGGTTTCCAAACACATGGTGCTAGAAGATTGCATTTAAATTCAACACTTAATTCCCTTAAGTTAGTGTTTAAATTCTTTAAGGCGTGAACGAGGTATTAGCTCTATTGCTGAATTGTTCCATATGATAGGAATACATTTTTTCAAGTAACTGCATTTCATAATGGGAAGTAAGAATTCAGTTAGCCTGAAATATGTTTGAATTAGCAGATTTCAAAGCAGCTGTACCTAAAAACAAGCATGACAAAAAGTAAGAGAAAAGCATATTGTTAAAGTATTTTACTGATTAAAAGCTGTAAATTATAGATTAAGTAACTAGCTTAAGACCATGAAGAAACAAGTAACACCCCAAATATTGAACCCGTATCTTTAGGATACAGACTTGTTTTCAAGCTAAAAAATGAATCAAAACTGAAGAATAATTACTTTCTTTTAGTATTTGTTTTAAAGCACATATGATTCAGGCTGACTTCAAAGCCTGAATTGTTTTTTTTTCCCCTTTGGATGATTACTCTTATTAATATTTCTCCATTGTTTTTGTTGGATTTGTTCTATTATAGATTAAATTCGCCCCTGAAAAACAAGTTTAATTATTTTGTGCCTGCTTTAACCAGGCTGAAATCTCATTTCATAAGTTTAATGTAATATATACACAAACATCACATGCCTTTACTAAGTGACTCCACATGCAGAAAAAAGGCCCAGCTCTATGGAGATGCACTGCAGGCACATAACCTGATGCAGCCACAGGGGCAGGAAGGAGCCTGTCACCTGCTCCCCTTTACACCGGCATAAACCAGTACCAACCTCACAGGGGTAAAAAGAGCTACACTCATGTTTTAAAACACGTATGTAAATATAACAAATACACACAGAGTGCTCCAGGCATTATGGCCCCGTGTTTCATCACCGACTGGGACAGCTTGCACTGCTGTTGCTACAGGTGTAGGACAGGTGGTCTCCAAGGCTCCACAGCTTAAACTCTCCTGCTAGTTTTTTTTGAATATTTGAATGAAAAAACCCAATAATTTACTTTCCACCTTTCTGATATTTATATTCAGCTACATAGTCTGTTTTACACTGTATTTCTAACCTATCTGTATGAGCACAGCTCTCTTGCAATTGCTGCATAAGAATTTCTGAATAGAAGGAAGTTGACAGTGATGTTTTCAGATCATGAAAATATTCAAATCAACTTCCAGCTACATTTTTCAAAACAGACCTGTAGCTGTACCAATGCAAATCACTTCTGTACCCAATTGGTCTATTATCATATTCATACAAGTTATTTGTTTTATAGACTTGAAATCCCTCTGTGGATGATTTTATTATTTGTTCTTTGTTACATTAGCATTGTTATGCCCTTGGAAATACCCATGGCATTAGTTTGTGAATCTTTTTCATGTTATCTATTTCAACAAGAGAAAACACATTGTTTTCCCTGTACCTCTTGAAAAATAACAGTAATATGGATACAGGAAAGGAGATTTATACAAAACAAGGTGAAGGAGTAACTGAACACTCAGAATAAGAGGTTCAGACAAACAACTAAAATTCATTGTTTTAATAAGCATGTAATGGAAGTCAAAATTCAGATTTAGAATAAGCTTCAACTGGCAACCAAAAGGTACGTTGTGTTCTGCCATGACATTTACCTCTCTCATGATTTAAACCAAGATACATTTTAGTGGGTTTGTAGTGAATAGCTGGTAGAGAATAGGCACAGAGATCACCCTGATAGACACACATGAATTTGGTCAGGCAATAAGTAATAAAATTTGAGACATAATAAATCCTATTATTTTCATGCAAATATAGGAAAATTTTAGAATTCACTACAAGCTCACAAACAAAGGACCCATTTTAAAAAAATTTTGACCAGCTTCTTATGATAATAAAGACTGTCACAAAGGACTGTTAAACAATCTGAAAACATCCAGTAAAGGTCCCTCAAGGCAGTCAATGTTCAATAGCAAACCCATCTCAATTTTTAAAATTTAAGGATCCTCATAAGCAAGGAAAAACCTCAAGCTTTTTCAGCTCTATTTCTGAAATCTTCCCTTCAGAAATCTTCACATTGTGCAGACTGATTTAAACACCTCAGGAAGGATTTTTCTAGAAACCTTAAACCATGGAAATTACTGAATTCAGCTAGCTACATGAATTTTGGTTTTTACAAGCAGTTTCATATTCTAAGCATTCAGCATTAAAGAGGTTGTGCCATTCATCTCAGTGTTCCCTGGCATGTCCTCTCAAGGAACAGACTCTTCCAATGCCAATTCAAAACACAGAAGCAAACCCCTACTAAATTCATGTTGTTAACCAAAAGACAAATGTGACTCCACAAAATTTCATGGCCACCCTAAACAGAAGGCAGATCAATTCACCTCTTTTAGCTGCAAAAGAAAGGTCATGGGCAAAATCCAATCCTCTCTCTTGGGGCAAGCTCCAGTTAATTCCAGAGAGTGACACACTGGCTGAGGTTGGAAGGTGAGAGCACCAAGTCCACTCCCACACACACTCAGGCAGAGTCACCAACAGCAAGTTGCTCAGGACCATTAGAGTAGAACAGGTTTCCCACAGATAATTGTCTCGAAAACCAGTCTTCAGGATAAAGGGTCTCAAGTTTTGGAAAAAAAAACCCCAAACAACCATGATATAACTCTATAGTACAGAATTTCCTCTGAAAAATCTATGTTACCGCTTTCATTCCCACTAAATTCTTAGACTTCTCCCATTAGATATTACAACAAACAAATACAACATGATTTTATTAAAAAGCACACTTCTCAATAGCTGTTCACTCACACTAATTGTTGCACAACATAATGCCAAAATCCAGACAGATTAGGTTTTCCTAACCACTTAGCATACATGGAATAATTCCATTTTCAGAGCAAACCAGACCTAGTTAATCCTTATGTACCTCATGTTTTACACTGCACAGAGGTCAAAGAGTCAGATAAAAGAATCTACACTAATTTTCTCTCTTGGTGAAACACACATGGAAATTATGTTGAAATCTCAAACTGTAAGGCATACACAGATGAAAATTTCTCTCAGTTATGACAGACAGGATTATATCCAATAATTTTATCCAAGTTCTCAGCTATCCAAATATAAAATCTAATGACCAACCAAACACTAAAACATTTAAGATGAAACTGGAAAAATTATTCTCAAAAACCACTTCCTGCTATTTAGCGGCTACTAACATAGACAACTGTTGCTGAGCAAGATTTAACTCTTGGGAATATAGTTCACCATTTCTCATCATGCAATAGCAAATTCATTTATTTTAATAATCAAATCCCCCAAATCCATTTGGATAAGTAATAAATTAAAAAAAGTAAACCCATTCACATTTTAGTGAGCCAGTGATAGACAATAAGAGACAAGCTACTCAGATATGCAAGCCAAAATAAGTAATGGGAGACATGGACAAAAAAAAATCTAACTGCATAAACAGAAGTTACAATTGAAAGCCTTCAGCTCCAAAGGGACATGTGGCTATTTAACAGTCTGGAAGTGGCTTTAGAAGCAGCAAAGCGTATGTCAGGGGACATGAGTCAGTAGAAGAGTAATTGTCTGTTAAGAGCAATAATGATTGAGATGTTATAACCATGACTTCTCTGATACAGATTAAACGGGACAGATACCATGAACAAGAAATTGTACTTTCCTTAGCTTAAAATTCACTTAGATACTTTGCTGTTATACTAACCAACACAATATTTCCATGGTTTAATCTAACCTTGATCATAAATCTTCATCTCCAGCAGAACCTAAAACTGCAGATTAGACTTAATATGCATGTCCTCAGCTAGGACACAAGGAGATTTGTTCAAGGACATTTCCCAAAACGAATCATCTGCAGAGATGGGAAAATTTTTCTATTTACTGCATTACTAAAGATATTTGGAATTTGAACAGACTTCCTTTGAGAAAATTATTGTTAGATAATGCACTGAGATAGTAATTATCATAGATATAAGTAACATGGGCTAAGCTAATGAAATCCATGTATGTACATTTTATGCCTTGCTGAACCAAATCTGAACAAATTTCATAACACATTCAGTGTATCTACCTTCTTATTTGCTGAGATGTTCCACATCCAGTTGAAGAATATATTTAAGTTTATAAATTTCAAAGGAAAGGTAGTGATGAAAATTGCTAGCTTGATTCCTTGGGAAACAGCCTGAGTTTGCTTCATTAGGCCTATCTCACTGATTGAGTTCAAATTTGAGGTGGTATGTCTGTACATCGCTCCTATGTGTTGATATTCACAGAAACAGCAAAACTGCTCTGAACAGTTTTGCATCTCCTAACCCAGCCCACACATATATTTGAACAATTACACAAACGTAATAAAGAGTATATTTAGAAAAACCCAATTTTAAATACATGTTTTATGGCCACAAATTACTTTTCGAGTACAGGTCCAAAGTTACTGCAGTTACTTGTGGTGATTTCAAAATCCCACAGGACAAGTCCCTCTGTGCTACTGGTCTTGCTGCTACTACTACTGTTTCTAGGGTAACCCACATTCTGCTCAAGACCATATAGTGTAGCTATTGTCTTTAGAGAGCTCAGGCCTGCACCTCAGACAGATGAATATTTAATGTGCTGTAGACTAGCTCCAGCTCACACAGTAGTGTTAATTAAAAACCAAGCAAACCAACAAACAAAACCAACCTCTGCAAGGTGATTCCAACCACACAATCTGTAGGATTCATGCCAGAATTCCACAAGAAATTCAAGTACAATCTTGGTACTTGATATTTTTTGACTTTTTTTTTTTCTTCTTTCCCCCTCTTCTCCTTCCCCAACAGGGGAAAAAAAAAAAAAAAAAAGAAAGAAGGCAAGATGAATGTTTGCCTTGGACAGATATCAGATATTCCTCACCAGGAGAGAAAGAGGTGAATTTCAATGCAAACAACTGAAGGTGAAGAATCAAGTTACAAACTTGGACTTATCTGTGCCTCAACTCAGTTGTTGTGAGCACAGGCACACAGATCAACTAATTTACTGGCTTCAGAAGTCTGGTACTAAATGGTTAATGGCCTGTTTAACAACTCACAAACAAACAAACACAAACACACCTAAAACCCCCCACAAAACCCACAAAAAACCCAAAACACCAAACTAAAAGTCAGAGATAACTTTGTTGTCAGCAACTGGGAGCACCAAGCTTCATTGGCTGCTAAAGCAAACAAATCCATTTGGTCTCCCAACAAGTCGAAACCGAGCTCAGCAAGAAGACTTCACATGTCAGTATTCAACTGAAATGCAATGCTTTACAAGACCATGTTCGAGGCAGGGCTGCTTCACTAGATCTCTTCAGGCTGTTCAAGCTGAGCATATTTTAAGAACTAAGTTTATTTCACTGCCACGAGTAGCAGGAAAGACTAGCAGATTCCTCCCAGGAGAACAGGTTTACAAACAGAATATGCCCATGGAACAACAATCCTGGGGAATAAACAAAGGAGAAGCAGGTCACTTCCCCCATAAGCAGCCAGATTCTGTAAAACACTTCAGCATTCTCCAAAAAGGCTCCTGAAGCAAACATGAGGTGACTCTGCATGAGGAGCAGAGGTCAGAGGAACGATCATCAGCAACTGACGATGCTGAAACCCACTACTCTGCCAAGGGCTTCTCTGCTCACTCATCACACAGGTTGTACAGCCTGCAGGACAGCAAATCTCCAAACCAAGTCAGTCCATTTGCTTTATGCACTACAGCAAACAACACCACTGATATGCTGCTGATGGAATAGGAGGAACAGCCAAGTCAGGGAACTTGGCTCTATCTGAAGTAGCTACTTATTAAACACAAACCTAATGCGTCTGAAGAAATTGCTTCAGTTTTGTGGAAAACACTTTTTTTCCTGGGGTTTGGCTTTTTAAATAAGCTTCATTAAAACTGTTCTGCACTGTTCTTTCATTTGTATGAAAAAAGCAGCCATGGACACCTAGAAATCAGAAATCACTTCTGCAAGAATCAGGATCCTACATGGCCAGTTCTTCAGCTTATCTTTCAAACGCAGTGTGCAAACACACGTGCATACACAATTCTTATATTAGAACCACAGTCAAGGCTAGACATATCATACAAGTTAGAAGACAAAAAAGAACAAATCTGTTGGTAATTATTTAGCAGAGGCTTAGTTACTATGGTGATGGGTTTCCTATAAGTACCATAGTCAGAGACACAGCAACACACAGTTTTGGCAATGTACATTTCTTTAGCAATTATGTTCAGAACTGTCCTCTTGTAATGAACTACAGAACTATCTTTGTTCTCCCATAATGCTTTGAAAAGCAACCAAAGTATAAAAAGCATTCAAATAGACAGATTTGACAGGTAGGCAGTACTGAGTAGAAAGGAGTTGCAAAGAAAAGGTTCTCATGGTTTTTCTAATCTTTTAGTAAGTGAATATTAAGCAAATATACTACTGAATGAAACGTAAACACTGATTGATTTATTACAAGTTATTATCAACTGAAGTAAAACATAGGCAAGAGAGTAAATTTTAATATTGACTAAAATGAGCACTCATGTTCTTTACAATTGCATGCTCTAAATTTATTACCAATACTTATTATGACATGGGTACAATTTTGGGTTTACGTTCAATACATGGGCCTGCAGTGAATGGGAGTTTTGGACTAGAATAATGCTCAAAATCTTTAGAGACTAGGGGAATTGGGACCTCTGTTTGTAGCTGGGTGTTTGGAAGACGTACATAACACCATGGGGAGATGATTTCCAGCTGGCCTAAAGGTGGCAGCAATCAGCTCTGAACAGTTCACCGCCTTTACTCTTACCCAGTTTGCCATCTGCAAAGCAAGACTGCCGGTTATGCAGGCAAACTCCCTTCCTAATAACAAAGCAACCCAGAGCCTGACAAGTAACAGCACCCACCTGTCACCCAACCCTTCAACACTGCTACTTCCTCACACAACATCACTCTCTGAAGTCCTGGACCTTGGCATTCCAATTCAGACATGGCCAGGTAAGTCAAAGCTGGAGTTTGGGCGTTGGTTTTGTTTAATGGCATTACTTTTATCACTCACTTTCTAGATAGGATGACTACAGATAGGGTTGTTTGTCAAGACAGAAGTGCATCAACTGAGATAAATAAAAACAACACAGTACTTGTCCACTAGACCATATTTTCCGTTACAACTCTATTTTTTTTAAGGGAATTAACCATCCTTTGCTCACACATCTTAGGAAGAGAAATAAAATAATTAAAAGGAGCAGATGCTGTTTGCACCCTGAGCTGCTCCGGCTGGGCTGTCAGGGCAGGCTGGCTCGCAGGATCTGGCCCCACGTTCTAATATTAGAATGGATTATACTCACTGCACCGACACTCTGCTTTGCTCATCTCATTGAGACAGACATTTGGCATCAAAAGCAACATACTAGCTCAAGCATGTGCACATCACCATAACAAACTGGCATATGGCTATTTTCAGAAAATCTTCATTTGGCATACGAGGTGAATAATGTTTCCGGATTCCAGCATCTGACCTTTCCAACACCAGAATGACAGAACTTTGTCTTAGTCCTCTAGCTGAGGACTGATTGCAACCTCCTGGGAGCAGTTAAAGGTTTTAAATACCATAACAAATGAGGCAGATTCCCTCCCACTCTCCCTCAATATTTTGCTAAATTCAAAAGCAATGTATAAAAACCCTGTTCTTGCAATGAGCTGTTCAATGCATCCTCCTTAGAAAGGTAAGTGATCTTTACATATGTATTTTTCTAAACAAAGATGAATAATTGCCTACTGCTACTAATTGTTCATGTGTTTGCATGTTGATAGGCTTTTAATGTGAAATCATCCTGTTATAATGTAAAAGGCAAATGTACACATAGATAAACAGTGGCCACAGCAAGTGTTTTGCATTCTCTTCCCATCTCCCAGCTGTGTGGGGTGGAAGGCTGACCCATTTCATATCGCCTACTTAGAACCTCTTATTGAACCTTACCTACCTTAATCCTCAGTGACCAGAAGGCTGTTGCAGTTACTAATGAATGTCATCACTGGAGTTTTACTGAAGGTTCTCAAATGTCGGCCTGCTGAGATGCTACTAATTAGGACCCTTTGCACATCATTTTAGAGAAGCCAAGAACAGCTGATCCAGCTTAGCTTCTATTAGAGCTGGCTTTTCCAGGCAAGCTTGACATTGCCTGCTATTGGAACATTTAAACCATTTCTGGCTGCTTGGTATGTGGAGGACTGTATTTGCCAGGACTCAATTCACCATTAATTTGAGAACATGATATCTTTTTCTGCATATTGATGTAACTCAGGGCAGGAAAGGTAAATTTTAAATCAAAGCTATGAAAATACCCAACATGACAAAGGCATTGGGGGGGCTTTCCACTTTCCCTTTCCCCAAACCACAGTCATGCTGGTTTATAATATTAACACAGGAGGAATTTTAGTTGGAATTTACTCTCTTCTCAAGCTGAGAAGGCAAAACAGATCCTCTCACTGTAGGTGGGCTCTCAGGTTAGCAGCCAGCTCAGTGAGCTGTGCAACTGAGCACTGGAATTGGGACCATCCAGACATGAACCTGAAAGGAGAGAGAGAGGGACAGCTCATCCCTTTTCTCATCTCATTAAGTACGGGCAGCACAGCTCCCAGGAGAAGGGCCAGCAATAACAGGGAGCACAGCTTGGTGGAAGCATTATTGAGCAGCCAACTCAGGAAATGGCTAGGATATGGCAGCCAGTTTTACTCAGCTGGACCAAACTGCCTCCACAACACAGCCCAACATGCATTCCAATCAAAGAAATGCAAGAGCTAGTTCCATATCAAGATATAATTTACATTTTGTAATAAGCCACACATTTTTCGGGATATGTTATGGTGAGGTTATTTGTCCTGTCCTATACTTTGGATTTCAAATGAGTTTTCAACACTAGACAGGTTATTGGTCACAGAAAAAGCTATCACCCCTTCTAAAATTATGTCCTCAGTGTACACTGGCATTTTTAAACCACTTTTCTTACTTATTAAATGCCTTTTTAACAACTCCACAAAAGTATTTGCTAATCACTGGTTGTCATTTGTCATTCCTACAACACAAAAATGACACCCTCATATAAAACAGTCTTTTGCCTGTCTCAGAAATCTGAAAGAACTTTGCCAAGACGTGTTTGCCCAAGACTTATCCTACTATTTGATAGAGTGAAACAGCATTATTTCAAAGGTTGTTTGTCAGCTGAAAGGGTGTTTTCCAGCAGTTAAACGAGATCATGTAATTGCAATCTAATCACATTGCTCTGATCAGTCTTGAATACAGTTCTACTTATTCAACTTTATCAAGAAACATGACCAAAAAAAAAAGAAAAAAACACCACCCAGACTTTTTCAGGTTGCATAGAAATATTTTTCAGTCCTAAAAAACTGAAGAGAAAAACATTCCACTGTAACCAGCCCATTCTTGGCTTCTACAACATTGCCAGGCAATGCTGACACCAGGGCTTGGGAGCAGCTCTGGCGCTGCCATTGTGTTGGCTGCACAACCAGCACAGATCAGATTTAAGGGATCCCTAGCACTATAAAAGTGCCAGTAAGTAGTGGACAGAAAGGCAGAGGTATGGAAAGAAATCCAGAAGACGTAAGAGAGCAGAATGGAAAGCACCCACTGGGCAGCAAATGCATGGCTGGCAGCAAAGTTAAAGCATAGCAGGTACAAAAATTAACAAGTGTCTGGCCCAACTTTGTTGAAACAATTTAAATTGCAAAAGCTGATCATCCTTCTGCTTCCCTATTGCTGATAAAACCTCCACTACTTTGAATTAACCTGATTACTGCACCCACATAATGCAAAATGATATGAGCACAATATTGGCTTCCACTGGACTGAGACATAGGAAAAAATTGTTCCGAGTTTTTGTACGATTCTCATTTTGTATTTCAATTCACCTCTATATTCTTCTTGATTAGTGTTGCCAAGGAGTAATGAGAATTGAGAAAAAGACAGCTGAAAGTACTAACATGGTTGTTTTGAAATCACTGAAGAAACTGTCATGAAATAGTGCGATACCTTTCTTTTCTTTCATGCAGTACACAATTCACAGAACACAACAGGCTGACTACACAGGACAACCAGGTAAGTTTAAATGAACAGCACAGGTGACAGCAAAGATTTTACAATTTGTTATATAAGTGGTAATTAATGTTAATGACATTAGGCTTTATGCAGGCTTAAAAAAAACCCTCATTTACAACTCTTCGAGTGTACTCACTTCTCTTACTGCACAATGTCTTAATATTGAAATGGAAAACTTGGAGTGTTGGCTTTTGAAGAAACAAACAGAAGCTAAGCAACCATAAGATTAACTATGTGAATATAAGAAACTCAGCTTCTCTTATTTCACATTTTACTAAGAACTCTCACAAAAACAATGCAAATGGCATAAATTATATAGTTTACATATTCAACAAAACCTGAAGAGGTGACAGATCATCATGTAAGGGCAATATTGAGTGTTCTGGTGAACATAATGTAATGACTTACTAAGCATACAAGTAATATCCAAATATTTTTAACTCACTGTTCTGCCTTTCTAAGTTTTTTCTAAAATGGCTACATTGCAATCAACAATAAAACCACAGCTAATACAGCTGCTGCATCATGTGCAATATAGACACAAATCACTTGTGCTACCAATGTAAAATAAAGGCATAACAGCTGAGTAAGACTCAGTGAGACACCACTGCCCACTCCATTTTGTCTTCCTTTTTTACACCATTTAGGCTTTCAGTGCCCCAAACACCAAGTATCTACAGCAAGAGTTTGTAACTCTTGCCAATCCTGAAGAATAACCTCATCTGGTGTCCCCTCTCGCGGCCACTGTGTTGGCCACATCCACCTCCCTGCTCAGCCTGGCAAACAGGAGCTGGCAGGGAGGGAGCCACGCACTGGGGCCCTGCTGGAGAAGGGCTGAGCATGGGGCAACAGGGAGGGATGTTTGCATCATACCCAGCTGCCGTGCTGCCAAAAGGAACACGGTCTTTCTCCTCCACACCACGCATTCTTACAGAATGTATAAATTTCCCTGCGCATGCAGGCAAGTCTGCTTTCCTGTCAAATCATTTTTTAAATTGCGCACCCGCTAAGCAAACCTGTGTAAACAATCGAATCCCCAAGTGCCAGAAGAGGAAACACCACCCATGTACCAAATGGAGGGAGCTGGGATCCTGCCTGGAATAAGCCCAAACCTCCTCCTTCCTTTTCTATTTTTATAACGGGTGCTATGTGTAAGAAAAGGAATTAACAATCTGTCAACTTGCTTCTATGCCTTTTGATGCCCAAAGAACTGCAGACAAAATGCAAGCAACCCCTGCCTGTTGATTGCTTCAACCCTGCAATTTTCTTCCTTTTTCTTACCATGCAGTGGAAGAGATGGTCATGCACCAGCTCTTATTTATGCTAGAGCAAATCTCAAAATCAGCATCAGGACTTTCCTGGCATCACTGCTTTCATGTTAGCCAGCTGTCAGCTACAGAAAAACAGTAAATTGACAGGGAACTGCTAAGCCACATTCACTAGTAACTTCATCCTGAAATGCTGGAGCAACCAGGGTCAGGTTCTGCCTGGGAAACACTGTCCTGGAATACTCCTGTCTTCCAGCTTGACGATGCACGGGTCCTGTGACTATTGAGCACAGTCCAATTCAGCACACAGCAAGGAAAGCTGGCCATGGTCAGGCCATGCAATTCATCACCACTGTCACTCCACTCGCTTGAAATAGTTTAAACCATGTTCCATACTGGCCCAGTTAGGGCCCAGTAATTTCACACATGGTTCCAAATCTGTTAGATGAAAACCACAACAAAAATGGCAAATACCTGACAAGCATAAATACTGACATGGACAAAGGCTGTCATGGAATAAAATTTCAACTGCCAAGCCAATAAACTTGTGCCTTTGTAAGGTGTTTAATTACAGGAGAAACAGTCCTTAGCCAACTCACTGAACATCAAACCCAGAAAGTCCACTCAAGACAATCAGCAACAGGAAGTCTGTCCTAGAATACAAACATTCTCTTGTGATTTACTGTATGAACACTAAATAGATACACATATAGCCACATACAAAGGGGTTTGTTTTTTCATATATACATGTACACAAACATATATGCAAAGCAAACATTTGGCTTTGCATTCCATGCATACATGAAACAAGTTCACCAAAGTCAGCTGGTTCTTCTGGAGGGACAAAAGGGTGGACTTTTCACTCTCTCTTACCCTCTCTCAGCTTTTCATATCCCAGAAAACTTTCTATAGACTAGCAGTAGGTTTTTATTGCTTTTTGTATATATTTTTTTCCAATTCTATACACTGCACAGTGTAAAATATAATCAAAGCCAAGAAGTTTAGGACAAATTAAAAGAATATCCTTCAACAGAATAGTTTTGTTTCTAGTGCTTGTTTCGGTCCAGGAAATTGAACTCTTAATTTACCCATTACCTTGAAAATTTCTGATGATAATTTGACCCTATATCTCACAAACAAAAGGTAAAAGTTTCTTGATTTTAGTGCACCAAAAATATACCAGAACTCCTGTGAGCAAACAACCAAGGTTGTACAATTTTCTAGGCTACCTGACACTTTAAGATAAACCCAGATACATATTTTCTGCTACTTTGTCCTTCATGGGTTCAGAAAGAAAACTCCTTTCATATGCATATCCCTTTAATGCTTCAGACTTCACAACTAAAAGGTTTGTTCAGCCTGAATTGTGTTTTACATTTTATCATTTTTCATCAAGAACCTCCCCTAAAAGAGAAAAATGTCTCCTTCCTCCAACAGAATAATTATGAGGCAGTTCACTGAAAAACTGGTTCTAACAGACAAAAGAAAAACAAACACTCTTTACCTGGTTTCTCTTTTGTTGTTCAGGAAATTACACAGTCTAGCATAACCCTGCATGACAAGTCTATATTTGCACAGTTTGTAATCCCAGAGGTAATGTTATGGTCTCTGAGGTGTCCCTGGTTTAATGCAAGAACTGGAGAATAGCTGGAATTATCTCTGCAGTGATTTCATGCTGAATTTGCAGTGGTACGTAGCAAATAGTAATAAGTGGACACACACACGCTATTTCATCTTCCTTACAGAAAATAAGCAGCAATAACATTTGTAACATGTTTGCAGACAGAACTCCAGGCCTCGCAGAGCAAAGTTTCGTGACAAAGTACTTCACTAAGACAGAAAATGGTATAACTTGTGTTAAAATCAAAATGAACATTTTGCCCCAGACAGTTAAATAAAAATCATTAGTTACCTGAAGTTGAAAAAAAATCTGCAAAAGATACTCTTTAGTAATTATATTTACTGTAGCTATTAAAACAAGAAACATCAAGTTCTTCATATGTGATGATTCTGTGCAGATACAAAATAATATCGTGCTTGGCCAATACAGGAAAGAAAGTGATATTCAGTGTTTAAGAAATCTGTCTCACTTATAATAAATCTTTTTCTGGAATAAAAGATAAATATGAATCTGCTTTCTCCTTCCTCTGCTATTCTTTTATGCCTTTTTTTTTTTTTACCCTTGTTTGGGATGTTTGATTTATGAGGCAGAATAGATGAGACAAGGCAGAAATACACATACAAGGCAATGAGCTGTTGCACTGCTTCCAGTATTTCATGTATAATAGAGTCACTGCTCTCAAGCTCAGAAATTATTTGCAAAATAACTCAAAGTTGTTTTGGCAACTCTCTAAGCTGAGGGAGTAGGAAACCAGAAACATTATCTAATTTATTTTTTAAAATTAATTAAAGCTAGCCTGGGATCACAAACACAGTAGTACCACTACCAAAAACCTACTACAGAATTCCAGGAATCCTGACTACGAATTAACTATGACTTCACTTTTACAAGCTCGGACTTCTTTGACGCACAGCCTTATCCATCAATTTTCTGCTTATTATTTTCTACTTACACTGCTTCACTTAAGCACTGGTAATCCAGGCTTAGATTCCATCTCTATATTTATCTTGGCATGACAGAAACACTCACTAGTTGGCATATTTTGCTACCATGTGCCTAAGTTAGAGAGCACTTTTAAGTACTTAGTAACAGGTTTTCTTTATTGCAGAATATTAATGCAAATTAAGCCTGTTTAACAAAGCAAAACTCTTAACAACCCTCTTTAGGCATTCTTCTCCACAACCTGAAAGTAATAAGTGTCCAGACCAAGTACAGATGCCAAGACAACTCTCAGGACCATGTTCTCCTTCTCTTAGTTTTTCAATATTTCAGGTCACTTTCCAACTAAGAAATTATACTTCCAAATTAACAAAAGGGGCTTAGACAATGATTTTTACTTAACCCACCATGTATTTCTCAGAAATTCACTCAACATTCACCACTAGAAGCTTTGAATCAAACTCCTCAGGTTAAGGCTAACACAGCAGGTTTCTTTAATTCACAGAGGAGACAGATTCCCTCATGGGACAAACATTGAGAACAGGGTGCCTGTTAAGGTGAATGCATTATTTCAATATACTCTTCCCCACTATCCACAAAGTCCCTTGCTCCACACAGTAACTTAGCTCTGAAGATCTGCCTTCCAGCCACTAACACCCATCAAAATTAGGCTGTGGGAGAAAAGACAGGCAATGACAAGATGCAAGAGAGAATGAGTATGTTCTCCTTTAGCCTTCCCAAATCAGGGAAGCAGAAAGAGCAGCCACAATCACAATCTCCACGTACGGACTAAATAAAACAACCAGAGCATCTTCACTTTCCTATACTTGAGTACAATCAAGAACAACCACATAAATCTCCCTTTCAGCTAGTAAGGGCATTAACAATGCTTAGGAGCTGGAATTTTCCTTGTTAATGAAGTACACACATGCAATTCACAGACGTTCACAGTGACAATAAAAATACATCTATAACCCAGAATACTGCTTGCTAAAATTATAAATGGATTTTTTTTAAACACATACACACCCACCTGCAGCACAAAACGTCACAGGAAAAAAACAAACAAAGAAGCAAAAAAATGTTATTAAAAGGCTTATTGTTATTAAAAACACTCAGAGGCCTTTCCTGATAGTTACATAAGTACTGTAAAAGCAAGATGTTCTTGGCAATCAGCATAGCTCCACTGTGCTTGCTACACTGGTTTCATTAACTATTACATCATGCTTAATTTCCATAATTGGCTTCAACTTCACTTTATAAGCTAGTCTAATTTAGTTTTTATGCATATTTCAATTTAATACAGTTTGTTCTCCACTGTAAACCCTTCATGGGCCACATATTCATCCTGTACTACCTCATTTAGAGCTTTCCCTAAGAGAAAAACGAAAAGGACAAAGACCACAGTGTCTAGGAAGTGACCTTTTCTTTCAGCTCTGACAGTTAAAACTCTCATCCAGGCCCCATCACACAGACTTGACTAACAAAATTGTCTCATTTTGCATACCCAGGACACAAGGACACACTCGCCCTCCAAAAAAAAAAAAAAAAAAAAAAAAACCAAACCACAAAACAGAAAACTCCCCAAAAACAAACAAGCAAACAAAACCACAAAAACCCCAAACATCCAACCAGCTGCTAAGAGTTGTGTTCCCTCTATTCTTTCACTAATCTAAGTCTCTGTACTAATTATCTTTTCTTCACACAAGAGAAACTTTATGTATTTTTTTTTAGTCTTAACCTTTTTGGCTTCTCTGTATATTTAAGTACATTTTCACTCTTTCATCCAGATCCATTGGTAAACATAATCAAATACTCAGGGACTGTGGATTTGGCACATCAGATTCCACAGAATACCCGTTTCTCCCATAAAAAAAACCCTTCCACTTCTTGTTCCCAGTTTTACTCTTCAGCTACAGCACACCCTCAACATACCCATCTGCTCCCTTCTCCTAATTCACATCTCCTCCAGATCTGCTTTTATGCTGACAGCTGTAATGATGAGCTAACAAAGGTCACTCATTCTTTTATGTACTTTTCCTTCTATGCGCTCCACTTTTACTAAGTAAATTCAGGGCGTTTACTGATCTAATACATCGAGTTCTCACCTTCCCCCACCCCCCATCTTTATTTCTGTTATATTCTGTTTTCCAGTGTCTAAAATTAGAGTGATATCTCCTGAGGGAAGAGCACACACTTTGTTAGCTGAAGCCTGACAACTTTTGTAGCACAGCTTTTGCAGATACAACATCATACGCAACACTAGAACATATATAATAAGTGAAAACGTGACACTAACGTAATACAGAGCCCAACAGACCGTTCATGCAATTGCCTTTCAGAACAGAAGTGCACTCTGAAGCAAGCACTGACCTAGAAAGGGAGGCATTATTTGGATGGCTTTGTTATCCACTATGCATCCAACCTTACTCACTTGAAAGACACAGATGCCATCTATGCTGGGGAAATGTTTACTTTGCTAACATGATTAAGCTCAGTAGTTACTCAGAGTTCAAGTTTCAGCATAACTAGGCCTGCAGCTGCTACTTGCATTAGTATAATGGGTAAGTGCCCCCTTCTCCAGTGGCCTTATGGAAACCTAGTGGAACAAACTGTGCCATATTAAGCTACCCCCATGCACCTCTCTCCATTGAGTGTAATGCTCACCAGAGAGAGAGCACAAGTCTTGGTCTTTAGTAGGAATTAGATTTTCATGAACCCTTGGAATTTTAAGCTGAAATGGTCAGTAGCTTATTGGCTTCTGCAAAGAAGCCAAATATTAAAAAAAAAAAGAGAGAAGCTTGTGATAACGACTAAGAATAAAATTACTTTATGTATCAACTTTCAGAAAGAAAAGATCTTTATTCTTAGACTGAATGTGATCCAGCCACAACAATTTAATATTCCCCAGTAATCCTCTAAATCTTAGATTTGTACATCACGCAACCCCCAGCACTTCCCAAATCGTTCCAAAAATAAATAGGTCAGGAGTCATATTTATCTGTTAATATGATATTATAAGGTTCAGATTAGGGCAGGGACATTGGGAAAGTGGCCACAGAGTCACTCTCAGCCATAAGCCAATAACCCACCAGCCACGACACGCACAGCTGACTGAGCTGGCATCAGAAGCCCAGGAACAGAGTTGTGGCAGGTCTCTGAGCTCCCAGGGACCATCCTGGTCTGCCAGCAGAACCCCATAACATGGGAGATGCAGGGATGTGTCACCACACTGCCACATAGTCCAACGATTTTTGGAAGTAAGAGAGGGAAAATTAATATCAAGTTTGGTAACGGAGTTCCCTCATAGGATTTCTGCTTTACCAATTTTGGTTCTGATAAAACATGCAAGTAGTTTTAAAGGCATAATTTTGAGCAGACATGAGCCATGCAGTATGGATCCAGACCTTCTGAACTTTACTTTCTGAACTAATCACAGTAAATTTACTCACCAGCATTAGTGCTTTAGGATCAGGGGCCTGATTTGCAAACAGTCCAGAGAATGCAAACAGTTGTTGAGGTTTGTAGCAGTTCTCTTCCAGCTCTAAAGTCTTCCCCAGGCCAAGAAAATTTCTTCTTCCCCTTCCCCACCCCCCGCAAAGTGCTGATTAACTGAAGTTTTGAAGCTGAAGATAATCCACCAAGTAATAGAACCTTAAAGCAGTTTTTTGTCCTAATTTTTTTTCTCACTAGACTTTCCTAATGCCTAAAGCCCTTCACAAGTCAGTATATACTCTGTTGTGTTTGTCTCAGATGCAAAGGTCCCTAGAGGGAATGGCAGACAACTCAGGAGCAAGAAAGGCTTTAAATCAAAATGAAAATTATCAGACTGGGTTAGATTGACACTTTCAGGCTATTCGTGTAGCATCACAGAAGCACATCCTATTCCCAGTACCAAAGCCCACACCAAAGGGGTTTTTGCTCCTCAGAAATTTAAGAACTCTCAAGTAATTTACAGGTACAAACACTTTTGCCTGGATGCAGTTCAGCAGAGCAGTAATTGCTCCATCTGAGTGAAGTGGGTTCCTGCTCAGTTTTCTCCTCGCTAGCAACAGAGTCTCCTTGTGGCTCCTGCACAGCAGGAGCTCCCTGTCCTAGATCTGAGCAAAGTGAGCTTCCTTCTGACAGTATTTATACCACTTTTGTAGGAGTTGATGTTCAGCCATTGCAGCATATCACATACCAAAACAGAGTCCTTAGTCAAGACAGTTAAAAGCTTCAGTCTCTTTTGTGCAATGGAGTCACGTACTTCACTTCTACTTCACGGTTTACCTTCCTTTCTAAATCGTCATTATATTCTTGGCAATACTGGACACTTTATTGACAGACAGTTTTCCAGCACTTTCAAAAGCAGATATACTTTGTGACCCAGTTATTTCTTGGGCACAGTACATAACTCATGAGAGTGTACAGTATCTCAGGAGATGTGCAGCTAGAGGATCTTCTGATGATGATAGTCAAGTGACAGTTCCAAACGACGAGCAAGCAGCAAGCAGCAGAGTGCCAAGCTCCCGGACAATCCCTGAGCTGCCTTCCCCGTGCTGCGGGTCAGCCTTAACCTGCTTATCCCCCTCAGCCTCTAAGGCAGCCCAGTGAGCCAAGCAGAGGGGGAGCTGTGCAGTAGGTAAGCTGTGGCTAAGGTGAAACCTGAAAACAACTTTCACTTCCCAACAGTCCAATCAAGCAGAAGCCACTAGAGGGCAAGGGCTGCTGGGCACACCTACACAGCTGCCAAGGGCCTATCAAGCCTCAGACATTTTACCAAAGGCAAAAGCAGATTCTATGGAACTTCTAAGATTTAGAACAGCATTCTTCTCCACACACCCCCCCCCCAGTAGCTGCTTAACTTCAAGAGGATACAAAGCTGAGGCTGGGTGAAATCTTTCAGTTCAGGTTTTCCTCTCAACTCATGAAAGAAAGTGTACATGAGAGTAACACCAGGATTTCGTACTATGGTGATGAAAGAAGTTTTTAAGATTTGCCTTCATAAAATCAAGTTGTCTGCATTTTTTAGGACAATGCATTCTAGAAAAGCATTTTGATTTTAATAGGTTTTGAGCCCTTTACATTGATTTTTTTTTTTTAGCCCTTTCATTGATTTGTAGCCCTACATTTCACTGATTTTAAAGCAGTAAAAGCTCCCTTTACAATGAATTTCATCTGTTGACGTAGATTTAATACATCAATATAACGAAACCATTATTTGGGCCAAGAAAAATGTTTCATTCAACCCTAAAGACGATTTCTGCTGTTTAAAATCATTAAATACTTCCATGTTTTGTCAACCCAAAGTGATTTCTTCCTCCACTTTCAGAATTGCTAAAGTTAGCTAAGAATAATCTTTAAAAAAGTGCAATATTCATATATTCCGTGCATCAATAGGTTTTTGTAAAAGAGATTTCTACATAGACTTTCTAGCTTTCTAAAACAGTGTGGTTGGAGTTTTCTGTTTGTGTGCTTGATAGAAGTACAAATCCCACATGTCAGAGCCAGCCAGCTGGTAAATGGATTCATTTCATAAACTGTGATATCCCTACAGTTCTATGGGAATCCTGTGCTAGTTTTTTATTATCAATGACATCAAGAAGTTAAAATTTCACTTTTAAAGCCAAGTATTTTGAGCTTAACACAATTGTATAAAATTATGTAAAATTTTAAAGTATACAGATTTCATACCTTGTATAGTTTAATATTATATATTGAAATATGTGCATTACGTTGACTACGCAATTATATTATAGAAAACTATAAAATACAGTACTCAAGAAGACATTATGTAGAAATTACAGTGAAAGCTTTGGCAATAATCATGACCTAAAACAGAGGAAGACTACTTGGTTACTGTTTAGAATTAGTGTCTTGGGAGTTATGGCTGTGAGTCAAGAACTAAGGGAGTTTCTCCATGCACTGAATTGCCTTGTGTCACTAAATGCCCTTTGGAAAAAGAAACATGTAACTGATCCCTAGCTATCAAACTATTCACTTATAAAATCACCACAGGCTTTAATTAATGTTTACAAACTACCCGCTGGTTTTGCTTTGCAAGAGAATTACACAAATCTCCACAAACAAACACCTCCACATCTCCACAAACACCTCTACAACAAAAAGTCACTTACACAGCACAGATTTCCTAACCAGACTTGGTTCAACCTTGTTTGCGTTGTTATACAATTGTTAATTACAGGATCTTACCTGCCCCCCACGAGCCTTCCCATGCCATTCAGTGCACTGAGAAGAAATGGAACTCACTCACTAAGCAGACTGAATAACAAAGGAAAATATTGTTTACACCTACCTCCTGTTTTTCAGTTTTACCTTCTAAAACACATGTTCATTTCCTACAAGGATTTTTCTTCGGGGTTTTGTTCCTCATATTTAGATGCTTAATAAATTATTTCGCTCACTGCACCCATCCTGCACATGGGATGGTGTATATAGAAACACACAAAGCCTTGATTAAGCAGTTCAAAAGCAGTAAAAGCAGCCCAGATGTGGGCCCAGTATTAGGTACTGCACAGCCCAGCTCAGCTCCCAGCCCTGCCTCTGACACCTGTTCATGACCAGGAGTTCTGCAGCACAAACTAAGGCACCGCAAGTCAGACAGTAGGAGCAACCTGGGCAAAGCTTGGCTTAGGGAATTTCCTTAGCACTATGCTGGAATTGTGCAACAAACGCACTAAAAAGGCTTCACAAAAGTTTTGTATTTTCGAAACTTCAGCACAAAACATCTCCCCATTCAAACTCAGAGGCACTTCAAAGATCTTTCTGGTTTGGTGTTCAGTGTTGGGTTTTGTTTGGGGTTTTTTTGTTCTGTTTCCTTGTTTGAGGGTTTGGGGTTTTTTGTTGTTGTTGTTTCGGTTATCATTTTTGTTGATTTTGGTTTGGGGTTTTTTGGGGGTTTTTTTGAGGGGAAGAGTTGCTTTTGTGTTGTGGGGTTTTTTCTCCACTCTAAAGCAGCAAAGATTTGTCTTAAGCTTTGAAAGAGCAACAAAATTGGGATCCTTTATCTTGGATCTAAGTCAAGCAGCATGTTGATACCAGGAGCGTGACAGTGCCTGAGGTTATCTGCCAGAGCAGCCATGCCTTGGCAGTCAATACAGAGCTTGCACTGCACCCATGGCATCCAGCCGCTAACTGCTTATTACACATTTGAGTACTCATTCTGCTTGCTGGCATAGTAAGGTCACCAGAAGGTGAATCCTGTTCTCATCCTCTTCCACTCTGCAGGTCTGCAAACCACAATCAGCTTCTGTCACATCCAAATGACAGCACACAGATGATGCTCTTTTTTGACGAACAGTCCGAATCTCCCCACAACACATTCCCCTCCACACATGCCTCAGAGAAGGAGATAAAGATACACAGGCAGAAACCAATTACTTTGGATTAAAAAGAGAGATTAAAACAAGAACAAACAGCAGTTAAGATGCTCAAAGTCAGTGAGAACTGGGCACCTAATTCCCATTTGGCATCCCCCTGTCACAGCTCAATCATTTGCCAAAGGTTATCTTTCTTAATAAAAAACCAAAAACACACAACAAAACTGTATTCTGATGCTCACATTCCTGCTAACAAACTCCATGGTTTCAGATATAAAAAAGAGCATTAGAGCAAATGCTCTTATGAAAGAATTTTTCACAAAGAAAAAAAAAACCAAACCTCTTCCTGACTAAGTCTACCAATTAAATGCCATTGATATTCACTGGATATGCCGCTTATGGCACAAGATTTCCTTCAAAAGAGGAAATTACTTTGCATCTTAGAGAAGAAAAGACTAACCGTATAAATCCATTTTCCCTGGGTTTTATTTGATGTTTGTTTCTGAAATTTAAACCAAACACTTTAGATATGCCCAACGACTTTCATCACTGGTTGCATTTAGAAGCCATTCACTGGCATCCATTCAAATACTCTTGATACTATAGACACATTGTTAAGTGATTACACTTGATGGTGCTTTAGTCTTTGAGGATTGCTAATGGGATACAAACTTTTCCACTCCATTTGGGTAATTAAAAACCACTTCTCCCTATGCCCAGGCTGAAACAACGTTCAAATCCTATCTGCTTCCTGGCAAATAACAAACAAACTGCACAGGATGAAGGACTACATAGAATAAAAGGGATTTATCTTCCCTTTTAAGAGGGGGAAGCATCCAGCAAGGTCATTTCCCACAGATAATTGGAAATAATCACCCTTCCAGTTGTTACTATTTTTTTTCTTGAGAAGTCAATGTTTTAAATGTTTTCAACTTGACACTGTATGTTTTTTTTAAAATCTAGAGTTCCACATTACATTTTCTTCATCTGTTGAGCAGCAGTTTTCTTCTTACTTCAGAAAAATCCCATTACCTACATCAACATCTTCATCTCATTAAAAGCCGTTCATAATTACTCAGTCCGCATGGATTATTCAAAGCACTCACATAAGCTTTCATTCCACTTACTCTGTTGCCACCATCCTCACACCCTCATATCCACAGCTCTGGCCAACAAGATACTTGGCTACAAGAAAAAGGGCACTTGACATCTGCAGCAGAAACAGGCCAGGTGCATGAAGTGTTGCCAAAGCCCACTTTCTCAGAACCTGCCATAACATCATCTTACCTTCTTAAGTCACTACAAGAGCTCACTGAGAAAAATATGGTTTCTATTCTTAAAAAAAAACGTCCCTCAGCAAGCTATTTCTTTTCATTTACATCGACTCATTAGCTGCCAAAATTGACCCCTGTTTTAAAGCTACATATCTCCCTTCCAAATGGCATCTTCATTAAGATGAAATGCTGCTTGAAGCCTTTGGAGAATTTGCATTTGGAAGACACAGCACATTGTCATCAAATTGTATACAATTAACCTGAAATTAGAATGAACTACAGAGAAGCAATTAAAGCAAACTATCAAAGAAATGAAGAAAGAAAAATTTGGTAACTCTTCAGTGAACACTTTTTGGAGCAAATACTGATGCACTTGCAGCAGGTCTGCTCTGGAGGGGCCCAAGACAGCACAAAGTACTGTGTGGATCCATCATTCCCAAAGCTTTCCTAGGTAAGTATGTCTTTCTATGCCAACTTTTGCCCAACTTTTTCTCTTCAGCATCTATTATTGACACTTGAAGTGGATGAGCCCACATTCTTCTTGCCTTATTGAACCTCACTATCTACATTAAAAATAGACATAACCAGAGAACACATTCCCTGAGGTTTGCTTGGCAAGGTGGTTTTTGTTGCTTTGTTTTTCAAATGCAGAAAGTGACTATGGAACCAATACAGGAACAAGTCCTCATGCAAGGTCTGATGGTGGACTGTCCTCAGTTCAACAAATCCTGAGAAGGTAGTAGGGTCTTTGCATTTACTTCACAGTATTTTGGATTAACTCCTACAAAGCAACAGAATTCAAAGACTGGACTTATGTCTTTACAGATTTCATGGAAATCTCCTTCCCATTCCAAAAGCAAAGCACCCAATAATGTTCTCAGCAAGTCACAGCCCTAAAACAGCAAATAGTTGTTCTTTATACCAAACAAGCAGCACACATGGTCTTCAGGCAAACAAACTCACTTCAGAGAGTTAATCTTAAAATGGCCATTAGTTAAGGCACTGGCATCATAGGGGTTGATAAACAGGGTCATAAAGGGAGAAAACACAAACTGATGCCATGACTTTTGCTTGTATTCTGATATATCCAAGAGCCAAACAAGCCTCCCCATACTGCACTGGCTCACAGTTCGACACTAAGTTCCTTCTCTGCATTCTAATGGTCTTACCTATGGCCACAGCAGCACTTCACCTTATTTCTTTGAGGCGGGAGGTCTCAGAGGAAGCAAGAGTCCCTGGGCAAAACAGATAAGCTCTGTGGCTGAATGGATGGATGGGTAGAAAAGGAGTGCTCCATCTCAGAGCAACTGGAATGCTGCTGCATTCTGAAGACTGCAAGCACAAAGCGAACCAAAACCTGTTGCTTTACAAGAGTAGTCCAGTCCTGAATTCCACATGCCTCAGGGTACGGAGCAAACTGAGCACAATGGACTGGATCTCTATGGTAACCAAACTGCTTTTATTCTTTTTTTGCCCAGGAGACTCTTTTTAAAATATAGATGCTTAAAGCACATTTCACAGTCTGGTTTTGAAAATGTAGATGGAAACTGAAAAGCTTTATTTCACATTATTCAAACAAAAACCCCTTCCAGTGTAAGCATCACTGTATGTCCATGCCCACCCTCCAAAACCAACACAACAATTGAATGTCAACCAGTCACGACAACCTGAACAACTAACCCTACATCATGTATTTTACTGCAATCCTAGGCGAGTATTAAGCCTGGGAGGATACCCTCCCAAGCTTTAACTAATTCTGCAGCTTTTATGAGATTCAGACCTCAAAGAAACATTGACTATCATTCTTGTGCTGCTAATTAACAGGACATAAATTAGTTTCTTCTCTAACCTTTAGCTAGCCTCAGAGAACATAACTGAAATGTTAACAGAAATTTTAACAGTGGCAGGTAGCACTTTTAAGCTGCCATTATCATAAACAAATACATGCACAAATACTATAGTTTGAGGAAACCTCTAGTTCATTAAACCTGGTCACCACGCTGCCTTCCTGCAGATCATCCCTACACTACAGCAGTGACCCTTTAAAAATTACATAACCTTGTGGAAACTGGACATTGCTCTGCCATGCTTAACAAAATGATCCAAATGTTCCATAGCCTCCTTTTCTTAACTATTTCTATAGTCTTACCTTGGCCTTTGTACTTTTCCCCCTGCCCCACCCTGACCGCGTTATTAATTTCCTGAATAATTACTCTCTTTTCTTTAAATTGTGTTTTTCATTTATGTTGTGTATTCTTTCAAGAGTGAAAACCACAAGTTTCTGAACAGGTCCCTTTACTGTGTGATGATTGCTAAAACAGAGATGAGCATTCTCCCCTTTACTGTTTGGAAAATAATACTTTCCATCATGGAAATTAGGAGACCTTTGCCCCATGGGCCCAGCCCAGTACCTAACAGGACACTCCAGAAGACCAAGGATCTTTCTAGACAAACACAGGAAAACTGTTTAAACCTTTTAAAGTGAACATTGCTCCATGTCCTACCCTACCATAACCTTACCAACCTACCAATATCTCTCAAGAGAACATCTGGAAAGCACAGACCATAGTTGTCAGTTCTACCTCTCCTAATTTCATCTGAATCCAAAGGTTTTGAAATATTTTAGGGTTTTTGCACATTTTCTCCCCTCGAATTATAACTGGGTCCACCACCTTGTTCTGCTCGGAATAACACCAAGCATGTTCCTGAATTCTTTAATGCAGCACCTGATCACATATATACATCAGCAATACTGTCCTGTACTACTTCATACTATAGGAAAATAAACAGAAGTTTAGTTAAAATAGGCTACAAATGTTCCCTTTTTATCTCTGCAAAAAGCCCTAATTAAAGTTGTGTATTTTTAAATGGTTTGAATTATCTCATTCCTAGTATATATGTTAGAAACTCCAACAACCAATATTGGGGGGGGGAAAACAACAAACAAAAACAACAAAAAAATCCTCAAAACAAAAAACTAAAAACCCACAAACAATTTTCACAAGAAACTGTTTAAATTGTCTCTACCTCATAATCTGAATGACTAAGGAACTCGTATACACCAACATCTGGATTTTAACTACAAATTAGTATAATCTAAACTGTTTGAAAAATTTACCTCCTCACACCACCCCATTTTCCATCCTAGAGCTGTAGCGTGCTTTAGTCCCACATACTGAAAGTGTTACAGTTGTGGACTCACAAGCAGGACTCTCAGATTTCTAACTGTTGACCTTTCAGTGTGTTTTTTGGTTTTGTTTTTGGTGGGTTTTTTTTGTTTTTTTTTTTTTTTTTTTTTTTTTTTTTTTTTTTTTTTTTTTTTTTTTTTTTTTTTTTTTTTT
>JAWWMP010000167.1:7824707-7856096 GCA_035047865.1 Dendrocincla tyrannina
TTTTTTTTTTTTTTTTTTTTTTTTTTTTTTTTTTTTTTTTTTGTTTTTTTTTTTTTTTTTTTGTTTTTTTTTTTTTTAAAGAAGAAGCCTCCAAAATAATTATCACAATAACAGATGTTGGGCAGAATGTCCAAAAGGTTCATCATGAGCTTTACAGCATAGGATGACTACCACAGTTGTAGCGTTAGTATTTGATTTTCTTTTTAAGTACTTTAAGTAGCAGTTTCCAAATCCAATTCCAAAGGATTCAACATGTGCCAGCACAGGTGGGTCCACACGACCTCCACGGCCAGATGGAGCTGAATTACTTCCAAATCAAGCCTGAGGGGGGTCAGCTTGTGCTTTAGACTTGGGAGGAGGAGGACAGAAGATGTCAGCAGAGTGTTTGGGTGTTTTTAATTGTAAACAGGAATATATTTTCTGTGCAGAGAGGCAAGGCATTCTGCTAGTCTTAATTATGCTACTTGTGGCAGGTATAGAGTGCAGCAACAGTAAGGGAAAAGCATCCCATGAGCTGTACGGATCACCGAAGGCTGCTCCCAGTTGTAAAGGGGACATGGTCTGTCTGTACTTTATGATGCAGGCATTCAGCAGGCAGTTATTCCGACACCCTGCCTGCCTCCTAGAGCAAAGACCAGAAGAGACCCTCATCCACACTAAGCTCAACAAGGGTATGCAGCTGGAAATGTAAAGGGGGGAGGAGAGGTTTGAGCCAATACATTCTCCCTCTTCTGTGCCAACAAAAGCAGGAGCTACAGGTTCAAACAATGAGGTAATAAAAACATCCACGTCTTATCATACAAGCTAACACAATTTGTAAGGACTTGGCTTACTGCTTCAGCCTCTCCCATAATACTTTTATTTAGTTCTGGTTGGCTTATCCAGTCAGTTGGCATCCTAATACTACTATTTATGTTGTATCATCTCATTGATTTCTTGACTATTATGCCTGTAATTGGGTATTAATTTTTATATTTTGATTATAAATTCATGATAGAAGGGGCAGAACTGACAAGTGCAATTCACAGACCAGTAATAAACCAGTAAATTAACACACATAAACACTGACTTTCTGCCAACAGCTCTCAACCTCTCAAATTACTAAGTGTGAATTACAGTAACAAATAGATGAGGCAGGAAGGAAATAATTTTAATAATTACTGACTTACGTATATTAAGGTAAGACTTAGAATCTTGATTAAAACTGTGGCCTTTCCTTAAGCATTGTACAGACAAGTAAGCAAAAGCATTATTCATCACAGCCTAAATAAAATGGGTGTATTGATAACCACAGGCATTTTTTTAAGCAGACCTTCCCTGGACTATGCATAAAACTAAAAAATTAATTGAAGTGTTCAATATGAGTGACAGCAGAAGTGACACAGCTCGTAAAAATACCTCAAATACTCTGATGCAATAAAGAGCAGTATTATGTATTTTCAAAGTTTCCATTCACTTTACCTTGTAATTATGCAGTGATGCTTGTTTATATGCAGAGCCTTGCTTGGGATGGCGTACAAATACAATAAGGAACAATTTTGCTTTCCTAGTTAGCTATCCCTTATTCCTCCTTAGTACAAGCAACTGGGAGAGGCATTCAATTTCATTTACAAAGGGGTTTCTGTGCCGCATTTGTTCTGCCTGCAATGCCACAGGTGCCCGTGGTGCTTCACAGGCAGAGCAGAAATTCCCTCGAATGCAGGCACCGGGGGTGTACCTGCTGGCTGCTTTCTGAAGTCTGGAAACGCACCTGCAAGTCTGGCTTCTATGATCTCTAGCAAATGAAAACTGCATGGGTTACTCCTTCCCACAAAGCATCTCAAAGCCAGAAATGTTCATCCCCAAAAGAGCGGCACATGATTTTGTGTGAAAGGAAAAATGCACCGTCATCAGATATTAACGGGTCAGAAACAAAAATCCTTTTTAAAGTAAACTGCTATGACTGCTGCCAATCAGGGAGAAACCTTTACTGACGATTCTAGCAGCGAGGATAGGAACTGCTGCTGAGTCTAGCCAGGACTGAAGGAAACAGCTGCCCACACCTAGAGCCACTCAATGCTGTGTTTCAGCACTGCTGAACAAGTGAGGCTGGCAAGTCCTCCAGCTTCTTTCACTGCTACCACAGTTTAGTGCATAAGGAACTCATAAGAAAATGCTTTTGGCAGAAGATATTCTAATCATTCTCCATTTCAATTATACCTTTGAAAAATACACATACAATATACTGTATGTGTATTTTAACAAATAACCTTGTAACATTGCTGGTTATAAAGTTTCCTTTAAATTAATGTCCAGCAGTTGTTCACAAAAACACAAACTAACCAGATCAAACCTCCTGGGCACCAGTATAAATGATACAGAGAGCAAAGCATCAGCCAGCCTTCACCAATATAACAGCTAAGACCTTCAAGGGGTTTTATTTTATTCATTATCCACTGCCATGAGGCCAAGTTAACTGCCTCTGATAAAAGAAAAAAAGGGCAGCAGGTAGAGGGTCAGTGCAGAAGGGAGAAGGGGAGAGCAGGTGATGGAAATAGGTAGAGAGAACATATTTGTCCCTTCTTTTCAGGTCTACTTCTACATATGAAGCAACAGCTACCACACAGTTTCAACTTCCTGAGCTAGGAGGACTTGGCTATTCCTTCCCTAAGGGCAATAAGAACCACAGGACAGACCTGGGTGTGATAAATAAATAAAGCTACATCCCCGGTATACCACAGGCTGACCCAGTAACTGAGTCAAGCTGTGGCAACACTACCCTTTTCCCAAAGGAATGGTTGTTAAACCTTCCTGCACAAAACAGAGAAAGATGAGACAGAACAGCATTTGATCTTTTTCCTATTTCCCCAGGTATTTGTCAGCAGACACTTGTAGAAAAAACTAATCTTTGTGCCCATACTGCATCCTACACACAAGAATTTTGTTATGCATCCCCACTGGCAGACTATGTCCACCTCAATAGTAACGATGTTTCACACTCTCTCCTGCTGCTTATACAGTGAATTTTTTCTGCTCCTTACCAGCACAGAGAGAAGAAAGGTCTCGGGAATTTCTACTTGAAAAGAGACCTGAACTTCAACCTCTTATCTGCAGCTCCTACATTACAGTGTACATGACTCAAATTACATATGAGCATTAGATTTTGCTCCAACAAGTTAGATCACCCAGAAGGTGGTCCTTAACTATGAGGGCTGGGCACATTTTCAAGGGTATTGTATGTTAAAACTCAAGGGGACTGACTGGAAACAAGAATTTTTATATTATTGCAAATCCATTCCAGCATCATTCAAAGTAACTTCACACCAACAGAGAGGTTTTCATTTCCATGACAAGATCTTACTTTGAAAAGCAATGAAGAGTTTGTATGTTTTAAATGCTAGTTATCTTATTGTGGAAATAAATATATTAATGGTAAGCTGTTTGTACATATTGGAAAACAGGACAGTTACTGTGTAATTCCTACCATGAAAACATCTTCCAAATCATTAAGAAGCCTGCTACTTGACAGGGTGCTGGCAGTCCTAAAGTAGATGCACAGCTGGACAGGCACAAATCCCCTACTTTAAATTGGACTTATCCCTTTGCTAGTCAGGCAGTAATTTCAATTTTGAAATTCCATTGCCCAGGCACTACATGAGTGGGAAATCCTCTCTCACAAGAAGCTGAATTCCTTTCTTCAAACATTGTTATGAAACAAACATATTGATCTCTGAGCCCTTTTAAAGCAGGGAATGAACTCCAGTAAAAGAAACTAAAAGCTCTGCTGGTATGAAATACATTATTCCCCCAATTTTTCTACCAAGTACATAAGCAGAGAGGAGAGGGCATCAGACAAAGTTAGACACAGCACACCTATACCATTCTTAGCTCCTCGAATGAGGGCACTTTATGGCTGGGGAACAGTAGGGAAATCAGCTGAACCTGGAGATTCAGGATTTCATCTACAGAACAGATGTGTTGTATGTGTAGTCTTCTTGGGTGGAAGTTCCTGCAGAGCCTGATTTCAAATCATAAACCAACAAACAATCAGTGGAGAGATGCCTGCAGATAAGACACCCTGTTCCATACTTTAATTTTAATACATGACAGATGAAAACAGGCTATTTCACAGAATCAATTAGGTTGGAAAAGACCTCTGAGATCATCAAGCCAAACCTATGACCTAACATCACTATGTCAACCAGAGCATGGTATTAAGTGCCACATCCAGTCTTTCTAGGCCTCCCTGGGCAGTCCATTTCATTTGTTACTAAAATTCTAGTTTCTCTTTTCCTATTGAAAAAAAAAGACTTCTAAGATCCCTGTTAGTTTCAGTACCACTTGTTATTTTATGATTATGTCTTTATATGGGGAAATAAGCACAATATGGAAAGCTTAATGGAACAAAAAATTAAAGCAAGAAGTGGAGGAAAGGACCTTTAAACAAAGAGATCACAATTGTTCTGTAACATATAATATTTAGCAATAAGAGCCTGAAGATTTGTAAATAGGAATGCTGGTGTATGCTCTGTGTCTTGGACTCTTCAAAGAAACATTTATGACGAGTGCTTACATGTACTCATGTCAAGACCTGGTTTAGCCAAAATAAGTGAGACCCATCTTGCATTAGCAGGTCAGAAAGGGAACATGTGTATGTGTCCAATGTATCAAAAAATCCCAGGTTTTATACTGGATAATTTAAACGAAGGAAGCACAAATGTCAACAGATCATCCAAGTGTGGAACAGACTGCCTGCTAAATAAAATCTGTTGGGGCTGCTGAATGAAACTAAGTTAATTTGGCACACGGACTCCTAAACCAAGTTGCTCATAGTTCACAGATGCTTTTTGCCAGACAAGGGAGTCTTGCTTACAAGGCATTCTCAGGGTACTAGGATGGAATGCAGATCCAAATATGTTTCATTGTTCCTCGGGAAAATTCCCCAAAGGGTGCATTGCACTGGAAAATGACAGAGCAACATGCCATCTGGAAGTTCACAGTAGCATAGATGTAAATAATTAGAGTTTAGAGTTGCGATGAGAATCCCTTCCCTTGCTCCCACAAGAGCTCCCCAGATCTGTTTCTTCTAATTCAGCCAGACACCCAAAAGCTTGTGAATGAATACAACCAAGGCCAACCCTGCTAACACACGCAGTCCAAGACTTGTGTGGCATTTTTGCCCCTCGAGCTTCCAGTCCAGCCCTCCTGCCACCCCATTACAAGTGCACAGCTGATCGACCTTGAGCACAGAGCTCACACCATTGCACTGAGAGACTTCTTGTCTGCTCACCGCCATGGCCAGAAGGCACATGAAACCTCACAAGGGCAAGACCAAACTCACCATCAAAAGCAACCATGTACCTGGCGGAGCATTTCCAGATGAGGATGCAGGCTCAAGTCTTGGTAAGCAAAATGTACACTAAGTACAGACATAGTAAGAGGATCTTCAACAGGACTAACACTGCTTCCCTACTGCAAAGCACATTTTTAGCATATACAGTGCTGCTGAAGACTTTCACATTAATGTTTATAACGTGGCATCACTGTGACTTCAGTGTGCGCAGATTCCACAATTTAAGATCTCCAACATATAGAGGTGGCAGTGATTAGCACCGTCCCAAGGGCTGCACACGGGCATACTTGAGCAGCCTGTTGGATTCACAGGTCCTTAATGACAATTCCTGTGCCTCTGCCAGAGCAGTTATGCAATCGCTCCCTTTAGCCTGTGACCCGATGACAAGCTAAGATGATGTGAATGAATGTGACAGAGTCCGTCCACTTTTTTCTTAATTCTTCTGAGATTACTGAGTACAGGCTGGCAGGGTTTCAGAGTGGCAGAACTTAGCAATTCAATCCTGGTTTTTCAGACTCAAAAATCGTAGTGTGTGGTAGGGAATACAGAGAGGAGTGATGGGTCAAGAGAGCTAGACTAGAATCAGCTCTTACAAGAAGCAAAACTATTACACTGATATTTTAAAGCAGCATTTGAAGTGCCCAAAAAAACAAATTGGGAATCATTACAATGAAAAATGTGTAAATCATGTTTCCAATGTGCATGACTATATTTAATTAAAACCAACTACAATTATTATTGTGTGTTAAACAGCATTTCAAAAAGTACTAATTGAAGAGTGTTGCAATAAACATGTACTGACTTCTGCATGCTAACTCATGCACAACTGTAACAGGCTTAAAATGAAAACATGTATATTTTCAACATTAGAAGTCTTTAATAAACTAACATTCCTCTTTTTCGCACACTTCATTTGCAAGATTTGATACAGTTCCCATTCTTCATTCATGTGACTAGTGACCTCCTTTACCAGTGAGTTTGATGACACCCTAAATCACATCAATGCTCTTGCCATGCCTTCTATTTTGAGCAGCAGCCTTTCACCGCTCACCATCAGCTTCATTACATCCAACCTAAATCCTGTCCAGCAAAGACCAGCAGACCAGCTCTGAACTTCAACAACCAGAGGTCTGCAGGAATAAAGGTACGAGAAGTCTTGCTTTTCAAATCTTAACCTCTACTGCAGAATTAGAATGAGTACAAAAATACTCAAGAACTGTTTTTGATATCAGGTATTTTCAAGCCTTGTAAGGAAGGGCACTCATCACAATTTGATCACTAGACGAATCATTAACTCTTAACATGGCTTATTCAGGTTTCTTCTAGGCCATAAATCAAATTCAAGTCCAGGGAAGTGACCTAGCTGGAAAGGGAAAGCAACCACAAAAGCTATAGCAACTCCACAGGGGTTTTTGTGTTTGTCTTTGTTTGCAATAAAACAATGGAAATAACCACAACTTGGAAAGGGGGAAAACAATCTCTCATTGTATGAGATATTCAGACAGATCTTGAAGCAGTTTAAAGCAGTATTAGTAACCCTGTTCTGAAGGGAAGGAGACTTAGCAGTGGCAAAGCAAACTGGACATGCCCTGCAGAGTGAAAGAAGCAGAAGCAAAGCTGAAGAGATCTCCAAGTCTGTGACTGACATTCTACTTGCTAAACCACTTCTCACTACAATAATATTCTAACTCTGATAAATGGTGTTTTTAATGGAAGGCCTTTAGAGATTTAACTGTCAGAGTGCAATAACAAAGGACAAATATGTATCAAACCAAATATTGTAGAAGATAGCCTCTTTCCCAACTCTCTTGTCACATGATATACTGCATCACAGCATGAGACAAGCAAATGCCTTCCCAAAGAGAGGCAAGAAGCAAAGGCTAGCAAAAATGTATTTGGAAATACTCCCCCTTTTTCCAAGTTATACCTTGAAAATAAATATCCTTTTAGACCACACGTATTTCCAGAGCACCTAACCTACCAGCATGCTGCTTATTTGAGAACTACTGAAAACCACCTGTGCCCAATGCAGTCACACTATCACCACTCCTTCCTCCAGGATAAACACGAAAAACCTACAAAGGCTATCCCCCACCCTGGGAGGTGAGTAGCTGTACAGTCTGTTTACTCTATTTTGGAGATAGAGCCTTCCCTCTTAGCAAAAGAAGGGTAAGACATTTTCCATCCACTGGCATGTTAGCAATTCAACACTCCCTCACCCAAAATCACTCCTTCCCAGTAAAAAGCTAAACAACACAATGTCAATTGGCAGATTTAGGAATAGGTCCATCAATCCAGGAAGGCTTCACTAGAGTCACTCAGAGCTTCACAAAGCATCTCTTTTCCCAAAATTTCATCATTGGTGCCAAAAACATTTTCTAGGAGCAACCAGCTAGTTGGGGAGTTCCCTTCAATGAATTTAAGATAAGCTGTAAGCTGCATGAGAGGACTGCTTAGGTTACCTGTTAAGGGCAACACAGCTGCATCAAAACTCATTTTACTATTTTACCTGTCCTGCTTTCCTCTTTTCAGCACCACAGCAGAGGCACAGCACTGTGAAGTATTGTTACAGCTATGCCTTTTAGGACATGGAAACGTCCTAAAGGGCATGTCATCGATTGCTCTGAATTACACTTCTAAACTGCAAAGGAAAAGATAGAACAGGAATAAAGAGGTCTCCTAGTCTCCTATTAAAAAAAGAAGAATTCACCTTTTTTTTTTAATATTTTAACATCTGATTATTTTTATGATGAAGACCACAGAGAGGTTTCTTTGCATGAGTCTTTAAGTCCACCTGTAAAGTACTCTGCCTTTTTCTGCCAGACACCATTTCTAACAATTAAACTTCCTGGACTTCTGATTCTATGTTCTGCATGGTGACTTCATGCTGATATCCTTTCAACATAAATTTTATGATATATTACTGATTCTTTGCCAGCTAAGAGGTAATTTTCAGACAGTGAAACTGAATATTAAGCGACACTCAAAAGAAAAAAAGAAAGAAAAGTTAACTGTGACTGCAGAAGTCAGGAAGAATTGCTCATACACAATTTTATTCTCCATATAGGTTCTCAAAGAAAATATTTTCAGATGACATAATACAAGAGAGGGCAATAAGCATAAAAGAAAGAAAAATGTCTTGCTTTAGATTGAAGGGCACCACAGGAGAAACTCACCCTGATTTATCCTACTTTTATGGAGCTATGAACCTAAATAGTGCCATAGCAGGCAAAGCTCCATCACCTGTTCCATATAGCCAGGAAGAGTCAGAGCAAGCAGTGACAAATGCACTGCAATGCAAATCATTTAACAGTGGGAAGGCTGGGAAGTACAGACAATGTACTAAGGGAGGTGGCTTGGCTCCCTGGTGTGGGGTTTCTATTTGAAAGCCTCAACTCTGAATACAACTTGCAGGGAATGAAATGGCTCTACTTTGAAGAAAGGTAGAGACCATAGTTCTCTCCAAGCACAACCCACAATCAGCCTGATGGAAGAACCTTCATGCTAAGTTCACTACAAGTTTTAGCTTTAAACAGACCCTCAAAAAGGCTTCTGAAAGCAAAATGGTTTTCTATTCTTTTTGGTATTCTTCCTCACGAGAGAACTTTTCACACCTTTATGAAGAACATCGAGATGCACCACAACCATTCTTTGAGCAGAAACAAAAGAACATAAGATTAATTGGCCACCTTGAGGCACTAAAAGAGATGAGCATTTGAAATAAACATAAAGGTAAGAAAATGAGAAGTAATTAACCTTTTTGGCTCATCTGTCTCCCCGCGCTTGCAACTGGGCATGTGGCTTTGCCACATCAATGAAAAATATGTGATACAGGTACTGGTACTTTCATCAGCTCAGTGCTCTTTGGGGTTCTCTAGGAGATGAAAATAAAACATATTCCTCTTCTGAACCATCACCAGCATGGATGTGAGAATAGAGAGTCTATTTCCAAAAGGAAAAAACCATTTAAAAATGAATTCTTTATTCCAGGAGGAGCTTTTGTGTCACATTTCAGTAACTGGTACAGGTGTGTATCATTAGGAAAGTGTTCTGCAATAGCCATTTTTGAACCAATATCCTCTATTTGAGGTAACACCACCTTCGGAAACAGGGAGCTCAGCATTTTATTCAGTCAATCTCCTGATTTTTTAATCTGAATCAGCCATAACTAGCTGATTCACTGCAGGAATATGTTAGATCACCAAAAGAGAGTTTTGGGAGAAAATCCAATGAAGACTTATCATTCAGAAAAAGGCTTGCAATGAAAACCAAGTGAGGCCACTATTGTTTAAATCATAAAAGGAGAAAAAAAAACAACCCAAGAAAATTCTTCATTTTTCTGAGCATAATATCAAAATGCAATCCTGTGTATACTTTTTTAGATTCCTACCATTTTCCCATGATGTCAACAGAAGACCCCTTTCAGTAGAAACTACCTATATATGACCAACACTTATAATAAATAAATAAATAAAAGAAAAAAGGAAAGCAACAAACTTGTGTTACATGACAGTGCTGTGCTGAGTACAATCCATTGCACAACCCCAATTCTACACAAACAGCCAAAGAATTTCCAGGCTAGTTACTGTCACCTTCAGTGACAGGCTGGGGACAGCCATCCACAGCTGGACAAGTGATCCCTCAGACGTTCAGCCAAAGGAACAGGACAGCAAAGTTAGGATAATTAGCAATTGGGAGTTAAGGTCAAGAACTTTCTAGCAAAGAAACTGTTTTTTGGAAAAGAAAGTCAAAGACAGACCTGTGAATTCTGCATAGCCCCCGAGTCCCCCAACAAGCAAGGGCTGAAAATCTTCTAACAACTGAACTGAAACTCACTTGTCTAAATGATCTTAAACTCTATTCCTATTGTACTGAGAAGGAAGGAGAACCTCCTATGGGTGTTTTCAGAGCTCACAACAGAGAAGAGCCCTTTTTTCTTTAGTACCTTTTTTATCTTAGATAACAATGACATTGTAAAGTGCACACAGTGATGAGAACCGTAGCATTTCACATACTCCAGACTCCTTCCTCTTTCACTGCCACCCACTTTTCCCACCACTCCCCAGAGTGAAAATCTTTCAATTTCTCATATCAAAGCCTGACAAATGACAATTTATTCTTCCCCACCATATAATCTCCATTGATGAATGATCAGGAATCCCTATCAATTTACAGAAACAAAAACTTGGGAGAAATACCAGACCGTTTTGAACTAGCAAAGATTTAACAAATTTGAGTTGCATATAATGTCTACTCTTCTCAAGCTTTACTTTTCCTGTCCAGAAGGAGACAGCGATGCTGTCCTGGGGAGCACAGCCACTCATCTTGGATGCCTTGCTCCCCTCCTTCATCACACACAGGAGGGGGAGATTGATGCTGTGCCCACAGTGCTAAAATAACTAGTGACAGCAGGACTGCCAGGCTTTAAAGAGAAAACCTGGGCAGTGCAGTACACTAGTTTGAATTTTGTCCAACTCAACACTGCACAAAGGTTGTTATCTGATGCCTGATCTTGTAAGGTGCTAAAAGACCTCAACCCTGACAGCAGAATTTCACCAACTTTAATCTCTAGAGGCCACTCCACCATGTCTGGAAGGGGTGGGGGATTGCCTTTAACTGGTCTGAGCACAAACCCCTTAGAAAAACACCCTTATTGTAGCTGTCACCTTTGTATCCAGCTCTCCCGTGAGAAGCTAAAGACACCAGGGAGTGAGTGACCTCATCTCTCCGGCAGAAATCCCCCAAGCACCGAGGCAGCTCACGGACAAAACTTTGAAATTACAACCCATATCTGCTTCACAGGTTACAATTTTCCCTTTGGTTAATCAACACCTTTTTGCATAAGGCAAAAGTTAATGCAATAAAAACTAATAAAGCAAAAAATTAACAAGTAACATGTTGTAAGTAAAAGGAAATAGGGCTAGCAGACCTAATAATCACAAAGAACACTTCAGATTTTATTGTTGCAAGTGAGAACTGGAGTTTCTATTAAACTAACATAAGCATGTAAAAGGCAAGAATCCCAAGCCTGATGGAGCTGAAATGTTTAAGCTTCTGTTAATATTCATAACACATTTTTTTAATATGATATCCAATAGAGGCAATATTCATACTAACATATTTAACAATCCTAATCCCTGAAAAGATTCACAGATTTTTACAATGTTTGTTTACCCCAATGTTACATTCTGGTCCACTGTTCCAACCCCAGGTTTGAAAATAAATAAATACTCTTCTCAGATCACCCAAAAAATATTTAAAAAAATTTCACATTTCACACTCAGTCTTGTTCAATTTACAGGTTACAGCATCATAAAACCCCATGCAATTAGAAATGGGAACTGCCCAATAAGCAGCAATGCTTGCATCTAGCTCTGCAAGGTCCCCAGATACATGATTTACAATCTGTAACATTTTTATAGATCATAAGACTGGTTTACATCCCTTTTATGAGATGTTTTAAAATTTATAAGTTTTCATTTTCCCCTCCCTTGGAGTCCAGTTATTAACGAAGAGAGGCTTTATAGGTAGCGGGGAACAAGAAAAGCATCAGATTAAAAACAAACAGAAAAGGATCTGTAGAATACTTCAGCTCCTTTATTCTACAAAAGAGGCTGATTTTGGGGAACAAACTAGTTCGGTATGACACAGTGTTTAGTCCTTTAAGATACATTTGGACACTTCTGAATCCATATAAAACCTATGTTATACAATATGACATCAACACTAATTCATTTTAAGTATGTAGTTCAAAAAAACCCCAATTTCACAACAAACATTTGATTTACCAAATAGGTTTTAACTGGTAAGCAAAAATTTATGGAGAATTAGAAATTTAACAAAAAAGTTAAACCTCCAACATTATAAATAATTGTTAATGCCATAAATTGCTCACTTGACTTTTTTTGTATTTAGTAAACAAAAAGAAAAAAAAAAAACACAAAACCCTCACACAAACATAAAATACCCTTTTTGCAATATTGAGAATTGTTTCTCTCATTCTCCTCTTTCTTTGGTGTTTAACATACTTGAACTAAGTGTCTAAGGTTATTTATGGGAAGGGAGGACAAATACTATTAAAGAACTTCAAATAAATATACTTTATGCAGCTTAATAAAGTGCAACTACTGAGATTCAACTTTGATCAAACCAGCTCTAAGCTACACTGATAGATTAGGATCTGTGACTTAATCATACATTTTCCTCAGAGGGCTTTACAATTTTTTAATAAATATCTTACTATTAATAACATGTACTCTCCAGATCATTTTAAGATACTTATCTTGAAGAACATATCTTTGTAGTTGAAAATTATGCTTTTATCTTATTAGCTTACTTGATTTTTAAAATCTTAGTTCTATTATTTTACCAAGATAGTATTCACCTCTATTTTGCACAGCAGTGATTTCCAACTTTTAAAAGAACAGTTTAACAAGTGTAAGGAAACCTAAGGTGTCTTATTTTTAAATAGGTGAAATAGTGCTTACTGTAATTACTTTAAAAAAAACCTACAAAAAGTTACCCTTATATATATCTTTCTAAAAAAAGAACTTAAACGTTTTTCTGTAAGCTTCACACAATTCTCAGAAGGCATGTTTTCACATTAAATTGAATAACTTAACCCATGCCACACAACCCTAATCAAGCACAGTAGTTTTAAAGGATAGATTTTTCCCAATAAAGGAAGATACTCAGAGTTTTAAAAAAATTCCATTATATGTATATGCAATTACATTCTTAATACCAAAGATAAGCCAGTAACATTCCCATAAGTGGAGTTTTGTGGCAAATACAAGAGCAGGAAGCTGAACCAATTTTCACACAAGCAAACATTGCGCTAGAAGAGCGGTCATTTGCTATATCAAAAGCTTCTGAAGAAAAATATTTGCAATTTAGAGTGATATTTTTGAGAAAAAAAACCCAGAAGTCCAATCTCTGATAAACATGTGTAAAAACCACTGTCAAAAAAAAGGCAGAGGAATCATACAAAGGTCCTTGCACCCTCGGGTAAGCAACAAGCATGTTGAAAAGAATAATCAGCAAGGTACTCTGCTCTCCACTCTCATGGAAACTGGGCAGTAAAGAGCAGATATAGAACAGATGACAGTAACAATTTTATTCAGAAACTTCAGGGTTGTTTTCCCAACAGGTCTTCTCCATCTCAGTTTCATTAATCCATAGATTGCCCAAGGTAACACTTGGCAAAGTTATCTCGAGCCAATCCCAACAGCTTTTGGCTCAGAAAAAGCTCTTCCCTCTTCGGTTCATATTAGGAGCAGAGAAAAGAGAGAAAAGGGGGAGAAAGACAGGGCTAACTTTTCAGTTCAGTTTGGAACAAAGTTCAGAGTTTCATTTTTTAATGAAAAATCCCAGCAGTACTTGCTCCTTTCCCCATTCTCCTTTCTCATCCTTCCACCCACCTCTCCTTTCCTCAGGAAAGCTTCAGAAGGACAGCCAGGCAAACATGGAGCTCAGAGACATGTGGCTCCCCTTGACTTCACACAAGGTCATGACTTGCTTGCCTGCTCAGTGACTGGACAAATACCACATGGATTATCCTGGAAGGAATTGTGCATGAGGTTTCCAACCTACTAAAACATGTCTCATTCAGTTTAAAGAACAGAAATAGCTTTTAAGGACATAACCCTGCAAATTCATTACCCAAAAGGCCCAATTAAATTTGCATTATTTACATTCCTTGAACAAAGATGACAATCACATGTTACAGGTTATTCACCGTCTTACCAAAAGACAATAATACAGTTGTATATGATCACACACTCAGGTATCAGCATGTTGTGCTTGACGCATGAATAACACTTTTCAGAACTGTAGTCTAAGTGTTTAAATCTTTGCAAAGCCAGCATCTTCCATGGCAACTAATGAGGGCCCGCACAAACACACAATTCTGGTAGTACCCAAAAAAACCCTGTGCTCCTTCAGATCAGATCAACCAGCTATTAGTAGTGTGTTGACTTCTTTCCACAATTCTTTTCAGAGACCTGTCCTAGCTGAAAAACCTGTAATTATCTATTTGTCAGTACTCACTCCCCAAGAGCACAGGAGTCATGCAGTGCACTACAACTCAGCTTCCAATATTGTATCCAAGACTCGAGGTGTTGCACAGAAAGCACTAACTCTAAATACAGCTTACAGGTACTTGGAGCATGTCAGTTCACAGCGTATAACAGCTGGATGCTTTACATTCAAGGCTCTGTTAAACTCAGGAGTACTTTATCAAACAATTCAGCATCCAAGACTCGAGCACTCCAAAACATTTGTAATCTGTCTCATATATTGTTCCAGGAAACGATAAGCAGCTCAATATCTCTCCTACCGCTTTATGAGAAGGTTAGCCATTCTCTGGCTTGAAAAAATACACCAGTACTGCTGAAATGCTTATTCCTTGAGTTCCTTCCAAAGAAGTTAAAAACTTCCTTCTCTACAATGCAGTTCACCACAAAATAGTAGTAAACCATCTTTATTATAAATGCAGATACAATTCCCTTCCAATGAACAAAACTGTTTTGTTTATGATTTACCTAATGTCACAGAATCATTAGGGTTGGAAGGAACCTCTGGAGATCATCCAGCCCAACTCCCCCTGTCAAGGCAGGGTCACCCAGAACAGGTCACACAGGAACATATCCAGGTGGGTCTTCAACATCTCCAGAGCAGGAGATTGCACAGCCTCCCTGGGCAGCCTGTTCCAGTGCTCTGCCACCCTCGATATAACGAAGTCCTTCCTCACGTCATTCAACAACAAATACTACAAAAAGCTTCTGCCCTCTCCGTCTAGTTCCAGGCAAATTGTCACACAGTTCAAATACAGAAGACCTATAAAAAGTTACCTACATGACAGAGAGCTTTGAAGCATCCTAGAAAACACTTCTAAAGTAGAGCAACATTTAGGACATTTGCTTTTATGGCTTTAAGTAATGTTGTTCAGTTGTTCTGCAATTAATTTAGCAAAATGATGAACCAAAAAGCTTAATTAACTCAAGTTATTCTGTCTATATCAATCAGATGTAGTAACCCACCAACTACTTTAACAAAGCACACTTTCTAAACTTTAATCTTCTGAAAACAAGTGTAGATCTCCACTGTTCTATGGTGGCTTCAGGGGGTGGTGAATGGGGCTGGAGTATAACAAGCAATTCTTTAATCAGCAGACCTAGTCAAGTGTCACTTCCAATGGATTTGTGTCCTGACAGAAGCCAATTTTGTAATATAAAGCATGACCTGTTTCAGCAAATACAATGACTTCCATGGCCAAGAAGCAGACAAGACTTTCCACCCTCCTAGAATTTCTGTTGTGGTAAAAACAAGGAAGCACCTGCTCCAGGCACAGAGCCTCCTCCACAGCAGGGAATGCTAACAGGATCTCCCCAAACCAGCCACCTCCTCTTGGAGTTTGCCCTCCTGCCAATTTCAGCTGAAATTAAACCTGACTACAAGGGAAGAGGAAATACACATGTAAGCACAAACAAATTTCCACTGTGAAACAAGATAAAATTGTAAAAGTAACATGAAGAGTTTCTTTTCTATGCTAGAAATAGCATAAAACACAGTATATGTTTCTGATTTATAACTACATTATGTTGTGTATGCTACAAGTTCTCAGAATTGCCTGAAATGCCACACTTAGAGAAACAACTGTATGTGTATATTCAAATATAAAGGTTCCTGATTATATGCACCTATGAAAGCCAAAATGAGTTATACTATTCCCCCTTTTGGCTACCCAGTACTATTTACCTTTGAAAATACATAAGCCTGAAAACACTGACTCATCCAGTCATCTCATGCAAGAAAAATATCTCAAAGGAAAAAAAAAAAGAACCCCTTTAAAAAAAGGAACTGAGATTGAATTACTCTGCCCAGGAAACACTACTCCTGTTTTAGTTCCTTAATAATTGGCAACATCCTATATTATGAGACAAAAAAAGGACTTCTGCATCATTCATGAAGATACTTTGTTGTAACTTCTAGTGAAGATACATAGTTTTACATTTTGATTGACAGAACTTTCATCTAGTGCTCCCTTCGCAGTTTTCATGTTACTTTAAGATAGAAAAGCTCTTACAGAAGACCTACAAAAAATGCTAATATCATTTTTCCAGTATGCTGTATTCCTGTTTCCCCTACAGCAACCACTTCTTTGTCACTGCAAAAGATATAGTCCAGCCCCACAGCAAAAGGACACCAGGCATGTCAAACCCTAAAAAGCTTTGGCATGCTCTCAAACCAGAAAGAGCATAAAAAATCACAATTCATCTTTGTGAATAAATAGTGGCAGGAAAGGAGAAATGGCACACCATCCCCCACAGTCACAATGGCACAACAAGCTCTCAGGAAAAAAAATATATCACCCAGGAGACAGATTAAAAAGAATCCATAAAATGTGATGCAGAGTAAAATTGGAACAGTAGAAGGGAAGATGAAAGTGATACATTCACACAACATTAATTACTGAGTTTGGGCCTTGCCTTGCCCTCCCTCCTCCACCTCTCATCTGCATTTGCTTCACCTTTTGGAATTCAAACTAATGCTTTCTTTGAATATTCTTTTAAATACAGTCCTAAAGCAGCACTCAGATTCATCTTCATTACTAACAACATGATACATGCAACACAAACTGCTAACGCAGCCCCATTTTGCACCCTAAGACTGGATTGGAGACAGGGGTGTGGGTGCTGATTATCAGGGTCTGGAGTCATTCCCCCTCACTTTCAGTCTAACAAAGATACTGTACAAAAGTGGAGCCCCTACACGGGAGATACTGAAAGCAAAGCAAACCCCCGTGAACATCTATACAGCTGGCCTTTACCTTGTTTCTGAAAGAGATGAGGGATGCTTAAGTTGTATCAAAGACAACATTAAAAGCTGTTTCTCCCACATCTTGGCCAAGTACCCTACATGTTTCACTGACTACTGTCTGATGGAGCAGTGCTGTCATAATCATCCCTTGTCCCTTGTGAATGGAGAAAGGAAAGATTTTCATTTATCCTTATTAAAATAATAAAAATCCAAGTATAAATAGCCTTATTCAAATGAGAAGCACTTCTAATCCTCTCAACAGTTCAGTTCCTCTCAACAGATACACACACTTCTCCATACCTCAACTTCAGTCCCAAGTAATGCCATCCTCTTGAAAAAAATATAAATTAATTCCCATGCTTAATCTATATCAGCAAGTAACTTACCACAATGTGAGGGGATCTTGCACTGTAAGCAGTGAACCAGCTGGTGCTGATCACCAAGTGCTCAGAGAATAGGATTACAGGGTTTTACTTGGGACTAGCACTGATCCAGTGCTGTGGGTTAACTGCCCCTTATCAGCTTTAGGCGTGCTCCTGGAGAGCATCTTCCCGTTGAATTTAATCAGAAAAAGCCTGGTTTGTGAAGTTTGAAATTGCCTCATGACACACACCAAGAGGTGCTAACTGGAGCAGGGACTGGTTTCAGAATTAACATCATGATTCAAACTCACATCTGCACGCTCACACTTAATTCCCTGTTGTGATTTCAATTTTTTTAGCAAAGGTCGCCCAAGAAAATGTGTAGTATCTCCATCTGCATTAGTGCAAGAAACAAAATATTCTCCCAGCTCTCAGCTGTGCTGAGGTGCAAAGGAGAGGCTCAGCCCCAGCTGGTCCCAAGGCAGGTACAGCACAGGGGCTGCTTGCACAGCCCCCAACAGCTTCACCCGACTCCTCACTGCATGATCCATTTCTCACCTTTTAACCTTTAAATCACTCCAAGATGAACTTGCAAAAAGCTATTATGTCAAGATCTTAAATCTATGAGGTATATTGCTATCAATCTTTGCATCATAAACATCAGATTTCACATTAATCTCAGCTTCTAAATTCTCTACAAAAAGCTGCTAACAGATCTGAACTGGATTTCAGCGAAAAAAATTATTTTTTTTTTAATTTTTAGATCTTACTAAGACTAAAACTACTAAATATACTCTTAAGTATACTAAGACTGCATGGGTAAACCTTTCAAAAAAATTAGCAAGAGCTTCTGTGTCCCACAATTATTTCTTCAGTTAAACATTCAGATTTCAGAATGTATTTTGACATTCTTTGGAATATTGTGAGTAGACTATTGGTATTGGTTTTTCAGGAAAGTAAAGGGAGCTCTACATTACTTTTCCCTAATGCATAATGCAGTTATGAGAAAAGCTTGAGAAGTGATAGCTCCATGATTGGAATCAATCATATTTTTACACATCTCTCAGATCAGAATACAGACCATCATTGAATTGAACTATTGGTTGACACGTTAAGTGCAAGAAGAAAAAGTCAGCTGAAGTTACTTCAAAAAATATGATTTAACTTGTAATTTTAATTAAAAAAATAACTTTAAAGTTATCCAGCATAGCAAACAAGATACTTGTTTATCCAAGCCTGTTATGCCCCAGCTCCTGAGCAGGGCACAGCTTCTGGTAGTTCCAACCTCCTGTGCTGAAGTGTATCCAAAAATCCACTGCTAATACACTGCCCCAGCTGGACCGTGGTACCTCACAGAGACACCCGAGGGTCACTCCTGAAATTCTGCATGAATCCAGCAGTGAAAGTGTCAAGTAATGGAAAACAAGTGAAGAGAAAAAGCAGAAATCTCTAACATACCACATAATATTTGAGCAATTGCATCCTCTTCACATCCTTACTTGAGGCAGTAAGAAGAAAACCCTGGTTCAGATTACTTTTCAGCTAATTGAGTTCATTTGTCCTTATTTTAAGGCTGGAGGAAATACCTCAGTTTCTGCTCTGGGTGTGAAGCAGGAACAGGTTCAGTTTTTTGGGAGCTGAATGCTTGGCTGGAGTTCCCAAGGGCAGTCTGCAGACCACTCACCATTTCCTTTATTTTTCCTTCTTCCCTTCCCAGAGCTCCTTAGGGTTGGATTCCAATGGCAGTAAACTTGTCTAACAGAAAAAATTGTACTTCCCAACAGGCAACTGTAGCAGCCATCCCCGACAATTGCACACATCACTCCTTCCCACCCTTCAGGAGAGAGGTATTTTTGAGAGGCAAAGCAACCCATTCTAGCATACCAGAGAGAGTTAACAACAGCATAAGCTCTCTCATTATTAGTAGCACTCCAGATAAGAGCTTTCAGAGATGACAGCGAGGAAAGTTAATGGTTGCTAAAGCAATGTATAAATACTGCATATGAACAGTAGGAAATAAAGTAATCAATAGATGACATTTATGTATGTACACCATCAAGATGTGCACCAGTCATTCAGAGCGTGCGCTAAAATAAAAACTCCCCTCTAGATGAGCTAGTGGGATCAAGAGTAATCCTTCACATCTGGGAACGTGCACCCTGCAGCACTTCACAGAGCATCGACGATAGGACCTAGGAGTTCATTTACACAGCTGGTAGTTTAAGAACACTGAGGTCCTTCAGGTTTTGTAGCCTCTGAAATAAATCCTTGTAATTCAAAGTGTGCAATTAGCATTCACAAACAGCGAAACAATCGCCCCAAACAAAAGCAAACTTGAGTAACCAAACAGTTACTCAGAAACCTTTGCAACAAGTTAATGCAAAAAACTTTTGTTTACTGACAGCAATTAAGGTCCCACTGGATACAACTTGTTTCATTTCAAACTCTTGTAATTTCTATGAATAAAGCCTCTCACAAAGGCAGAATAAAAATGAAATGTCTGTTAAAATGCAAGACAGCTGTACCTAATTATAAACCACAACAAGATTCAGCTGGAGCTTGAAAAAAATTTGACCTTATCTTCTAATACTAGAGCTTAGCTATTGCTTAGTCAAGCTTTTCTAATCCAACTCCTAACTATATATCCTCTAGTTTTCTAAAGGGGATATTGTTACATAAAGAGAACCACACACACCACCTATGTATTATCTTGCAACTTGTATTGTTTCTTACACCCACAGCACCATTAAGAGTTAGAGTTTGCTGCCTGCCTTTTACACCCGCTTTTCACAGGTGCAAAGGGTTTCATAAAACAAGCAGGGGAGAATGGATCCACAGAGTACAGGGTCCAACCTCTGCCACCCCACACAGAAACAGATAAAGCCAGAGTAATTCCCAGTACACGTACTTCACAATTTGTACCATCCATTTGAATTCCATAACCTAACCCATAAAAATGCGGATCTTATTCTAGTTTACCAACAATTAAGAGCTAATCAAAAAGCCAAGCTGCACTAAATCAATCAATATTCAAATCTAGTGAAATATGCCTTAAAATATTACCTGCAATTACTGAACATACAACAGAATCGCCCTTTTGCAGGCACAAGAGTTATCTGCCCATGATTCCCAGACAGACACACAACTAAACACCAGCTAAATAGAAGTCCAGTAGCTCACTGCCCAAAGGGGTTGTTAGGTCTGAAACATGGATAAATTTTTGTCAGCCTTCTAACTTTTGCTTGACTTTTTGCACTCTATGTAGTTTATATCATTGTTCTTCTTAGTCTACCATAGTCCTGGAGAAGACTTATGCCTCACCTAGCTCACAAATACAGACCAAGTTTCAAACATCTACAAACGTGTAAGCTCACACAAGAAAAAGTGACCCAAAAATAAAGCATTTGTTACCTGTATAGATGAGCTGCCGTCAGCTTCCAACACGCAGAAATGTGGCCTGAGAGCTGTTGTTCCAAAGCAGACCTTCAGCACCCTGCACCTCTCCACAGCCCACTCAGCTCCCAGCGAGGCCACTCCCAGCCCAGGTGGGGCCAATTCCCTTTATTATCCCAGCGAGGCCACTCCCAGCCCAGGTGGGGCCAATTCCCTTTATTATCCCAGCGAGGCCACTCCCAGCCCAGGTGGGGCCAATTCCCTTTATTATCCCAGCGAGACCACTCCCAGCCCAGGTGGGGCCAATTCCCTTTATTATCCCAGCGAGACCACTCCCAGCCCAGGTGGTGTCACTTCCCTTGCCCAGGCTGCATCCCAGCTGCCCCCAGTTACTGCTGGTGCAGCCCACGCCTGTTGTGACCCGGAGCGCTCTGCTGACCCCCAAGGGCACTCCACGACTGCCCTGCACAGCTAAGCCCTGTGTAAAGCTGCCACAACTCCTCTAAGAGCCCAGCGGTGGATTCAAGGTATCAACGAAAAGAATTGAACTCCTGGGCTTGACCCTGCTACTGTTGAAGTCAGTGGTAACTCTCCCCGTTGATTTCCGTGCAAGAAGGTCAGTTTTCCTGCTGGGGAGCTGCAATACTCCACAGTGTTCAGAAAGGAGAGTGTCAGGAGAAAAGAGGCAGGTTTCTGTCCCACAGTGATGGCAGCAATCAGTCTTTACACCACCACACAGACAGTTCAACCAGAAAACTGCTACCAATGCAAAAGTCTCCTCTCAACAGAAGAAAATATCTTTCTTTATTCCAAATAGCTGACTATCCATGTATTTAAGAGAGGCAGAACTTCAGAAGTTTTGTTACTGACCTTGCTAAAGCAGGATCAAGACTCTTTTTTCCTTCAAGAAGTCATATTCTGCTTAGTCACTGAATCAAAATAATGAACAGAAAGACAATAACCACTCATTTACTCTACAGCATTTCTATAAAATTTTGATAAAATCTCTCTGCGGTTTTCCTAAACCTATTTTTTTTTCCTCAACACCAGTTTTTTAGAGACTTAAGGAAGAACTTTCCCAAAGGGATGGAAACTCAACATATAAAAGCATCTACACATGATGAAGTTCTTGATAAATTGATGATGCCAAACAAACACAGGCAGTTGTTTACCCTCCACATCTGAAAGCTCAGGTTCTTGAGTTTGTCAGATTCAATAAACATGATCCATTAGATAATGGAGAAAATGAATCCTGCTACGTGCAAGTGATATTAAAAATCCATTTGGGAGGCTGGATTTAGTCTTAAAAACACTGCCCTTTTCCAAGGGGAAGTAGTAAAAAGTAACACCAGTTGCTTCAGCACACTAGATACTTTATCTGGATATGCTCGTATGTAGCTAGATTTTACTCTAATTCCAAAAACTGAAACCTATTCTCTACTGTCTTCTTATCTGCACAAACATACCCATAAGCATACCTAATTCAGTAATTGTGTCAAGAAATTCTGAAGATATTAGCAATAAAAAGAGGTTTCATTTAATAAATACTAAATTTATGGGTAGAAGTTTGCTTCATGCAGAGTGAGCTTGGGAAAGAAATGATGCATTGGCTGCTTCATCAGCAGCCCAGGGAGACATTAGTTCCACGTATGAGGGAGTATTAAGATTTTATATAATAATAAAAAAAAAAGACCAACCACTGCCACAAAAATAGCAGACATGCTTTGAAGGGGTCTAACTCCAAAAAAAGGCCTAAAGCAGAGCAAAGGTGGGTAGAGTAAGGAAAGGCTGCCCAGGGCAATGAAGAATGAAACCTGGCTCCTCATTGAGACTCCACAGTAACAACAGCGACTCCTTTAGAAACTTCTCTTTGGAGTTCCTTGTCTGTAGGAAACTTACCTGCTCCCTGAAGGTACGGGAAGGTCAATTCATGGGCATTTGTTAAATGTGCTGGGGAATTTGTACTGCAGTGCCACAAAATAAGAAGCTTTATAAGAAACTTTGATGCAGTCATGACAATTATGCTGTTTTATTAGTACAGTACAATATTTATCTAAAGTAGGGTATATATCCCTCATTCTATAATTTAAAAACTCTCTCTGATCCTAAAAGCCCACAGCCTAAAGCCTTGATCCAACACACAATTAGAACACATATTCTAGAACGTGCATCAACATCCACAACAAGAGAATTAAAATATCTCACTTTTCTCCTTTCAGTGACCTTTCTCTTTTCTTCACCTGAACTGTGGTAGAATCAATATCTTATAAAATCAGAACCAATTCTCATAACCACAGAATTCATTGCTCAGATAGCAATAAAATCTTGAAGTGAATCATTCTAATTGTTCACCATAACAAACACTTAAAATGAATTCTTCATCCACACTATTACTTTTTAATAACCACTTATGTAAACCATATGGAATGGCAAAGAAAACTATATTTAAGAATTGAAATTGTACTGCTTATCAGGCATGTGGACCCTAGCAACTGGATTACTGCCTACTCTGCCTGATCCTCAGCAGTATCTGTACAGAGATCCAAGACAGTGAATACCTTCCCTAGATTCAAGGCACTAAGATGAAGGACAAAGGTGGAAAGAAAACTATATTTGAAATTTTTTGGGTCGTATCACTGCATCAAATACCCTTTATCCCTCCCAGGCTCTTCCCTCCTATACCTGAACAACCTGCTCCCCCTCTGCCAAGGCATGTACAGGAACACTGTCATCATTATCTCTCAGTGACATGGAGAGCGAGTGCCCCTCATTATCTACCTGAAACATACTATAAAAGTAGTTTATTTAATGCACCTGGCATGAAACATCCTTAAAAGCAAGGTTTGTATTTCAAAAATTGTCTACTAATAAGCAAGAAAAACTTAGGTAATTCAAGCCGACTTTGGCACTCACTATATGGATTGCACTTAGGGTTCTGAGGAATGAGAATGCAAGACTGAAAAAAAATTAAAACACAAGCCTTAAGAGCTCTGTTACCAGGGATGCCATCAAAACCTCTAAATTTGCAGGCTGTTTTAAAATGCACCCTCCTTCTCGCTGCAAATAGCAAAGTCCTGATGTGGTTGCCAAGAAACCGGTACTTGCAATCCAGAGAGTTCACATTTGAGAGATATTTGCACTCACAAACATTTACAAAAGCAAAACTGAAGCAAACCAGAAAAGGTGCTATAAATTCCTCTCGTGATCTGTCAGTATCACCCAAAACCAAAGGGCGCATCCCAAACCTCCCCTCCCCAGCCTGCTGTGCTGCCAAAGAAACCCTTGGGGACTTGTTCCCCCTTTTCCCTGACACACAGAACTTCCCACCCATGTGCTCTGCCACACCGGACCTACCTGATGGTTTCCCTGGCATCTCCTCATCAATTATAGCGTGCCCACTGGGGTCCTCACCACCAGCAAGCTCTTCTCACTCACTGTTCCACTCTGTGGATTACTGCACTAGCTCACTGATTAAACCTAGAGTTAATCATGATTACTGTGCTGTAAAGCACCTTGGGAGACATGACATGAAAAGTACTAAAAAATGCAGGTGGATTTGATTACACTATATCTTCTCAAACCCATTTATATGTTAAAGATTGTCTTCTATTACATTCAATATTATGTTTCATACAAATTCCAGTCTCAGTCCAATTTTCCGGTGCCATTTTTAATTAATATTACTGTTTGCAACCAGAGATTTGACAGGATTCAGTCCTGTTTGTGCCAGGCTCTGTACAGACAAAAAATAAACGGTATTTCCTGGGAAAGATAACTCACAAGTTTTAACAGCCAATAAAATACAAGAAAGATGAGATGGAGCAACAGTTTGAGACAAACAAAACGAAAGGTGGAAGAAAACCAATAAGTAAATTATAGACTATCCATGTAACTATTTTAAACACAATTGGTTGCCGCTTTTTAACTTCCCTGAAATATACATATTCATGAGGTGATCCTTTGCTGTACTTACTCATGCAAACAAATGTGCTTCATTGCTTCACCCTTTCTTTTAATCTCTTTTTCCCACTTTTTCAATTATTTGCAACTTTATCCAGCAATGGTGTCATTTTAGAGGTATGAAAATGAAGAAAGCAGTTGCTAAGTTAGCCAGAAAAGTAAACGTGTGAAGTACGGATGGCAAAACTCTGTGAAAATCTTCCAGGCATGAACCGTAATCCAGAAGGGCTACAAGGCTTCAGTCACTGTGTGATACACCACCGTTCTCCTAAGGTGCTTTTCAACGTGGTTTTGAAAGGACGAGATCAGGTGACCTTCCTTCCTTTGAATAACAAGCTTTTCCAAGCGAAAGATGTCAGTACAGACTGCTGCATATTCCAGCATTAGGTGATGGCACTTCCAATACCCATTTGCAAGGAAAAAGACCAAATTCTTGGTATAGCAAACCAAATGATCTAGTCACAGATTTAGAAACATATCCAAGTATAAATTTACATTTCCCCTTTAAGAAATGTACTTTGGTTAACAGAGAAGAAAAAAATAATTAGGAAGAAGCCAGGCTTGTGGCACAACTTTGGCTTACTTCAGTTATATTGATTATACCAGTTCTGAATCCAAGCATGAGATTCAATTCTTTTTTAATAAAAAAACTATTTTTCATGAAAAAGTAGTCCTTCCTCTATTTGTTTGTCATGACTAGCAGGTTTCCTTTACTAAAACATATAATTATAACTAAATCATTTTAAGTTGATAATAGCATTTACCTGCAGGACAAAATAAAAAGGCAGAAAAGCAAGTGGAAATTTTAGATGCATAGAAGCTCATTCATTCTTATCTGATTATCCTGTCCATCTCCATGTCCTAAGGTTGCATACTTACAGCATTATCCTATTTGTAATCTTAAAACATACAGAGCTTTAAGAGTAGCCTCTCTATGTATCAGTGACAAGCAAGATTCTATTCTGCTAAAGAAGGATTATTGTCTTCCCGGTTAAGAAAGCAAGTGAGACGGAATCAGGAAATAAATTTAAACTGTCTGTCTCTAAAAGCCACCGTGATTCACCTTATTTTAATTTCTGCTGTTACTAAGGCCGTCATCTAAAGCATATCAGCAGAAACAGCAAAATAGAAATAGAAAGTGATACAGTAACGGGTTTCTACTAGTGCTGACTGATGGTTTGGATTCATCACTTTTTAGTCACTAGACAAGGAAAGGAGGAGGAATGGGAGGATTGCATTATAGGCATTAGAAGTCCAGGTTTATTAGTAAAGGCTGTGTTTATGCAGCCTAGAAGAGCATTCTGTACCGCAAATCAAGAAAATATGCACACATGCAAAACAAGTGAGGAACTTCTCCATAACTTTTTATATAAATACATGAAGTACAGTAATAACGCAAAGTGAGATAATCATATTACTGATTTACCTAGTCAGCAGCTATGCCAAGAATGAATTCGGTTTATTAGGTATCTTCTCACACCGGAATAGCATCCAGATTTCTTTTATATCACAGAATGTACTCTTTCAAATGATCAAGGTCACTCTTTAAACAGACCTTTTCTCCCTCCAGCTGTGCCTGTATCAGCCTTTAAAGAATATAAAAGGGGCAGTAGTTTTATTCAGGAGTTCCTTAAATACTGTTGAATTTGTCACTGTTCACTATAAACCAGACGTTTGTCAAAGTGAATCAGCAACTGGCCACTTGCTGGCTACAGAAAGCTGAGTCACTGCTTCTGATCTAACAAAAACGTCCTACAGCAGATTCGGAATACACATCACTATGTTGTTTACCAACCTAAGAGGAAAATAAGTTATTGCTGTGAGTCACAGAGGGAAGGAAAAAACCACAGAAATGAAGATGAATGTTTGGAGCCCAGAACAACCGGAAACAATAAACAAAACTCTGACACACAGAGAAGGCAGGAATTGAGTGCCAGGAGAAGACAAATACTGCAATAGATTCAGATGTCTTTCTCTGATAACAACCACAAAGATTAGTGTTTGCTGCCAACTAAATCACAAAGAAATATCTTCCACTGTCCCGTACTTCACCCTGGATTATTAGATTGTATTGAACTGTATAATTAGGCTACCACCAAATTAAGTACAGCAAAAGTTCAGCTGCACTTCATACAAATATAAATATGCTAAATTAAAGGGTTTGCTCACAGAAAATCAATCGTGATATAATCATGCATCACTTTAACATTGAAGATGACATGTTTCCTTTCCATTAAAAAACTGCAGATTTGCCATGATTAGAGAATCAAACAAAAAAGATGAACCTTTCAGAGCCAGGAAGAAAGAAGCAGCTCAGCTGTGGTTCTGACAGACAGAAACTCATCACCAACAAAATGAGCTGAGGAAGGAGGGTGTTTCCAGCATATCAACTAAAAAATATAATCAAGAAGCAGATTATAAGCATGCTTGTTCTGAATGATTCATGAAACATAATTTCTGCTCTTGCCCAGGTAATTAGAAGGTTTTCAACTCCAGTTCAGAGATCTGGTTTGGGGCACTTTTCATTCTCAAAACTATTCAGCTAGTAGAGTTTTTTCTTGCTTTCAAATAGTGACATCAATGCAAGAGAGGTAGAAATTCAAAATCAGAAATACATTTTTATGAGTTAGTAAGAGCTCAAGATCTAAAATTCCCGAATACCAGCCAACAAGCAAGAAAAACCCACGTCACTTCAAGGAGACTTTCTGAGGAAGCATCCTAAACTCCAACCCCATAGCCCCCTTGGCCAGCAGGGAAAAGTGGAAAAGGCAAACAATGGGCAATTTTAAAGAACAACTATAGGGCAAAACACATCACATTCACTTGCAAGTTTTTTTGACTCTGACTTTAGTTATTTAGGAAACATAAAAAAGCCAATAAACCCCAATCAAAACTTTACTGCTGACTCTGCTTAATTATCCAACTACTTGAAAATTCATGACAACTCTGGGCACAGGAGTGTGAGCTGAGTGCCTATGCTGGCAGAATTTACAAACATGGGGCTTATAAGATGGCCCTGTAACTTTTGTGCTCGGTAAAGGGCTAGTTTACTTGATTCATTTGCATCTTAGATTACGTGTTAAGGAATGTCTTGCATAGGATAATGCAGAAAAATTGTAATAAAAGATGACAAGCTTTCAGACGTAACATTCTCTTTGTCAGTGGAGCTTAGAAAAACAGAAAGCGGATAACAAAATGAGTGTCACAGATCTGTTGATGATGCATGCAAAAGCTTCCTGAATGAACTCACTCAGTCTCTTGGGAGAGGGAGAAAATACTTCCCTCATACATTATCAGGTCTGTCTTATTTTTAATTATTCTCCAAGTTCTTTATTTTATTAAGTCTTTGTTGCTAGAAATTGTGTAAGCATTTTTTCATAAGATATACACTAGTGGTTCCTTTCCAATTCAGACTAATATTTTTTAATTCCAGAAGTCTAGCCTTAAGAATTCCCTTCAATCATTGGTGTTACAATAAATATTTGTATTACTACATAGATCTAAAAAATAATTAAACTTTTCACAAAGGTTTTAGGTTTTGTAAAATATGCATTTTTATTTTGCATAGACTGCTCAGCAACTGTCAGAGCATACCCCTTTTACATGCTCTGGTTTAAAAAATGACAGAAACATGAAATATCCTATATTGTCATCAGTCGCTTCAGCCATGCAGTCACAGATCATTTTCCCATCACTTTTACAGGGTTTTTGGACTCCAGAAAGATTATCCATAACAACACTTAAGGGAAGGAAAATCTGTCCATTCTCTAATCCTTTAAAATGACTGCTTACTCTGTTCTAAAACAAGGCGATCTGCAAGTTATTCCAAGTCAGAGAGGAGCTAAATGTCACACAATCTCAACTCCTGGCTCTAGAGTTAAAATTCTGTTCCTTGGACGCTTCTGGACCTGCCTGCCTGTACATTTGTCTGTGCGTGCACACAGCCTAGTGGCCAACCCACACTCTCTCAAAACTTTTATGTCTTCTGTTATGGCAGCAGAAGAAACAGAGAATTTTAGGCCACAAAGTATAACGATCAAGAGTTAATGAAAGGTAGAAAACTCATCAATACATTTATTTGACAACCCCTTATTATTTATCTTGACCCCTGCAAAACCACATCTCTGACAGGCCTAATACAACCTTCCTCTAGAAGTCAGTAATACAGATTACTTTTACAGTAATAACAACAAACTTATTTTTCTGTTTCAAAACAATAAACAAAAGAAATGCCAAGCTTTTATCCTTCCCTGCTCTCTCCCAGAACTGCATTTCTAGACATGGACAGGATGCAGACACTGTACAACACCCATTCCCTATTTAACAGCAGTAACCATTCTGGGATGGTACCAGCCTGTGAAGGCTCTTAGATGTGTTTTCCTGACTATCTTCCCCTGCCTCTGGGCATTTATCAGCCATGAATTGTGGCCCTGTCCAGGGCAAGGCAACACTGCCTTCAGTTTACAGCAGGAGAACTGCAGAGCACGGCGAATAAGTATCCTGACTGATGTTACACACCCATGAATCTGTGTCAGAACGGGGAGATTCTGGTTAAACTATCAAGTCCCTGGACTTGGTAAATTAAGGACACTTAGAGTACCAAAGTGCGTTCTCTCTCCATAGAATGCAGTATATTTATACAATAGGGAATGCTTATACAACACAATACAGTGCAGTGAGTAGACCCTAAAACTACCTTTGTAATAGTTAGACTAGGAATATGAAAGCAGCTTTTCATAAAGCTCAGTACAGGACATAACCTACAGCGATGAGAGGCAGAGTAATCTGGAATGCACTGAAATTCGTTCTGCCACAGAAACTGCTACCAGTGTCTGAGCCAGTTCGTTTAAACCCAGCCAACCAGGTTCTACTGCAATCCCAAATATAGATAAGTTTGGGAGCCTGGGACATGGCAAACCGAGTTGCCACTTTCTGCTGTTTCACACCTCTTCCTGCACCTTAGGAAGGCCACAGCCTAGCTTGCGTTTCAGTTCCCTAGCTTTAAAAAATGAAGACTTTTCTGCTAAGGATAGCACTTTTCTGCCCCAGAGGCAAACTAAAATGGATGATCATGAAAACCTGGGAAGCACTGTGGGCATCTCAGAGAAATACTACATAACATACTTGTAGATATTGTTTATCCAGAGGTTTCTCCAACCAATTTTTCTCAGTGAAAGACAACTTACCACTGCACATTAAATTCTTAAATTTACTGTCATTAATGTCTTGCATTCTAAATGCAAAAATATTCAATTAAACTTCTGTTGCATCTCTCTTTGCGAGTAATTTCTCATTTATTTTTCATATAAACAAACTGAAAACCCTTCCTTCCCTCAAGTAACTTATCTCTAGGTTACATTGGCATAAGCTAACACTTCTTAGTTACAAAGACTAGCAAGCTCTTGAAATTGCCAGCAATATTCTATGCAAACCAAACCCCAAAAAGCAAACCAAAATAAATTATAATATGCATTATAGAAAGAAAAAAAAATAGCTCAGAACAAGCATCCTATAATAATTCTAATTCATAGCTGCACCAAGGTGATCCCCTTGATAAAGAAGCAGGCATCCCTGTGACCTTCCTGAAGTAAGGTTTCCACATTTACTTGCCCTCTCTGATGTGACAGAGTACTTATGATGCTCTTTTTGCTTCCTATGAACTGCAGCAGAACGTGCCACCTTTCCTTTCCAAAGACTTCCTCTGAATTACTCTCTCGAGACTCATTTCTCTCCCCTAGTAGTAACAAGCATGTCTACACTATTTCTTTCTGCCCCCAAAACTTACAACTTCCACTCCTGTGTCTCTTCCACTGTGCCACTGCATTCATGATGCAGCACAGCTCCACGCTCTGAGACAACAGGATGCTGATCCAGACAACTTCTGGAAAACAGACTGTCTCCTCTATCTCTTGCAATAAAGCCACCAGGAAAGACAAACAGAGAGATATCAGAAAACAAATCCTGAAGGATGCCTCTGTTATCACAGCTGGTGAAATATATATATAATACACAATAAATAAATCAATCAATAAATAAACAAGTAAATACAAAATAATTCAGACGTTCAATATGGCAGACAAGAACCAAAGAATGTCCTTTTCAAATCTGTTCACCTTGGATTTCACAACATTCCAATGGGATAAAAGCTTTAATAAAGCCTTTATGATCCATTCTTAGAAATGTTTTTCATTTAGGCATTTAATGACAAGAAAAGCACAAACAGAAAGAAGTTGATTCTGGTATTTATAAATGAATCCAGTATTAATGACTGTATAAAAACTGTGAGGAGTGAAGATTCTTTCATTTATTATTTCCTTTTTTTTTCATTTCCATAATTTCATTTAATTTATTCTTCCATTTATTATTATTGCTTTGAGGTGAATATTCCCCTTTCTGCAGCAAATCCTTACCTTTGGGATTATACATTTACACAGTAAGCACAGGATTATCTTCACCTACAGGAAACAAGGAGATCATCTTTGCCCTTCATACTCCATAAATGACTTTTTATTGCTAATACTG
>JAWWMP010000167.1:7856196-7871262 GCA_035047865.1 Dendrocincla tyrannina
CCCCCCCCCCCCCCCCCCCCCCCCCCCCCCCCCCCCCCCCCCCCCCCCCCCCCCCCCCCCCCCCCCCCCCCCCAAGCAAACCCCAATAAAATGAAGCTGTAGTTTAACCTGGTGGAAAGATCTTTGCAGGCAGAAGAGCTCCGTAACAGCTCTGTGTGCTCATATTAGGGAAGCTTCAAACTCCGAGCTGTAATTATTTTTGAAGATGATGAGCACAGCAGCTGAATAACCTGATCAGATTTGCATGGCTGAGTCAGTTCACATACACTGACTCTGGCTGATTGCATTACACTGAACCTACATAACATCTTCGGGGGAATCCTAATCCTCAGAGAAGACTAATAACATGGTAGGACCATTTGCACAATTGATTTAAACAATGAACATCTGTAATTTGAACTTCTCTGTCTTCACAGAGACAGACCTATGCTCTTTAATAACTGGGTGGGGGAGGAACCAAATCAAAACAAAGCCAAAATGCACTCCTGCCACAAAACCCTGAGAGGAAGACAAATAAAAGGAGTGCAAGCAACCCGTGATTCAAAACTCTCCTCTCTCTGATCTGTGCTGGGAAATGTGCACCTCACCCTCTAAAACTCACAGGAGTTGTGGAAGCTGCAGCCTGGAAAATACTCAAAATTTAATTTAGCAAGGTCTTGAGCAACCTTATCTTCACTGGCCCTGCTCTGAGAAAGGGGATTGACAGGAGGATCTCCAGATATTCCTTCAAGACTAAAATATCCTATGATTCCTCTTACACCTAGTAGCATTAACTCTTTGCTAGATTGTCTCCTCCTAACAAGGGGATTTCAGTTTAAATTCCCACTTTAAATATGCAACCATTTGCGCTTTCTTATCTTACATCTCTATTTCCCTTTGTTTTAAAATAACAAAGCGACCAGGGCTGAAGTGTTTCAAATTACGACTAGTCACTAATACAAGGAGAAAGCAATTTCTTAGGGCTAATTTAATGCACTTCTGAATCCTGTAATTTATTTTGATTCTGTGTTCTCTCTTCCTTTCCAGGCACTCTGCCAAAGGAGTTAAAGAGGGTTTTTCTGGCTAGATTTCCAATATTCTTCACAGTTTTGGGGTGGGTTTTTTTTGAAGTCTACAGACATAGGTGGATTCATGGCACAGAGCCAAGCTGCAGTCATTAGTGAGAATTAAGCCGTGTGAAGCTGGTATTAAAGTAGGGAAAGTAAACACCTCTTACTGTATCAAAGTACACTTCGAGAACAAGGAGGTAGGCATCTTTGCTTCCAGGGCAGATACAGGGAGGAATATTTCCTGAGAAAGAAATATTTGTTTCTTCAAGTGTGATCTTATGTAGAGAGCTCTTCAAGAGTTCAGGAAAGAGACTTGAAGAGCTTTGCCTCCATGGCTGCAACTTGTATACTAGATAAAATGCAGGATATAAATTTTAGGCGATTTTTAAAGAATGGACAGAATGGGATTTCAGCCTACAATCCAGGGCATTGTGTAATAAAGTAACTTCCTTATCATCATCTGTAGAGCAGTAAGCACTGGATTTAAATATGGATTTTATACTACTTTCTAGAGACGTGTGGTAAACCCAGACACTCCACTGTCTGCTTTTTAAAAGCTCCCTTTTTTGGTGAAGAGCATAAAGCAGTGTGAAGCGTAATTAACAGCTGAAACAGAAGGAGAGCTTCAAGCTCTTCACTTTCTCCCAACTCTCTTCCTCCCTCAAGAAAAGTAACGGGCACATTAAAGACTGAAAACACTACCTCATGTTTCCCTGGGTCAGCTGGAATCTTCACCCACGAAACATGGGGCTCTGTCTTCACTCCCATTCACAAACAAGAAGCGGCAGCTCCAGCTCGGTCCCTGTGGCACTACTGAGAGCACGTGGGCTCTGGAGCCAAGGCTGCTGTCCCCCCAGGGTCCCCAACAGAGGATTCTGGGCCGGGGCATCAACATCTGCCTGCCCACTCCTTGCAGTGCAAAGCAGGCAGGGGCAGACACACAAACACAGCAAGGGCACCTCTCCAACCTTTTTCCCCACTTCTAAGGTTGTCCTGGAGCACACAGAACTTCTACAGCTGAACAATGATCCATGAAGAGGGGCTAAGACCAAACACCACAGCTACCTCATGATGGCCTTTGTAGCTGTGCCATCTGGGGAGCGATGTAAACCTCCACGCAAAAAGACAAATGTTTGAATTCTGAGCATCAGGATGACAACTGATATTAAGTGTCTACAATTGCATGTCTTTTGCTCTGTTTGCTGCCCAGAGAAACTATTCAGAGGCAGTCACTGTCCATCACAAAAAACATATTAACCTACAAAATTCAATTACATGTCACTAGCTCACAGAAAATTTACAGGTGCTCCATTTAACCTCCACAGGATACCAACTATAGAAACAGTGGGATCGGCATTTTTAAAATTGGGTTCAAGTCTTCTTTCCCAATACTGGATAAAGAAGGCAGGTTTTCAGGGGAAGAAACAAACAAACAAACAAACGAATCCCAAAGCACAGAGAATTTCAGCACTAATTATCTGACCTCACTTGTCACAGTATGGGATGCTGGATACTAAGCTCTCTGAAAACACTGATTCCCAGCAACGTGCCTTAAAGGGGAAAGTGCGATGGCACAAATCCTTGTGTACTGAAAGCAAGAGACCAAATTTACAATTAGAACATGTCTAAGAAGGTGAATTGTCACCTGCCTAAATCTGATTCAGCCAAGACTACTCCTATGATCACGCTGCTGATGAAAAAAGAGAGACAAATGGGAAAGAGATCTCTCAAGCTCACATTTAGCTCAGAATGTATCAAAAAGGAGTGAAGGTGGGATATATTACTTTTTCTTAGAGATGGATATTTCTACTGATTTTAGGCCAGAGTGAGTGTAAATGCTCTTCACAGAATAAAACACCACCTTAAGCAGAAAATATCCCCTGTGATATTTGCACTGTCTTTTGGTTTTAAGGCTGCCTGATCCATCCAGTGTAACTCACTTTAATACTACTGCATTCCCCACATACCATGGATTAATGAATATAAACACTGCAAAAAGTTGGTCCAGAAAGGAAAATACAGCATAAGGAAGAAGAGCCATTAGAATAACAGAACTTCTGATTGCACTCTAAATAAACAAATTATGTGAGAAAGACTTCTTTTTTTGCTCTATCTTATTCTGAACAGATATAATACCTTTTTTTCCTTTTTGAGGTGGAGTAGAAGATGGTAAAAGGACAGTTTAGTGCCATCTCCTTTTCAAGGGCATAAGTAGTAATACAGTGCTCTTCAAGACTTAAACATTCAAAAAACATTTAGAACAAAACTGCAAGTTGCTGTTTAAAAAAAATTATCACTTTAAAAAGCTAACTGTCAGTAGCATCCTGTATTTGTCAAACACTGTTCTTTGAGTCCTTGATATTGATTAGTATTCCACTTGAAGGAGGAGATAATGAAGTAGATTATTTTTTCTGCAGTGCACCTGACACAATCAGAAAAGCTGACACAGAGTATTTTCCTACTTTCCAATTTGTCTGCCCCACCTATTTTCTTTTCTTTGGAGGCCACAGGGGAGAACGAATGGGAATTAAATTAAGACATTCCAGAAAATAACTGAGAACAGTAATGAGGTGCATTTAAATTCTACACAAGACACAGGAGGAATGAACAGTATAAAGCAAAAATCAGGTGTATCCTTTGCTAACTATGAGAATACAATGTTAAAGGTATTTAAATGATTTTCTAAAGGTTGCTCTTCAGTATAAATGCTAATATAGTAAGACAGATGTTTCATCAAAATAATATCTCTCTCACTTTAGAGCTATTTTTCTTCTGACTACATATGCACACAGAATCTCAGCCTGCATGTTCATGTATCAAAGATGCCAGAATAAGCGTATGAGTAGCTGTGATTGTTAATTAATTCACAGAACAAAAAGCAGACAACAACCATATGGACTTTTTCAGCTGGAAAGCACCTGGGGCTGGATGTCCAGGAGAACCCCTGGTGAGATATGAGACCACACAGCCTTGAAGAGGATCAGCCTATGAATCCTCCTTTTATGTTACTATTTATGTAGTTGCTGTCCAGCCAAGTGCTATTACATAGCCGTGCACTCCTGGCTTCCCAAAACACTCGTGTTTTCCATCAGCTACAGAGTGAAATAAGCTACTTTGGCACCTGTAACAAGAGCCCACCGTATTTGGAGCCCCATTCTTCCATGCAGCAGGGCAACAGGAGTGAGGACAGCAGAGCAGGACCCTGCAGGGGCACAGGTGCACTCAGAGGAACAAACACAAGAAGATACTGATGTGTAGCAGATAACACAGGAATGTGGCATATAGAAAATGCAAAGGATTAAAATGCACCAAAGTCAACAAAACAGTCAGGGGAACATTTCATTTCTTCGTATCTTTAAGCCTTACTAATTTCAGCTGAACTCTGGGCTTTGTTGACCTCAGGCCTGCAGCAGAGGAGAAATCTGTTTGCTAGGGACTGTAGTTGCTTGACTGCCAAACAGAATAAGACAGGAGTTCTTAGGAAGGGGAGCAAAATCCCTGCTTATCCTGTATTGGCTCTAGAGCCCAGCATTTTTGATATGTTTGAATAACAAATTGCTAGATACTAATTAGTGGGCCATAGTCTTTGAATGAACCACCATGAGAATAGCCCTCCCATCACAGGCCTTGTTTTGCTATATTAGCACAACTCCCTGCTATGCACACTCCATTTTTAAATTTGCTACCATTTGTGCAGCTCTAGGGGTTACCCTTTTTCTCACACACTTGGGATGCTCAAGTTTAAAATAGAGGAGACAACCTTTTCTTAGAATTCCCTTGAGCACTTAAAAGCAGTCTCCTGGCACTATTACAAGGTAAGTCTTGTTTAAGTGTATTTTTAGGCTGCTAGATGTAAAGAAAATACCTTTATTGGTACTCTGCTTCTGAACATGTTTTGATCTGTACTGTGACATACCAGCTATTCAAATCTCCATGTGACACTTGTGTTATCAGTATTTGAAGAAGTAAGCCATGAGAACAGAAGTGTGCCCTGAAAGCAGCTGCTTTATGGTACTAGGCAATGACTGAGAAGAACATTTGCATGTCCAGGTTTAGGATAGAAACAATTCTCAAGCCTGAAGTGAAGCGGACAGTGTTATTCCTATATTAGCCTAGTGCCCAGCCCTGATTCTTTCCTTCCCACAGCCGTCCCAGATGCAGAGTCCAACTAGAGCAGCAATGCTGAAAGGAGTTGGGACAGCTTCTTCCAGGCAAGGTCTGCAGGCCTTGAGAAAGACCATGAGCATTTTCCCTTCCAGAGGCCTTTCCAAGTCTCATCCATATTTCACATGATATATAACAACTGTAGAAGTAAAGCATATCCAATCTGTGCAGAGTTTTTGACATGTCCAGGAATCATACATAATGTCTCTCCCCAACTTGGGCTGCTCTGATCATTCCTGTTGGGAAAGTTGAATTTCAGGAGATTTTTTTTAGATTTTGGAATTCTTAAAATGAACTGCCAAGTTTGATATTGCTGAGCATTGACATAATCCCTTTTACCAGAGGACTGAACACAACAATATGTAACTAACAAGACACTGTATCCTGAACATGGAATCCTTTTTCTCCCTGTATAAAACTCAAGTATGTTTTTTTTTACATTTTACAAAATAGTTCTCAAAATCATGTGCCAAATCCTAAGGACTGGGTGAAAGCTTAAATGGGTTTCTATTTACCTGACATTCCATATAAATCTCAGCATACCAGAGCTGCTTAGTTATAAATAACCAATTCCAGCAAATCTTTTCTTTTGTTATCTTCAATGACCAATTTTTTTTCAAACTAAAGAAATTTATCATCCCTTTTCAGTTTTGCCTTCAATTCCTACACTACCTTTACTGACAGCACCCACTGCACAGTCTGCAACTCCGTGAGGAATGCATAACCAACCTTGAACAGCCAGTGCTTGCTCCAGAGGAACAGTTAAATGACATCCCTTTCAGGTCATTTACCTCGTCAATTACCTTGCAAAATTGCACTTGCATTTTTATTCCTTCTAAAAGGCAGTCATATTGTGAAGTATTACATTAATTACACATCAGGCTGTGTTGAATTAGTCACATTGCTGCAACCACATTTGTGCTGTGGTATAATGTTTCAAAAGCCATCACGCTGTGTTAAGCTCTACTTTAAAGAAATTACATTTCTTAGAAATGTGAAATCATTTTTAATAAAATGCATTTCCTTAGAAATCTGAGTGTATGTTCTAGATTAACTTTCAGGTACGTTAAAAAGGTTACAGAAAAAAACCATGAAAAATAAAAGGGAATGGACCTGAAACATTCTTTTTCAAAAAAATTCATTCTAAAACAATATTTCTCAGAATTCACACTTCACATTTGAAATGCCTACTAAAGCATTCTATTATGGATATAGTGTTGCTTCTACAAAAAGCAGCCTTTAAAACAGACTGTAAGATAGAGCTAAAAAAAAAAAGGGGCTCTAAATTGTTACCATATTGCCTTCACCATAACTCTGCTCTGGTGTGTCATCAAAAGGTCCAACCATGAAAGATGTCAGACTATCATGAAGAAACTGCCACAGGCCTTTAGCCTTTCATACATCAGTAAGTTAGGATAAGAAACCTATACCCAATATTCCAAGTGCTTCTGGAATTTTGCTCTTTAAGGGGAAAGCTTTCATCCACTACAAGACAGAGAGAGGCATGCAGAGATCTGCCAGTAGCCTGCTGACCACCGGATACAAATCCCACCTACATATTAGCTTTATTCTGACCAGTTGAGAATACCAGGGTCTCCTATCTCAGCAAGTGCCCTGGCCAAGGGACAGTTCAATATTCAGCCTTGAATAGCCTGACTTCAAATCCCCTGCTCAGTAAAACAAACAAACTAGTCCCAGGTGGCTCCGACGGTCAGACACAACTAGCAGGCTATTTGTCTGAAATCAGAATCAGTCTCCTTCTAAAGAAATGCTGTGATGGGCCTGGGTAACTCTGCTTGATGGTACCATTTCAACAGATGAGTATTTTATGATCAAAAGAAATTCTTTTACCCATGTTTCTAAGGGGCTATAGAAACATTTCAGCTGCTTGAGCAGAAGACACACATTTTCCTGCTTCCCACAAAGTGTGAACTACTGCAGGAAACCACATTTTCTGCTTCTTCAGAAAAAATAAGAGCAACAAGAATTTCTTACAAAGGAATAAAGTATCTTTGGAAACAGAAACATACATTAGTACCTAACAGTACTTGACAGTTAAGAAAACAGAAGGTCAAACACACCTCTTTGTAATGCAGCATCAGTGCTAACAGGCATGAATGCTTTCAGAGTAGGAAATACTTTAACACTCAAGCTTATCCAGGTAATATTTTCTTTTCTAATTTGGTTTGGATCAATACCACCCTTAAATAAAGGCATGTAAACTGACCTAAAGGACACTGAAGCATTGTTATCATTATTACTAAAAATCTACTAATCTACTAAGCCTAATCTATTCAAAGCAGAACACTCCCAGTCTTTCACTAATTTAACGCAGCAGTCAGTCCAACAGATCACATCCCAGAATCAGCTACTCCCGATCTGCCATGTGACAAATTCTCAATCCCTTCATTTTTGGTAAAACTTGGTTTCAAAACTCCTCTCCTTCTCTTGAGGTGTATTGGAGAGTGAAAGGAACGCTTGAAGTAGTCGTGTTCTTCCTTGGCAGTCAGCCTCAATTGAATGAAACTGCATTTACATCAGTAAGACATTTCTCACCCACATTATACCCTTTCCAAAGCCTTCCTACTGAAATGGAGAACTCTTCTGCCCGGGACGCACCCATAACTGCCAAACCTGTCCCTTCACCAAGAGGAACCCACAGCACCATGGAGAGCACCCAGACTATTCAGACTGGGTAAAAGGAGCTCAAGCGCCACAAATGCAAACCATAAAAGCGATGGGGCTTCCAGGGAGTACAGACAAAAACTGCATCTGTGGAGTATCTCAACTGGGTCACACAGAACAGAGGAATGGAGGCCAGGAATGATCCCTTTTCACCGAGTGGATCGGTGATCACAACAGGACTCGGGAAGTGTGGCACCTGAGTTCAGCAGTCTGATCCAAACCAGGCAGGGGAACCAGCACTTGATCACAAGTTTCCCATCCCCTGAGACAATGTCTTGTGCATGAGCAGTGGCAGAAATTTGGACTGAGAGGACCTCTACACAAAAAACTGCAGCCCCTCCATCGAGTGATCAACTGCTTCAGTAGAGATCATAAGAATCTTCTAAATATTTAATTCCCTTCTTGTGCTTGGTATTCAAAATGGCGGCCAAGGAGTTTTCCTCAACCTTAAATCAAGGGTTTAGGCTGAGGTTTTATGTCCTGTGAACATCTTTACCAGCCTCTAGACTGCTGCATTTGAATAGCCTTCACCATAGTGTGCCTTGTGCACCAGGCACAATCATCTTTAATTTTAATTTCTGATTGACATTAATTTTAACATTGCTTAAAGAAAGAGAAAAGTTACTAAGGGGCTTGATAATATTTAATTTGCAAAGAAAGGAACTTAATTCATTTTGAGGAACGTTTCATATGGGTTTTTTATGCTGAGCATTTTGGGTTTTTCTTCTTTTTTGGGGAGGGAGGAAGGGGAAAGCTACAGGAATAAAAAGCATCTTCATGACCCAAAGTATGTCAAGTATTCCCCAACATATGGGGAGTTCTAACTGGGAAATAATTGTGATATTCTTTCCCTGAGGATTGCTGAGTTTAACAATTAAATATGTCAAAAGATAGTTATGTTACGCTGTTTCCTTAAAAAAAAATTAAGAGTAACCGAATTTGCCAAGAAAAGAGAAAATTATTTTACTTTTCATATAAAAGGATGATATGCAAAATAACTAATTGGAGAGTTCTTTTCACATGGGTTAGCTCTACAGGACATTCCTCTCTGAAATAACAAATGTTCAAGCACCTAATTACAAATGTTGCTATAAATAAAGTACTTTGGGCAACTATTTTAGTCATTATGCTAAATAACTACAGTAATCATTATACTTTAAATATGCTAAAATGTGGCAAGTGTTCAGATTTAGTACCCTTGCATTTTTATTCTGCATGTGGATTATGATGTTAGGAAATATTTAACTTAGTAAATCACATTGAATCACAATTTTTTTTCTCCTATTGACACATTCATCTCCAGCTCCTGATTCATTTCAAGACACACTTATTCCAAACAGAGCTTCCAACAATAATATCATTATACTGACGGTACCTATCAATTATTTCTTTTTAGAGCTGTTAATTTTTGTGGTTTAAACATCATCAATAATCAGATGGAAAAAAATTATTAAAGCACCAATAACCATTGTCACTCCATTCTGTTTTCTTCTCTCCATGACAATTGCTACACAGACAACAAATTGGGCATAAAGTACAAGAAACATTTGAAGTGAGGCAGACCTGTCACCCTTGCAATACATATTAAATTTCTGTACTTGCTTCATCCTTCCCCACCTTCAGGAATTCTCATTTCTGTGCTGAATACCACTTTGACTTCTAGATAAGTAGTAACTAAACTGTGACAAAAAGAACAAAAGGAAATATATTGTCATTTGTAAAAACGTTAATGAGTAAATCAATTACTGATTAACAACCCTATTTCTCAAGTTCCTGCAGCCCCTGTGGCCACGAACCCCTCTTTGCTCTGTTCTACTGTATGTGCAGACATTTCGTGCCTTGAAAGAGAACTCCAGTTTCCCTGCGAAGATGCAAAGGATGAGAGGATGGTGAAAGTCCGGAGGTGTGGCTTTCTCACTGAAACGCAGCCAGGGGAGAGCACCAAGGGCTGCAACAGCAAGGGGAACACACCAGTTGCAGAGCAAGGGCAACACCCCAAGCACTGCCTAAACACCACAAATGACATGACACTGTGTCAAGGTCAGGGAAGGTCTGCACATTCTTTTGCAGAATAGCTTGAACAGTTGTCTGTATGGAAAGAAGGAAAGAAAAAAAGATATGAAAACTCAGGTCTGCTGGAACGAATGCAGCCAGAGGATGCCAGAATACAGGAAGGTTGCTGTAGATCAGCTGCTCCATAACAGCAACAAAATTGGAGTCAACATACTGTGATCATCTGATGTGATACATTGCTTTAAACTTAGCATTACTAGGGGAAAATAATGGACAAGTTGCTTTCTGAACAGCTAAGGAAAGGAAGCTTGATGGTTTGAAAAAAAAAAAAAAAAGGTGTTACACACTCAGGGTTGCCCCTGGGCATTGCTTCATCTTCCTGTTTCATCCACATCAAGTCACAAAACAACACCTTCCTTTCTATCTTCTTGACTTTCAGGAAGAGTCACTTCCCACTCTGGTCTTATGGGAATTGAGAACATGAGGAGGGCCAGCCCACTTTAGACTCAGATAAAACCACATACTCCTTGAAAATGTGGTTTCAGAATACAAAAAAAAAATCCAAACAGTGTCCCCTCAAGACTATCTCTTCTAGATGAGAATTACCCTGGCATTTGATTCATGTCTGTGGTTTTCGTAGGCTATCAAAGTGAAATTGCTTTCGTATAAATACATACATACCACACTCATCTTTAAAAAAAACCTAGAAGCCCTTATAATCAGCCATCTCATATTCCACATCCTTCTTATCTACAGGAGCCTGTCTGCCAAAAAGCTAGTATTAAAATCAAAAGTACCAATTTTATACAATTTTCATGTTATCAAAATAATTTGCTTAGTGCTACATTATCTGACCTTATTTGGGTTTGCATGCATTTGAAGGACTCTATAGCAGCTTTTGTTTTATTTAACTTGTTTTGCTCGCCTTTAGAAGAAGTTAGAGAGATTCACCTAAGCAATAATGATCTCAGCTAACAAAAACAAGGAAAAATAAGAACAATCACCTCCAGAGACTTACTTTGCTGCTCAGTTAGTCTATCTGCCACATAGTCTTTGATGAGTTTCCTACCACATTCAATATTAGGCAGCCCTTTAACATGGCATTTGAATGTCAGAGACCAGAACATGTAAAAGCAGTGATGGTTCCAGCTTGTTACTTTTTGGTTTGACATGCAGCAGGCAGTATCCACTGACTAAGGTGATAAAACATCGTGACAAATTGACTGAATTTTACAAGCTTCCCCAAAGTGCTTTTTCATATTGTTTAAAGCTTTCCAGGGAAAACGTGTTGGCAGTATTAGCTGGGCAAGGTACTGACATGCACAGCATTAAAAGGGAGCTAATATAGGCTCTCTGTGCTAAAAAAAGTGTGATGCTACCAGCCTGTAAGCAATCTGCTTCTCTGTGTGTCTTGCATGGCTTGAACGGATAGTGGCTGCAAGCATCTCTAAACAGGAGCAAGGAGAAGCATGTGTGATAAACAGCTACTCCTCAAAGCTTCCTTCCCCCTGGTATTTGAATTCTTTCACAGCTTTACAGCAGACAAGCACTTTGACAGGGTTCTGTTCAGGGCATGTTTGTTTTGTACTACTTCTTCAGGCTTGCACAGCACCTTGCAGTGTTCAATTACCTTCTGCATCAGCAATTTAATTTCTTGCAGCAAAGTCCTTCCTCGTTCTTTCCTGAGCATGGAAAAGCCCTCCAGATGTCTTTTAAGATTCTTTAAGTTACAAAAGCAAGGACAAATTTTTTTTTAAAAAATATGAGAATGGGATAGCACATTTCTGCAAATGAGGCAACAACATAAGCAGCAGCTGCCTGGGTGGGAAGCTCAGCCAGGACATCATTCCAGGAGGCTGCAGAGTGCTGCAACTGGAGGAAACATGAATGTAAATTGCCTGCTTGTATTTGTGTTTCCTTCACTTTGAAATAATACGTGAAACCAAGATATAAACTAAAAATAGACAGAACCTCATTCTCTACTGCACTTTTCCTGAGCACTGTTATATATCTCAGCTATTGAAATGCATGCTTCTAAGTCCAAATGATTAGCCAAATATGCCTCCTAACTCATACGCCAACACTCAGTCCATTGTAAAGCTCTCTTCTGAAATAACCAGATGTTCACCCTCTCACCAACACCAGCAAACTAAAATCCTCTTCCAGTATGGCAATACTTTGGCCTAAACACTTTAAAACACCATTTGCTTTGTGGCATTTTTTAGCTAATTCAATCTACCATTTCTTTTTCCTACTGAAACAGATACAGAAGGTATATAGAGCAAAGCATTAAATGACTGAATGCCAAAAGCATGCTTTGTATCTTGAATGAATTAAAATGTGGGTATATTATGCCCAAGAGCTGCAGAATGAAGAACAAAAAAATTACAAGTTACAGACAAGCAACTTTTTTGTTTCTTTTGATTTCACTATTATCCAAGAAATATTTTAAATTCTTGACTGGCTAAAGTTTATAAATATCTTTCAAATCATATGGTTAATAAATCTGCTCTTTTTGTCACCAGTGTGGCCATGAAGAAGCTGACCATTTTTCCAGGTAGAAAGTACACCTTTTGTGCTACCCATACTCTTTCTGTCTCAACTGTCTGCTCTTCTCCACACCAGGGGTCACAAAAGGATTCCTATAGAAGAGAGTAAGGGCAGGGTACACTTGTTCCTTGCTTCAGCTATAGCTCAGAAAGCCAACAGTTTTCAGACTATGACCTGGATATAGTTCCTATGCATTTAATTACTCTCAGTGCTTTTCTTTCTCATTAACTTTTCTAGATATCCCTGTATTGATGGCAAATTTTACCTCCATGACAATCTGTAGCAAGAACAGCCAGTTTCCCATGTGCTTCAAACCTACCACCTACTAGTTTCACCAGGTGAGAGCTCATGCTTGGATTAGAAGAAAGAGTGAGCAGCTGATCCCTCTCCATGTCAGTCAAGGTTTTGTAGACTTCTATCATATTCTGTTGCAGCTCTCTGTTTCCAAGACTGAACTCCTCCAAATTCATTTAAATTGATTCAAAAGGTGCTAGTGTCATGGAGAGAAGACATTTTATTTCACCACCTGCCAAAACAAATAGTTCCAGATAACACAAGCACAACTGTCCACTAGATAAACAGAAAAATTGTAAATGTGTGCATATATATGCCTACACAAACACAAATATATCTTCCTGCAGAAGGTCATTCTCGTTGAAAGGTTGCTTTGAGTGTCTCATTTCCAGTTTAAATTTACTATTTAAGTCTTTATAGTGACTTCACCACAGGACTAGGGGTTCTTTGCTTCCTCCCACCACCACCACCAAAACACAAAAATATTTGCAAGAGACCAAGAATGGGAGTGCCTTTAGAAAATGTAAACACACTATAGGTGGAATCATCTACTAGTATGGTAACTGGCATGCCTGAGAGGGTCAAAAAACACACCTGATGGGAAATGTAAGAAATGCTTGTCTAGAAAAAGTGTAGGAATATCTGATGTTTGATGATATCCCTTTCAAAGTTATCTCCAGCACACTACATATTTGGGTGTGCTAAGGGGTGTTTTAAGCCTTCTTTAGCTTTCCTCACAGTAAAACTTCTGGAGAGAGAGATCTGTAATACCTCTTTGGTTATTGCCAAAGTTCAGAAGACAAAGATATTGTGGGATACTGATGGAAGAAAAGCTGGACATGACCAGCAATGTGCACTCACAGCCCAAAAAGCCAATGGGATCCTGAGCTGCATAAAATCAGTGTGGCCAGCAGGCCAAGGAAGGGGATTCTGCCCCTCTACTCTGCTCTAGTGAGAGCCCACCTGGAATGTGGCATGCAGCTCTGGAATCCTCAACACAGGAAGAAAGATACAGAGCTGCTGGAGCAAATCCAGAGGAGGCCACAACAATGAGCAGAGGGATGGAATACCTCTCCTGTGAGGACAGAGAGCTGGGGTTGCTCAGCCTGGAAAAAAGAAAGCTACAGGAAGATCTGAGAGTAACTTTTCCATCCTTTAAGGGGGCTTACAAGAAAAAGGAGGACATAATTGTTTTAGTATAACCTGTTGCAACTGGTCATAGAATAATGGTTTTAAACTAAAAGAGGGTAGATTTGCACTAGATATAAGGAAGACATTTTTCACAATGAGGGCACAGAAACACTGTCACAGGATGCCCAGAGAGGTGGAAATGCCCAAAGCCCTGGAAACATTCAAGGTCAGGTTGGACAGGACTTTGAACTACCTGATCTAGTTGAAGATACACCTGCTCATTGCAAGGGCGGTTGGACTAGATGAGCTTTAAAGGTTCCTCCCAACCCAAACTGCTTTATGATCCTGTGACTGTTGAATGTAGTGCTGTAAATGGCACTGAAATAGGACTTTTTATTTTCTGGCAATACATATTGGAGTATAACAAAATAGATAGGGCTATAAGCCTATCATAGGTATGCTGAGTAGTTGAGAAGTACACCGCTCTTACAGGAAACTTTTCTTCTAAAGTTGTTCATTCCCAGACCCAAATAATTACTTACAAAGCCTTTGTGTAGTGTGTGACTTCATTTTAAATAATTAAAATGTATGTTCCCAAAGCTCAGAAGGAATGGCCAAGTTAAGGAAACAACTCTTTAAGTAATTCTCAACTCTACCAAAAAACTGCGCTGCAAGTTAGCATCTGCAGAAAGAGGATACTCCCTTCTCTTCCACTACCTATTCCCATTGCAGGATCTGTAGAGCTTGTAATTAGGTGAGTATTAACTTCTCAGTGTCTTTAAACACGATAATAAAAATAAAAATATGCCTCTGTACTTTGTGAATGTAACTGAAGAAATTATGAATATTGTTCTTCAAACAGGACCTTAGGGTGCAAATTCAGCTCAGCTATAAGTGCATTTAAGTGTATGGAATAATTCCAAGAATAAATTTGTCCCACTATTCAGAAGGATGCTTGCTTTATTGAATTAGGAGAATCGAGTGCACTCATCCTGTCCACAGATCCATTAGTCAGTAGTTATGACAGGCCATAAGCAAAAATCTATTATTAGCACATTTACTGAAATGCAGTCTTTCACCTGCACAAGCACTAGACATGATCTTAAAACTATTAAACGTACTCTGGAGCCTACTGAAAAAAAAAACAAAAAACAAAAAACAAAACAAACAAACAAAAAAA
>JAWWMP010000167.1:7871362-7918474 GCA_035047865.1 Dendrocincla tyrannina
AAAAAAAAAAAAAAAAAAAAAAAAACACAAGGACCCAGTTTTTAATCTCAACTTCAAAAAGGTAATACATATGCAGGGTTAAAGAGGGGATCTCAGACCATGCTAAAATTTAAGGAAATCTAATAAAACCAGTTTATTTCATCAAAGCCAATTCTGTATTTCAGGATAATAAAAAGGAGAAGCTTCCCTGCTGAATGTGTGTAAAATTGTCTGTGCCACGGTGCCAAGTGGTGGCCAGGCACTAAAGCAGAATTAACCAATTAGCGAAGTGTTCCCTCTGGTACAGCCTGGACTTGCTGTGTCTCCACACCTCACATACCATGACAGAAACTTCTAAAGGGACATCTTTAGCAAGAAAGCATCTCCCTCTCTGAAACACCTTTCTTTTAATCTTTTCTACACACAAAACCAAACATGGTCACTTTAGAGGAAGCAAGAGCATTCAGAGTTGGCCGGTTCTCACCATGAAAGGGTTTGGTTTTTTTTATGTAGACTTTGCTATAAGTCAATTCAAATACTCTTCAGCTGTGAGAAGCAGAATACAATCATGTATCTCTTTGAGAATTGCAAGACAAGTGGTTTTAAAGCACGAAATAAAATAGAAACTAAGAGACTTTAACATAAATGCATCCAATTTCACATGCTCAAGATTTCACCAATTATTTACTGCAAGAAACTAACAAGATTCCAGCCTAACAACTCTGGATAACAAACTCTTGTGCTCAGAGGACAGCAGAAGCCCAAGCTTCCTGCAGTGCCAATTTTGCACTCCTGTCAACTTAGGAAGGTATTTTTATTTTTGAAAAAGTAGATTCAATATTTACACTGACTTTTGTCATTGCTGAAAGTGTTAATCTGCATATTAATAGAGACAAGCCAGTAACAGGGATAAAAAACACAGAGGGAACCAGACTGCTGGCCAAACAACAGCCTGGCAACAAGGTTTCACAATCGTTCTGACTCATGCAGAATCTGAAATGGAAACCTGGAGACTAAAAACTTCAATGCCTCATCCCTTAAACCACCTATCTCTCTCCCAGTTTGCACAATCTCAAGCAGAACTCAAAATGAAGCATTCGTGCCTCTTCTGAAAGAACAACAAGCCTATAAATCAAAGTCTCTCCGCTGTGTCTGCAATTTGCAACATTTCAGTAGTCTCTTCCCCTCCAAGGATGTGATATTTAAGCCTTGCACACAGTTTGTGCTGTGGGGTTGGACAGGATCACTGCAGTGCGGCTGATAGGACGGCATGGGAACGTGCTCAGGCTACAGGAGCCAGGTATAAAGAGAGCACATCCTTCCTTACACTGCACAGGTGCTCTGGAAAACAGGGAGAGCTAGCTCCCCATTCTTAAGATCAGAAGCACAACCCAGGCTGATCTGTTATTCTTTTATCTATTATCATTTTAGCCTTATTATCATCATCATCCTCGCACAATCTATTTTTTCAAAAGTAAGTTACCATGGACTGAGTGGAGCAAAGCTTCTCCTATTATTTTTTGGGTAGATTGTCAGTAGAAAATCAAACACCAATGAAATTCCTAAGAGCAACTTGCTGAGTGGTGACAAGATATTCAATAACTTTCATTACTGTATATTTAAATATATATCAATATTTTATTTATTAGCATAAACCTCAAGTTTAAATATAAGATTCTCAGGCACAAATTGATTTCTCATTTGAATCAAGAAAATATAAACAGAGAGACAAGTGTTTTCTTCTTGTGACAGAACCACATTTCTGCCGAGTCAAGTTTGTAAATCTTGCTCATAGAATTTAGTAACAAATACAAAAATTGAGTAACAAAAACAATGACGAAGCTTTCCCTATTCAGAATCAAAACTAACATGCTTGCAATGTTGTGGCTATAAACTGTTCACCAGGAACTTGTTCTGTGAAGCTACAGTTGTGCATATGTACATAAGCACATGTCTGCAAAGGAAATGCATTCCATTGAGGAGGTTGGAAGAGCTGTTTCCTGCACGGTTTTTTGAATAACTTTATGTGAGGAAAAAACCCCAAACCAACAAAATCAGCCAAAACCACAAACAAACATCAAAACAAAACAAACCAAACCATAAACCAAACCAAAACACCTCACCCCCCCCCCCCCCCTGAAGATGGGAAACTCATCTAATACCTTTGTCTTGAAAAATATTTTGGTGATTAGGAGGTTTCTGAGACATCTAGAAGCAGAGATGCCTTTTTTCCAAACAACATACTGCTTAGAGCATTTTGTTGGGCCACAGTAAGTTCTACATCCTCCTCCATCTTCTCAGGACATACACACACACGCACAAACAAATCAAATCCACCTTCGGATCTCAGTCCGCCATTGCCAAGGATGGTATCTCATTATGGCAGCCAGTGTGGTCAGGGGTGAGTTTGTCTATCAAAAATGGCACTGAGGAATAAAGGTTTGGAAAATCATCTTGAAAGTGCAATATGAATTTTTCTGCAAAATCTTACATTTTCTCTAAATTTATTTTTAAACTTAGCACATTCTAGACAAAAACAAGGATATCATTTTAGAGGATGGATGCAAGACATTAATGCTATAAACTTATATTCATTCTTGCTAAAAGCTTTAGCATTTTCTGATACATTCTATGAATTTTAGGTCATTTTTAGGGGGAAGGGGGTTTCCTTGTCAACAATTCTGCAAGAACAAAGAAAGTAAAAAAAAAAAAAAATCAGTATCTGAAAATAAAGCTTAGATTTCAGTGCAAATTACCAGATTCAGCACAACACAGATGCAATCCAAAGAAAGATAAAGAGTTGGGATTACATCTGCTGTGATTTGCCAGATGAATTTATAGTAACTACTGATAAAAGAAAGAGTTGTTGGGGAAAGGAATAGATTTAAATCAAAGCCAAATGTAGGTCAGTTCCTACTTTAGGTATGAAAGTATATAAAATGCCAGCAGATCCAGTGCTGTGCTCAGAGAGCAGGCGCTCCCTGTGTGAAAGCAGGACTCTCTGAGGGGCAGTGTGGTCACTTCACCTCCAGGGAGAGGCTGGGCTTTGGAGTCCGAGCAGGGACACAGCACTGCCACCAGAGCTCTGCCCAAAGCTCACCTCTATTCCAGGACAACAACAGATACATAGAGCAGATGTCAGTTCCAATCAGGAGAAGAAATATAGACCAAACCACATCCAAAGCAACATTTATCTCTTCCTTATAAAAAGAGGGGCAAAAGGCAATGTTCACATAGTGGAATGGGGGGCAGATGAAGAGTAACAACCCATGAGACTGCTGGTAGCTGGCAAACAGAAAGGAGATCTTTACTGCCATGTAAAAAATGTGTCTGGGAGTAGGATTTCACCATTCAGCTAGCAAGTCTCATGGTTTGCCATAAGCATGGGAATACAGCACCCCTGAGCAATCCTGAAGGAATGGGGAATTCTCTCTGCTCCAGAAAAGCTACTGTTACTTTGGGGTTTTAAAGCAGTGTGACAGCATAAATTTGCATTTTTCTACTGTGTATACAATGCTTCATTTTATAAGATACCAATGACACACTTGAGGGAAAAGAAAAAAAAAGCCATGGTATTGTTACGAAACAATGAAACACTGTTTAAAGAAACCCACACACACAAAACCAGTAGAAACACCACACGCACCACAATTTTTCCTATCAAGCTACACTAAACCCCTTTCAAGGATGCCTGGAAAAATGATACCCAAATATTTATGTTCCATCAGCATGAATATACTATCCACATTCTAAAGGGAAATTATTCGTTAGATACATTTGGTAGTTTTAAAGGGTCGAATATATCTCCAGTAATTTTTAAAAAGTATTTTAATGACCTTATTCTGAATTGCATATTACTCTACAAATAATTCCTTTGACAAATCAGACCATGCTTCCATGGCACAGACATTTATCCCTTACCTGAAGACACACAGGAGAACGTCTCTGTCAGTAAAAATTTAATAAGGAGGGCAGGCATATGACCATCTGGAGGTAAATTGGGGCTACCTGGTCATAATCCTTACAACAAAAACATATCCTCCAAGACACTGTCACAACAATAACACTTTGTAAACACCCAGAGACTGCAGCGAGGCAAATCGTATTTGGCAGGGCTGCCCCGAGCTTTGCTCACCAACAGTGCTCTGCTTCTGAACCAGCCTTGACATAACCCTGAAGTTTCAGCCACGCAAAGGAGTAGTCAAATGAAAAACGAAAGCATAAGTCAATTGTGAAAAGCTGCTTTGAAAACGCACTTGCCTAATACACTGGTACTCAGAAAACAAACCAGGCAAACACAGGGATGAGGTGAGGGAAGGGAGCAAAACGGAAAACGTTTTGCTAAAAAGAAGCTAATTTAATGGAATCAGAATCTTTTACAGGAAAACAGCAATGCCACCAAAATTTTCAATGGAAGAACACTCCTCAGGCCCCACCTATCTCACCTGGCAGGGCATATATAAGTTATTCTGTATACCTGGAATATATAAGTTATCTCCAAAATTTGACAGCATACTCCAAAAAATTGACATCTGATCAAATCAATAGGGTAGAGGAAGAAAGAAGGAATTATTGCTTGTATATTCCATCTTCTGCCCCTTGTATGCTCCTGTTTCAGTTTTAAGGAGAAAATGAATTCAAAATGAAGAGAGACCAAAATTTAATCTCTGTATAGGTTCAAATCTGTCCTCCCAAAAACTCCCAAAACACAAAGTATTCTGACTTTTGGGATTAATACTGGTTTTTATGATCAGCAACTAAATAACAAAATTAGAATGATTAATATTTATGGCTCCACATGCTTACTAGTTTTAGAAAAAGCCCTGAAAGATCACAAAATACTTGTCCCACTCTTGCAAAGATCTCTAATTTCCACAATATCCAGTAAGGTCTCATTAAATTGAAGTCCTTGATGAAACAAACAAAAAAAAATAATAATTTGAAAACAACTTAAGGTCCTTAAGGTTATACTCTGTGCTAAGGAACACATTCACGTGTGCAGCCACAGCTCCTAGGAGGATCACATTCAAATTCCCACTTTTCTTATTTGGGAGAGGAACATAAATACGAGAAACAACAGAGCATAATAAGCTTAAGAAAGGAGCAAACTATCTGAATGCAAGAATTCAGTTGATTTCTATGGCTACATTTCATTAAACTTATAAGTAATTAGAAACTGCTTCTGTAACAAACTCTTGAGGTAACTAGGACTGCTCAACTGGGGTTTTTTTTGGAGGGTGGGGGGATGTTTGCTTTTTGCAATAACCTGATTTTGTACATAGATATTTTTAACTGACTGAAGTTCTTTGGCAAAACCATTTGAAAAAAGGTGTCTTTCTATCAAATCCAATTGGTTTTGGAATAATCTGTTTGCAAGAACTATGCTGGCACACAAATATTCCATGGAGAACTAGAAGTAACCTTGTTGTGATCCACATTCAGCACAAAGCACACACTTACTGACTATCTGTGACCACGCCAGATTTCAACCCCAGCATCCTCCTTTTCCCTCCTGAATGAATCTCCAGCTAAAGTCCCCGGGGTCTGTACTCACCTTAACAGCTCCAGCTGGCAGTAATTACTTTACAGGTTTGAAAAGAAAATATTCCTGTTGCTCTTTGAGCCAAGCTATTTTACATATCCCAACTTTACTTCACGTTTGAATATGGCTGTGAGTCGCTGGATTTCTTCTTAGAATCCTACAAGCAACCCTAAATTATCAAATCAGTCTCTGCCTTCACAAATCAAGTCTGCAACAACAGCATCTCTAACAGTAGAGATTTAAACATGAAAAAGAATCTTTTGACAAGATCCAAGATGAAAATGCACATGGCAAATAAAAAATTTAGTTCCTGAATTTTAAAATTCGTAGTGCATTGTCTAAAAGTTAGAAGCTCACCTAAAACCCAAATTCTCAAAAGTCCTGATACATAAGTTTTATTTGAAAGCCTCAGAGCCCTCTACTAGAAGGACCACCAAGAAATAGACTAATAACAGCGTTAGATCCATGTAATTACACTTTTAAAACCTGTTACAGGTGCTGCTATGTCAGATAGCTGTCCTCACTCACAGGGAGGAAAAGGTCACATTCCTGTCTTCTAATTTATTAGCACTACACAAATAAATATTTGAAAAAAGCATGAATATTTGATTGCCTATGCATCACTGCTGCCTTGGGCTTTTTACTACTGAATATATTAGGTCTGAACTTTCAAAATCATGTGAAGGAAGGAGGTGAAATCACAAATGCCTTGGAAATATACAAAGGCAGAGGAGAGAAAATTAGACAGCAAGGGATCTTAAAGCAAAAGGAAATCCTTCATTTTTGGCAGTTGATGTGTGTTGCATGCATTAGTATGCACCAGTACCTAGAAACACTAGCTGAGGTTATAGTCACCTCGTTTTGAGTACTGTTTATAGTAGGAGACAGTCCTAGCTCAGACAACTTAGTGTCTCAATAGGCAAAACAAATTATCTCCATTTATAGAACTGCATGTCAACCAGAGTCAGAAATAGCATTTCATTAGCACCGAGCTCTCAAAAGCAAGGGGAGAGTCACAGCTTGTGTTAAACACATGTTATCTATTAAATAGCTTACAATAATTAGTGGTTAGATTTCTTTTAAATAAATAAAATAAAAATGCAGCATATAATGTGAATAAATTTCAATAAATCAAACGCAACAGAGAATGTGGTCAGTTCTACAGCATTTACTGCATGCCAGCTGCATATGTGTATATTGATATGGTATGTGGCTTTTCAGGATGGCACATCAGCGTTGCTCCTAATACAACAAAGCAGGTGTACACATGGACTATACCATTGACCAGCATCCCTTCCAGCCTTTGAAACAAGTACCACGGAAAGTCAGTTGTCATCTTCCAAATAAAGGTGGTTTCTTTAGTTTGATTTCTTAGGCAGAAGAAAGGGACAAGGAGAAGGGGAAAAAAGAAAAGAAGATGAAGCAGTTTTAGAACAAGAATTAGGCTTCTCAAGCCCTCAGTCTATGTGTCTTATCTGTATTCTGTACTACATTTTACAAACTAAATTATAAAACATTAGTATTCGCACATGCATGGCATTTATTGCAAGCTAAACTATTTCTTTAGAACAAGATAATTAAAATTAGTTGTGGTAGGCATGAAATGCCTATGAAATCTTTCTATAAATGTTCACAGAGCTTGCCCTTGGACACAAGCTCACGACTGACAATTAAAGCACCCTGACTATGCAAAGAACTTAAACACCGCTATAATTTTCTGGCAGCAGAGGCTATTGACTTAAAGTGACTCATTATTAGCGTTTACCCTTTTGAAGTTATTTCTAATTTGTTTTGAATGCTCCAAAAGAAAGCATGTTAGACTAGCCAGAGGTGAGACTTTCAATAATCTGTGTCTTCTAAACGAGACTAGCAGAGTTTCACTACACAACTGCATGGACTCATTTAGTACCTGGGTGCAGTGAGATACTGAGGCCTTTTCTTTCCCCGGGGAACAAATATGAACTCTGAAATGACTGAATGAAGGGACAGCATTTCACAATACTGCCACCTGATGTGACATGATCCAGTTTCTGCAGAAGTCGTGGTCTTGTGCAGAGTAGCTGCCACCATCGTACACAAGCCTGAGACACATGATCACAACTTGGAGGGGGACACACAAGCACAGAGCATCACCTGAAAATTGCCCGGACAGCAGCTGACTCAAGCCAGTGTTGCTGAGCCCTCAGCAACAAATGCACTGACGGAAAAAAAACAAGAGGTTATCAGACTACCCAATGGCTAGAGGGTCATAAACCTTTCCTTTAGGGACGCATCATTAATGAAGGTGTGCTACAAGAAGCACAACAGGGCAGAAATCTTAGCACAACCCTGCAGCTTTCCAGGAATCACAGAACAAGCATTTATATTCCCAACACCACAAAAATATACTGTGTATGTTCTCTTTCAGTAACTGTCATTACTAATGGCTCAAGTGGCCCACCTTGAACCATGGGGAATTCAGACACTCTTGCAATAGAGAAAGTAAGCTTTGACACTTACTTCTATTAAAACAGATCAATTACTTCCTGTGGTACTGAATTCCTGACATAAAGGAAAAAACACGGTTTGACTGTAATTGGTTAAGGATGACCATTAGCAAAGTACAGTTATTGAGAGACAGACCTTTGTTTTCAAAGACCGAAATCAATGCAATGTTTAGAGACAATGTTTTGCTCATGAAATGTCTCACTTTAAAAAGCTATTTGTGCAGCTGACTTCTGAGCAAACTTTCTTACATAAAGTACAACACATGGTGTTCCACTGCCTGAGAACTGTCACTACAGGAAACAGTTTAGTTTCAAGCCCTTTAAAGTTCCTAAGTACATAGCACCAATTAAATTTATTTCTTCACTGTAAAATTCTGGATGATTAGGTAGATGTACTGCAAACCGGATGGCAAACAGTCTGTTTCAAGTCTTGTGACAGGGAGAAAATGAGGAGGAGCACATAATCTTTTTGACAGTGCTTTCATCTCCCCTTAAACTTTCTTAAGTCATTCCAGAGGATTTGAGGGTTTTCTACACACTTAAGAAAGTCTTATTATTCACTACAAGAACACAGGATAATGAAAAATGGGAGTCTCTTGAAGAGAAACTCCATTATGAGCGCTTAACTCTTTTGTTACCTCAGCTGGGATTAAACACAGCATGCCTCAGCACAAAACTCACAGCCAACCCCACAGCCTCCTGGATCACACTGAAAACACTGCCAGAGTGAGGAGGAGGTTTTGGACATCGTTCCCTGGCAGCCACCTGATCAGACTGAACCAAACTGTATCTAAACATGAAGTTGATAACAGGTGGGCTTATTAAGGTCCTGTCTGTTTTCACAGATGAAATTCCTGCTTACTTCAGCGGTGCAAAGTCACATGAAAGGGGGGGCAAGGGGAAGATGACACAATGTTATGTGTAAATCTAAAATGCAAGAAAGAAAAAGTTTCATGGATACTATTTTCAATTACTATGAATATTGAATTACAGAAATCATAAGCTATGAAGTCACTTGATCAAATATTCTGTAAACTCATTTTTCATTCCTTAAGTTCATCAGAGCTTAATCATACTAAATTGTGTGAAATTTCATAGTAAATAACCTCACATACAATTTTATATCCTTGCAAATACCTGATATAATCAAAAACGGCAATTTAGCAGTATGACAAAGACTCTAGAAAGAGTCATTGATGAATTGCTTATCAGAATAATACTTTCTTGGAAAGTATTAGTGGTTATAAATTGAATGAATATATATGATAGGGTTTTACAGAATGTAGAAAACAAAGTTCATGATTTTGTGACTCCTGCTACTATTCTAAGTAATGGTAAAAATATCATATAAATGAAAAATGCAGGAATAAATGTTGAACAAATGTCCAGAATATGAAATAAAGGTAATCTATATGGTCATTACAGTTAAAAAATCAGAACCAGTACTAAGGAAACATTTCAGCTGAGAATATAATGAGACTGAAATTTATGAGTAGCACGTGCTCATAAAGGAGGATCATGCAACACTTGATATATGCTATGATAAAAAAAACATAAAACATATGTATAATTTGACAGCAATAACTTGGTAAATTCTCTCCTAGAGTTTTGCTTTTTACTGCAAGTCCTTGTTCAGGAAGAATTTTGAATCTGATTTTAGTAACACATTTACATAAATGTCTTCTTAGGGAGGCAGACTTTTCTTACTTGTGTTCAAAATTAATTAAAGACATTGACAAAAAACATCTCAAAGCATGGAAAAAAAAGTAGTATGGAGAAAAGCACATGGGATAATAAAAAACTTGCTTTAGATCTTGTCACTGTGATATGACTCAATAAAAAAAGGTTAAGGACATTAATCGATAAATGGGGATGTGCAATCAACAGGAGTGAGGAAGGTAGGAAAGTATTTAAAACAAAACACGTACAAAATAAGTGCAAAAAGATGACACCTGGGAAAAGAAAACAATCAGGGAAACAAATAATTCCCAACTTCAGTAGCACTGGAAAGAAGAAACTTGGAAAAAATGGCTGTGCTAAGGGAGTCTAAGGATCACTGGGAAGAAACAGAGTGGTTCTGAGCTTGACAAGCACTATGAGAGCAGAAAATGCCAACAGAACTTGGAATAAGCTGTCCATCCGGGAATACTTTTGCGTTAGTGACTTCATTAGGGGGCTCTTCCCTAGTGATTAGAACGATGAGAATTGGTGCTCTTCAGATATTTGAGCTGTGAATCCTAAGTTAATATTGAAGGAGGAGCTGCAATGACATTTGGCAGTCCAGAGCAAGGCAGGAATTTCCAGTTTCATCCATCCTCCCGCCAGGCCCATTTAAGTTGCATTAGCACCTCTTCGCCACCCAGGCTCTGTACAAGAGACAAGATTTGTGCCTTAACTGAATAGCTCCTGCCTATTTTCAGTAGATATTCCAGATACAGATTTGACCAAGCAGACATTGAAGAAACTGAGAGACTTTGTTTCAGGAAGACACTGCAAAGATAGTATATTTGAACTACAGAACTGAACACATTTTATCCAGATTTGCACTTTAAATACCTCTCAAGACAGGAGGAAAAAAAAAAAAAGGTGCTTTGATTCTTGTGCAGTATTGTTGTTTTCTGAAAAAGCTGCCTTCTAAAGCGAGAAAGGTTTTCAGCAAGATTTTCCTCCCTCCACACCCCAGATTTTCTTCCCTGATAATGTCAAGGACTGTTCCCTCATATGAATAAGTGCCATTGCACTGCCTGACACATCTTACAGTGTGTACGCTTTGAAACCTAAGACAGCAAAGATGGCATTGTAACAAAGCTTGTGCTCTCTCGTGAAGAGGGGAGGCAATACAATCCTTTGCTAAGAAAGACAACTAGAAATTCAGCTCAGTGCAATTTGATTGGAAGGAGAAGCACTTTATCTTCCTGTACAAATTACTGGCTTAACTGAACTGTGTTCAGTTCAGATGTTAAGAGCATTGCACTAATCCTCTGAACAATTTAAAAGCCCTCAACCCTCCAGAAGTGACTTGTAAGAAAGCTACCAAGAATATTGATAAATAACAACATATATACATGAAGAACCCTGACTGTATTTTTGTCTTAAAATTTGATCTTGGAGCTGGTTAATATTTTGTAATGTCAGATTTATGCACCCAAAACACGCAATCGTTTTCTTTCTTTCCAATGAGTGAAGCTTCATTTCTTTAGGACAGGAAGAAAGCACAACTTCCGAGTCCTTGAGCCCCGCAGCAAACCCAGTGGGATTCATTCCAGCAACCATTATTTTACACAGCTTCCAAGCAGTTTTTCTGACTATGCATGACCTGTGGAACTGTGCTGGGACAGGGAAGGAATGGCAGGGAATGCTTTGCCTCCAGATCAGGTTCTAGGTGACATGTCTAGACAGGTAACATACTGCAGTATTATTTTCCCATCAATACAATGAATGTCTTCCTCTCAAAAAGTAGGAAAAAAGTATTCCTTAAACATATGTTTATGTAGATGCCTCCAAGAAATGTTAACTCACCATACCTATTTAGTCTTTATTAAGACATTCTGAAAAGCAAACATTTTCTCTGTAAAGTGCTGGTCCTCAGAAAAATGCAGCTTTTTCTTGTTGTTTGAGTAATGAAACTGACTTTTTTCAAAACAATAGATCCTATTTTAAAATGTCTAATCACCAACTTTAAGAAAATAAAAAACCAACAAAACACTTTTTTCATAAATGAAGAAAAATATTTATCATCTGAACTGTTCAGAGACACAAAAAAAAAAAAGGCAAAGAATCTTACTAACTATAAATTAAAGAAGAAACAAACAACTCCATAGAATTGGCAGCGTGTCTAAACTCACAGTGTGTTATTAAATTAAATCAGTGACATTTAAATGAGTGCACCTGTATGCATACAAAAATAATTTCCTAGTTAATTAGCTCTGCAGCTATGATGCCCTAATAGGTCAAAAGTACATTAATTATATTTAAATGAACAGAAATCATTTACAGGTAGCCGCAAAGCCAGTAAATATATCTTAACACTTCTGATTCCTGCACTAGCAGATAAGGTCAAATATTCACTTATCATGTTTTTCAGGTGTGGAAAATGTTGTTGAAGGCAAGATTCTGAGTTATTATTGAGTGCAATGATACAGATGGTGCAGCACAGACACATCAGATGGGATTGTCCTGGACAGAGGGAGCTGCACGCCACTGGAAATAGGTACAGCTCTGTGCTCGGAATAGCAGCACACTGAGAAAGGGAGAGGCTGCCAGAAAAGAGCCCAGAGCTGAATGGGAGAGAATGGGGGAGGGAAGCACTGCATCTGAGAAGGAATCTGGGAGCTTGATAAACAGAGAGCTGCAGACATGGTGATAAAACCCTCAATTACTGAGGGGGGAAAAATATAGCTGAAAAGATGCTAAATGTTAATCAAGCGTTGCATAGCCTTGCACTGGCATTCTGTTCAGAGGATCTCTGTAGAGCATGCGCATCTGTTTGACCAAAATATACTCTCTGAGTTCTATATTTAGAAAATAGAATCACATGGTGAAAATTATTGGATGTTCCAAACCTGATCGGGACCAAAATTCCATTTTTATTTGAATTTAAAGTAGGGAATTGATGTTCAAACAAAACATCTAATCATATTTCCATCTCTCTCCGAAACAAACCTCATTCTTCAACTTCTATCACAAATCTTCAACTGAAGAAGCAATAAACTGGCATAGGAACTGTCACTGAAAGTCCCTGTAAAAAGTCCTGTATATTCTTTCTATGTATCTTTTTTGGTTTTTAAACAGACAGTTACAACAAAAATATCTGGACTCATAATATCTGTGCACCTAAATGAGGAGTTATAAGTGAAAGCCCCTGAAAATCTGTGTACTTCCAGGAGGCTTAGGAAAAAAGCCCACCTATGGCCAATATCACTAATCCTTAGTAGGAATACAGCTTAGAGAAGCATCAAGTTTGTGTTGCTGTTTTTTTCTGTAACTTCCAAAACGTGTTTCATCTCTCTATTGCAACAGACGACCTACAGGAAGCTGCAGTAATCACACACTTTAGCTTCAGGAGAGAAATGAAAGAGGATGAATAGCAGAACAGCTGAAGAAATGGTGAGTATCTCTCAACAGCAGTAACTATACAACAAAAAAGGAGATCTAAGTGCAATTATTTGTGCATTAATATTTTGTTGATTAGGGTTGTTTTGTTACATAAAGTACATGCACTTATTTATTTAAAATCAGGTATGTTATCAAGTCAAATTCTTATTGTACAGCTTTTGTGACTAGCCTAGGCCTGGATGTTCCATATTTGCTGCTCTATCCAACCTAGGCTGCTAGTTACTTGCAGAAACGGTGAGGGTTTTCAGTGGAGGAGGGGGTGATATTCCCAAAGGTAACTGTCGTTCAAATAACAATAAAGGCTGGATGCAACATACAACATCGTTACTGATGTAAACATGTACCACTTGGTTGCATACATTAGATGAGCTAAACTTTCAATTAAAGATGCCCTATGATTTTACTAGAATTTTACTATACCATGCCAGCTTATTCTTTCATCCTGGGCATAAGGTGAATGGATCAAAAGACAGAGTGAGCCAACAGGACCTAAAGAGTGTGACAAGTCTCAGCTACGGGCTGGGTAAACATCAACTTCTGTTGTACAGACTTCCCAAGCTGGGCAGGAAGCTACAAAGTCATCCATATATTCACAGAAACAGTTCAGATCATGAGTTCTCCTCAGTTCAAGCCTCTTCTATTGTACAGATTTTCGCTCCATGAGGACACAAAGGTCTCTTGAACTTGAAAGTAAACCACAAAAACTACACACAAAGTGGTAGAAAATCGACAGGCAGATTCTGACAAGCAAATCCTAACCACTCATATCTTTGAACACTTTCAGGTGCTAAGAGAAATGGAAAACAGCACCTGACTCTGTCTTCCTTTCCAAAATATTTGCTATACAGCACACAAAAACCCCAAAACAGAACTAGGTTATCCTGCCATCCATAGATGGTCTGTTGATTGTGTACAGCTCTGGGACTGTTCAAGTACTGTGAACTATGCTAATCAGTATCATTGAAATAAAGAAATTTGTTCATAATCTGACATTCTGATAGTCCCTTTCACATTGCAAACTCACCTTCTTGTATTGCTTTATTAAGATTTTTATCTCTGGAACTTTGCATGTATTGACCATATTAAGGGAGGGCCAAGTTTGACAAAAGGAATCAGATGAATCCTTCCAAAAATTAGTCTGGTTGGTGTGAACATAATATAGATTTCATATTATATTATATTGTCGCAGGGTTGTCTGCATGGTTTCCTCCTTCAGAATAAATAAATCAAAATTAGGACAACAAAGCAATTTAAAACTCTCACCACCAAACCACATGTTAATGAGATCAAAGAAAAAGAATTAACTGATCAACCTAAAACAGTGATTTCAAGGCAATTGCATGGAACTGCAATTTCTGCAAAGTATTTGCCTTTCCACTGAAAAATAGCACTAATCAGTCAAAATATGAAGAAATAGCTAAACTGCTATGAAGTTTCTCCTGAAAAGATGAACTGACAGCATTAATAAAAGACTTGTATAACACTATTGATAATCTGATTTCTAAGAGCCTTTAAAAAAATAACTAAACAGATCAGACTTTAATGAAGATTATTAACCTTCACAGAACAATGACTTTATTCCATTCTTTTTCTGTCTCTGTGGATTTTTAGCCAAGAGTGACACTGAAGTACAACCATCTGCATATGAACCCATGTTACAAAATAACTGAGGAATAGCTTTGTGACCTTCAGAACTCTTGTCTCTTGGGCCAGCGGGGAAATTATAACAGCACAGAATTTAATAAGTTCAGTTTTCTTAGCTGAATACAAGATTTTTCTCCACAGCAGAAGAATCAGCCAGTGTCTACACTTAACTGTGGACAATACAAGGGCACTGGCACCTCAAAAGGCTGTCACACCACTGACATGTAAAGACTGGCAATCACATCCTTAGTCTTATTTTCAGCCGGTTCTGAGATGCAGATAAGCTATTTAATTACAGCAATTGTAGGACAGGAAATGAGGACACATATCATAATCATTAAAAAACCCCTCAGATAATTGTATTCTAACTCATTCCTTATAATGAAAACACTGAAGGATGATGAAATAGCCTTGCAAATGGTGAAATTGTACTAAAAGTAAGTGGCAAACACCAGTGCTCTGTGTGTTATGAGATATTTAATACTGTAAAGTAACAGTGGCACTATTTTCTTTACTATCCATAAAAGAGCACCTCCAGAGAGAGGCTGAAGAACTGGAACAATACAAGTCCAAGTAATGATGCATAACCATTAGACTCCCCTCTGGCACAAAGGGATGGCCCAAAGGGCTCCCATACCAGGACAGAACTGGTCCAGCACAGCAGCACTGGGCAAAACTACTGTGCATAATGACTAAGACAGAACAGGAGAGCCAGAAACTATAACCTGACTGCCACAGTTTTGTCAAAGGCACATCACCTGCTACATTTGCCGGAGTAGTTATTGATTCCCTGAAAACAAAACACCTCATTTTCTGAAAAGCTTAGCGATTCTGCAGTTGTGGTGGATACCGTGTGACACCACTGTATCAAAACCAGCTTCTGGCAATGCATCCCTCAGGAGGACACAGCACAGCAGCAGTCCTGCCAGTCTTCACAGCTGTCATCCCACATCACTATTTTCTAAGATGCATAAATGTACAATACTTCAAAAAGCAATCAGTCAACACCAAAACTTTCATGTCATGCCATGGAGAGCTTTCACATTAACTGAGAAAACAGGCAGTATATTATGGGGTAAAATGTCTTTCTTATCTTTATTGCAATATTTTTCCAACACTACAGTCCACAGCTTAAGGCTACTCAACATGGCAGGAGAGGTATGAAGAAAGAAAACTGGAAGGAATATATTTCACAGGGTTTTTTTTACAGGACTCCCATTTTCTCTGCAAATACAATTTTAAGTACAGTGTTAAACTAATCCCTGTAATTTAATTCAAAGGCAAGCAGCTGAGAAAGGAGGAAAAGGTGCACTATCCTTGATAGATATTGTTTAGCTCTTCTGTTATTTCATAGAAAAATATTGCTATTCTCTTTGGAAACAATTACTGCAAAGCAAGGTTTCAAGTGCACCAGGAAATAAAAGGAAGAAATTTTGTTGCTTCACTACAAATGCTTCTCAAATTAGTACCTGCAGACATGTTTATTCAAGATCCTACTATGATGTCTGATGTTCTGGGTCTCAAATACACATATGTCTTTGAGAACTTCTAAATATAAGGAAACTTGACAGAAGATAGAAGGAGCAATTGTCTCTCAGAAAAGAACTCTTTTCTAAAAGGAGACCATCAAGTATGCTGCCACACAACCACTGCATCTCTCACAAACATTAAATTACTTTCCAGAGCATAAATATGTTCTTTGACTTCACCAAAAGCAGCACACCAGAATGTAACTTACCCAGCTGTTACACAGTATGGAAATGTCCTTCTAACCAAGACAGCAGCAAACAGGCATTTGTGTTGATGTCTGTGGCTGCAAGCTCACCTCCCACATGCTTCTGCTACCCACAGGAGCTGCTGCTAAGAGATCAACATCATGATATTGCTGACCACTTGGCTCTAGCAGCAAATAAAATTAAAATATATTTCCTCCATTACATTTACTTTCAAAAAAAAATACCAAGAGATTGGTATTGCCAAAATGCAGACTTCCCTCATTGCTTTTTAGTTATGAAGCTGTGAGAAGCCACTCAGTGTCCCAAGAAACCAGCACACTGAGCCACACTGTAACCCTGCTGGTCTTGCTAAATTCCCACTTTCAACCTACAATCTCCCAGGTGTTTTGGCACTGTAAGAGCACTAGAACTCTCCCTGCAGTGCGGAAGGCAGGCAATGCATTTTGCTGAAAAAGGCTTAAAATATTTGGGTTTGTCTCAAGCCTCCTAACTTCTCTCCTGATTCTGCAGCTGTACGACACAAACTCTGATTTTGTCACTGTCACACAGCTGTTCCAAAACACACCAGAGCTGTTGGCACTTCAGCAGAGCGGTGGCACAGAGCTCACTGCCCACACCAGATGACGCAGGAGGTAACGACTGCAACAAACCATCACCCATCTGACAGGGAATACGAAGGAGAAGTGGAAAGAGAAGGACCCTCCCTTTTCTGTCTGGGAGACAGTTGGTTTTCTTGTATTTAACCAGCAATTTGGCAAGGAGAGACCTAAACCTACATAAGTACTTGGAACATTTTGCTTAAAAATTGACTCACCTACTGCCAATGTTGACTTTTACTTCAGTAAAACTATCCCCAGTAAAGCAGAGAGTCTTATCCTCTCTTCTCCTGCTGTGTAGAAATAAGGAGGCTCATTCCAATGGTTTACAGAAGTGTTTCTTAAGACACTGGCCCAACCAGTGTCTTTCCAAAGAGCCTCTGAAAATACCAACAAGTTCAGAAAAAAAGCCCCAGAGAAACACCCCCAAATTTAGCAATTTTACTGCTGAAGATGTAATAAGGATCATGTCATTTGAAGATGTTACAGACACTTGAGACAAAATGCAGTTCAGGCATGCACTACCATCTGAAAACTCCATTTTTATACTGTCTTAGATGCAAATATATGAACTTAGATTTTAAGGTTGTTCCCAAGAGAACTAAACTCTCTCATTTAACTATAGCTTGTAGATTGATCATTAAATAAGTAAAAATTGCTGAGTCTGAAAGATTTTTTTTCCACAGGAATAACAGCACAAAACCAATATTGAAACTAGAAAAATCAATCTTTTGCATTTCATTAGAGAAAAGGAGCACAGTTTCTTACCAAAACCCCAAATAAAGGGAAATGAAAAGAAAATGAAACAAAAAAACCCAAACAAACAAAAAACCCTATGACCAAAGACACATCAGATAGTGCATTAACAGAGATTTTATTTTTCTACACTGCAAATCTAGCTTGAAAATAAAGCAGCATACAACCTTTGCAAAGCATAAAAGTCCACACAGTCTTTGGATGGCCACACCATCAAAAGATGCTGCTGAGCAAAAATTGTATGTCATACACAAACAATGGTCCTGCCCCAGAAAGCTACCCCAGTACAAGGACAAATGCAATGACTTAACAGATTTCCCAAAAATACCCAGTCAACAACAGTAAAATGCAGGTAGAGACAACTCAAGAAGCAAAACCAGGATCATCAGTGCAGTGAGAATAACAAAGGAGAAAGTGACACAACAAAACACTTTCAAAAGAGTACAAAAGACATTTATTTCTCTCAGACTGCCAAAGATCATAATTTATTCAAGAAAGTGAAAGATAAAAGAAAGGAGAGGGATAGAGAAGGAAGAGAGGCCCACTTTACAGGAACCTGTTATACATCAAGGGTCCAACAACCCTTACCCTCCTGAAGGACGAGTTTCTTTCTTCCCCGCTTTAGCACTGGTGCTATAATAGAGCACAACAACACAGCCCACAGGACGGGGCAAGGAGAAGGACAGTTTATTCTCCAGCATTTTTTTCATGTGAGATTGCTGAGATCCTAAAATCTGAAGCTTTTATGGAAGAACCAGTTTCTAATTTCTAAATAGGAAGCTTAATTGTAATATTTGCACTTAAAATTTCTTGTAGACCTCTTTAAGTGACAGCGAAGAATTCTGGAGAGTATATTTCAGTTTTCTTAAAGATTATTAATTAATCCTTTCCAAAAGTATTCTTAAGTAACTTAATTAAACTCCTAGAATTTCACAAATATTAGGTTTTCTCATTGTGTTTTCCTAGATCAACTCTATTTATCTATTTGATGCTCAGACACCACAGTAACACATGCATACGGAAAAATGTGGACATAAAATGGTCAGAAGAAAAACAGCCTAAAGGAAAAAAAGCATAAGAATAGAGAAAGAATTTGAAGTGACACGAGAAAGGCCTAATAATATTGAGTATAAGAAAACAGGGAGTGTTTTGTCACACATTTCAACACATGAGTAGTAGAAATCATATTTACACACAACTCGTTTCACTAGATTATTTCATGACCTTGGGCAGAGACTGTTTTAATCCTCTGTGGTGTATTTATTCCAGCATCTATAAAACAGATTCATTCCTCTGCCTCTGTAAATCCAGCTCTCACCTCTCTAACTAACAGGAATTACCTAAGATTCTGGCAAGAAGGTAAGTCAGATTTGAGTCAACTTTATTCGTTATGCTATAAACCATTTCTGGTTGCAGATCTTCTGCTACTGTTTTTCTATAAAACCTGCAATACACTACAAAGCATACTGAAGCTCTATCTTTCTCTCCAAAGAAATGAAAAGTTTCACATCTTAAACACATTAATTCTGTTGGCAGTACCAGTCCAGCATGTAAAAGTTTCTGATTCTAAGAGACAATGAAAACATTCACTCCTATAAATCAGAAAAATGTCCTAGGATAAGACAAACTGACAGCCAACAATTTCAGAAATCAAAGAGACAAGAGAAAAGTCAACCCTATGCTGAGTTAATAAAAGCTTGTTTGTGCAGTTATTTTTCATGTCAGAATTTTCTGTTTTAAAAGAACATAAAAACTTTCTTGTTGGTAACATTAAACTCAAAAAATAGACATTTGATTTTCCTTAAGCTCAAATTTTACATTTCACCCTAAAGGATTATGCTCTGTTTTATCAATTTTTGAAAATGAGTTGGCATGAAATCACCATTTCTTTAGTTAGACAAAACCTGTTAGAAACACCAGCTTAACTCGACAACAAAAGATTTACCAGCCAAATGGATAACGGGAAGTTAAATGCTCGTTATATCTCTTACGCTACGGTATTAACAATGAAAATTAGCTTCCCCCCCCTAGAATAACCATTTTTGGGTGCCCAATAAAATAGGGAAAATGAATGCTCCTGGTCATGTGAAAACAAAGGTAATTTGACAAGCCATCAAGCCAGAAGGTGTCCTGTCTTGGCAGAAGAATGGAGAGAACTTTCCCTCTTCAGCCCTAATGCAAAGCACACCCATTAGTATTTGTGTTCCTGCACCACAAGAACAGGCAATTAGCCCCTTTGGCGATACGAAAAATGTGATAATCTAAAATCACAAATGTAATTTTGAATTCAACTACACTTCTAATGGCAGTGTGACTACTGAAGAATGTTATCACTAGCCCCTCTTATTGGCTGGTCATCCCAAATACAGAAAAGTTAAACGTGTACTATTCAATTTTGCAAATCCACTATGATCCACTTGTTTTCATGAAAGAACACAAAAAAAAAAAAGATAGGAAAAGGACATAGATTTCTTATAGCTGGATGATGGCAAAATGAAAGCCAGAGAGGAAATAAAATTGTAGACCACCCGCTACTGATAGTGGTTAGAGAAACAAAATTATCTATTGATGTTGCAGGGGCAATAGGGGGCAAGAAGAACAAACCAAATACCAAAACTCTGCAGAGTTGGTGATAACGGAAGGGACAAGACTGCATGTCATCCAGGTATAGTATACATTGCAACACGAGTCCTGAGCAGAGCCTCAGGTGAGGTGATATGCAGTGTCCCATCACAGCACCCACCCCTGGGACACAGAGCACCCACGGGCCCCCAGGAGCAGCTAGGCTTCCTCCTGCTCTGCCTGGGAGGAAGGTCTCACTGACCTCCTCACTCTCTCGTTTCCCTCTTTACAGTGACTGAAGGCTCCATCCCTACAGCTCTGCTCAGCTCCCAGATTGCCACCTAGAGTAGGCAATTTCTTCAGGCACCGGTCATCGCTGTCTTCCCATTCTCCTTATCCCCTCTTTTCCTCACCTGGGGTCTGACTACAAACAAGCCAATGTCCCCAGAGCAAAGTGGCTGCACCCTCTGAGGGTGGGTTTGTCACACATGGCAGACCCGTCTGAGCCAGTCACTCTCACAGTGGCTGTCACACGGTAAGTGACGCAGAGCCCTGCGGGCAGCTGGCACTGCAGACCCACCAGCAGAGCAGATGGGCTGTTCCTCAGGGCCCCTGTGACTGTCAGCACTGCCCCCAGGGTGCCCCGCTCATCTGCCACTGCACTGCCAGGGCAGCGCTGGGACACAGGTGAGAAGCACAATGCAGCAGAGGCCCCATACTGACCTGGAGGCGTCAGAGAAGACACAGCCAACACGCCTCCTGCTCTACCTGTCACATCAGTGGGGTCACAGCCCTCGTACGGCTGTGCCTCACCCTCAGAGCCAGCTGAGAAAGCTACCTTGGGCTCCCAGCTCCCCAAGATCCTGAGTCAGGAGGGACAGGGAATGGTACCCTTCACCGCAGTAAGATAAAGCCAATTAGCTTCTATCAGCAGGCTCTTACCTCTGGGAGAATAAAAAGATTCCAAGATCCTATTGATCTAACAAATACAGCCTTATTGTTTAATCTCCACTTCTCCTTCTCTTTTTTATCCCCTACTGTACTTTCAATTACTCACGCTCTAAAAGGATCTATCCCAACAGGCAATCCTGCTACAACCTGTGAAGTCAGTAAGTCCAATTTACTGGGAAGTCCAATACAAAACTGCAAATGTGCAAGAATACACTCAGTAATCGGCAGTACGAGTTTGCACCAGCAGACAAAGTTTTACAGGCATTTGCAAAACCACTTTTTGTATCTGGAGTGAAGAACAAGGCCACAGAGAGGAAAAAGCAGAGATACCATATGAGAAAAAAAGCTAGAAACATCTACTGTATAAATAATGAATGCTAACCAGTTACAGTGTAAGGCTGCAGTAATGAAGGGGAAGAAAGGGAGTGCAGCTTAACTGGTTCAATTTGTTATCCTTTAGGATTTAATAGTATGTTAATCACAGTATGTTAATGATATATAAATATTAAACACATTAAACAGCCATAAAACCTTTAGTTATCATGCAATGGTTAATATATGTCTATAATATATTTGTTCCTGATTTATTTTGCAAGTGATTACCCTACTATTAATTTCAAATTAAATACCTACTTCTACACACCTATGCAGTTAAATTTAACAGTGTCTAACTATACTCCATTTCTTTTCAGTATTAAAAAGTTAACATTGACTAACAGTTATATTGTTCGAAGTATTTGTGCTTGATTTTTCTATTTCCTAAAATAGAAGTAACTAAGCTCAAATGTTGCTATCAACCAACCTTCCACATATCCACTGTGCATAGAAGGGAGTATGGATCGTATGGAAAAATTAGAAGTCAATCTTGTCATGTGAAAGTCTAACAAAATTACCTGGCACAAACATCTAATGAATGCCACCAAACCATAAATCTGGCAGTGTTTTAGTTCTGACTGCTGAATTTTACAGACATTACCACAAAAAATAACCTCTAAAAAGACACATTTTTATTCTGCACAATTGTTTACTCTTTTTCCCAAGAAGGATCCGTGATCTGGGCTTGCATGGCCTGCCATGAAGCATCAGCTGGCAGAAACTTCTAGAGGATGGCCTCCAGAGAATGTATTAGTAGGCTCAGCTGGGTTTAAGTCTAAAATCAACCTTATTTTATATGGGACTTCTTCCCCACACCATATCCACATTCGCAGAGCATCACCTGGACCTACTATTCAACTTTATGTAGTGCTCAACACGTGACAATAAATTTGCCTACTTTGTGACAAATCATGCATTTGGTCTCAAAAGGCGAGACACCTGAATTTTGGCCACAAAACACACATGATGCTTCCACTCACAAGGCACCATGAGACTTTCGGAACTAGAGCAGAGAAGAAGCTCTCTGAAGAAGCTTTTTGAACACTTTTCCCTTCCCTGAGCAATTACAAAAATCCTGAAGAAAGAGAAAGGAGATCTACAGGTTACATGGATCTATCTCTCCATGGCCTCAGAGGTCAAGTACCCTGCTGAGAACATTCATGCTCACATCACCTACTGTTTTCTATGCAACACAAGTCTGGCTATGGCCTAAGTTTATAACACAGTCAGAATAGAATTGAAGAGAAAGACAAGCTTTTTCCCTCTGAATCTCCGAGGGAACTGAAGTAGAAATATTAGGGCTGATAGAGAATTTGATGGAGTTCATTGTTAAGTTTTTGTTTGCATTGCATATAGAGTACATTTAGGGTGTCCCACCTTCTCTGGGCTACATATCAGTCAACAACATTTGCTATAGATTGCAGTTGTTATACCCACTCTGACCATGAAAAATTCACTCGTGTCCTCTCTCATCCACACGTGAAGCACAGGCATAACATAGCTTTGCACTCATTTCACAGAAAAGTAATCTCTCAGTTCCTCTAAGATCATTTCTCTATATTTTCATGGGAAATGGAGAGCAAAAAGAAAACAAAAACATTATAAATCAATCAGCTGAAAGTATTTCACCCTATCAAGTTCTCAGTTGTCACCAGATTTTGCAAGGGCCATTTTGAGACCTCTATTTCTTGTTGGTTTACTCTTGGTAATTTCTTAAAGTAAAACAGTGACCTTTAGTTCAGAGTCAGCAGTCCTTTTGATTCTTTCAAATCAATAATTTCTTCTGACTGTTAAAAGAAAACTAACCTCTATTTTTAAGGACTCTGTGTTACAGTGCTTAAAAAAACCAACTAACCAAAACAAACAAAACCCCCAAATCCCACAGACCCATGGGCTAATATTTATTACCTCTTGTATCGAGCTGAAGGTAAATACTCCTGGAGACTGTTGACATATTTGTTTACCGGTCCTACATTAGATGGCAAACGGTGACATCAACAGAAGAAAAGGGTTTCTGGATCCTCCTTGCAAATACGTTTGGTTATTGCTTACTTGTTGTCAATTATTTCCACCAATAGATCAAAACATAGAATTTTGACAGAAGTGAAAGGACCAAGTTTATCTGAAGTGTGATACAATCGATGTTTCTCATCAAATAACACATTTTTTGAGGGATGGGCACCATAACGAGTGGTACATAATTCCCGGTAAGGTAGGTGCGCTAGTTTTGGCTGGGATAGAGATAATTTTCTTCAGAGTAGCTGGTGTGGGGCTGTGTTTTGATAATAAAGGAATATTTTCATTACTGCTGAGCAGAGCTTACACAAAGCCAAGGCCTTTACTGCTCCTCACCTCACCCCACCAGCTGGGGGTTTCCAAGGAGTTGTGAGGGGACACAGCCAGGACAGCTGACCCCAACTGACCAAAGGGACATCCCATCCCATAAGACATTTTGCTCAGCATATAAAGCAGGAGGAAGAAGAAGGAAGGAGGGGATGTTCAGAGTGATGGGATGAAGCCCTGCTCTCCCAGGGATGGCTGAACACCTGCCTGCCCATGGGAAGTGTATTCCTTCTGCTTTGCTCACATTCACGACTTTTGCCTTCCCTATTAAACTGTCTTTATCCCAACCCACGAGTTGTCTCACTTTTATGCTTCTGATTCTCTCCCCCATCCCACCAGGGCAGAGCGAGCACCTGGGTGGTGTTCAGATTCTGGCTGAGGTAAAACCACAATATAAAGCCACAGATAAAAGAAGCACAGGGTTCTGTGTTTGCTTCAATTACAAACCAGGCAAGAGCTGCTAAACAAGAATCCTGACAAAGTGATGGGGCAGGAGAAGGGATGGCAAAATGAGAGGAAGAGTATAGATAACATCCTTCTAATCACAAAACAATTCCTCTGAAGTCCTCAAGACATGTCTTTGCACCCTAAAGACATAACAGAAAGATTTAACTAGTGAGAGACATCCAAATGCAAAATAATCTCAAAGAAAAAGAGAAATTATAAGAATTGAGTAAATATTGAAAGATGAAAGTTACATGCATGTAAAGATCTAATGTACACACCAATGTTGATTAGGCCAGAGAGGTACCATTTCATTGCCAAAGGCAATTTTCTCTTTCCATTCTGATTTGAAGTCAGTTTATTTCTGAAGTTTAGCAAGATTAAGTTCGCAAATTTGTCAAAAAATGTATTTCTAATTGTCATTTCAAAACATCTGCCACTATTTCACATAATGGGCTAGTACTGACATCTTTACACAATGCAACTAGATTAAAAAAATAGCGAATTTATATTTAAAATTTGCTTCTTATGTGGAGTTCTTTCAACTCACTAGCTATATCATAAAGATTCTTCAAGAGCATTTGAAATAGAAATATCATCCAAGTAACCATTCCAACTACTATTTTTTCCAACATAAAGAAACATGTTCAAGTTCTGTTAAAATATGGGGAAAAATAAAAAACATAAAATAACTGTAACAAAAAAAAAGAAAGGTAACTTTAAGTGACTGTTGTGCAACTGACTATAAATTCGCAAGTCAAAATTCTGTAAACCTCCAAGTTACCAGTGAAGCTTGCATTTCACAAATATCCCCACGTTATCATAGCTCTGTTTGGGTATGCCACACAGAGATTTATTTTATTTTTATTTTTTTTGGAACACCCTTCTTGTTGGACCAGAAACATGAAATCAGAATGGATATTTGTGTTGGCTTCCTCCTTCAGGGAAAATACAGACATTGCTGGTATGACAAATTAACCAATATCCATGTACAGTATTTGTTGGTTAATTCCTCGGTTTAGTTTTCTGATCTTTGCAGTCACCCCTCAGGAGCTCTACCAAGACCATTTCTCTCGCTTACAAGTGTATGGGGCAAATCAGACTGTGACAAAATTTTTAATAAATCCAAGCGAGAGAGCATCTACTCCTTCTCACCTACACCCGATGCCTTATTTTCCCAGCACAGAGCAAAATCAGACTTGTTTGACCTGATGGGCAGCTACTTGGTCTCCTCAAATCACAAGTGCTTGCAAGTAGCTTATGTGTTTCAGAAATGGATGTAGGAACTGAAGGGCCCAAATTAATAATAGTTTTCTCCTTCTTCTCCGTGGCTCCTTTTAAAGATGAAGAAACCTGTGACTTCTTTCAGCTTTAGCCACACTCCACAAGCTCCCAAAGGATAACTACTCCTGGTTCTGAGGTTCATTCAAGGAGCTTTAAAAAATCACATCCAGAAGTTGTACTGGGCTGATGTGAAAACTTTTTTAACTATCAAAGTGTTAAATGCAAAGTTCTTTCCCAAGCTGGAACTTATCTCTGCCTTTTATTGTTAGCATTAATTTTGCTACCCTCTTGTTTATATTTGATCCCTTTCAAAAGGCCTGAAGAATAACAGCCTTCTTAACATTATCTCCTGAGAAATCTCCCTTCTGTTGATACAGAAGACCAAAGTTTTTTCCTTTTGCTGCTGAAGTGATTATAGAAGTATTTCTTGTCATCCTTAATGTTTCTTGCTAAACGCATCTAATTTTGAACCTCAGTTTTTTAAGTACCTCTCTATAAATCATTGTTACTTCTTTATAGCTGTTCTTAGTAAACTAACTAATTTTCTTTTCTACATAAAACCAGTGGGGAGTTCATGATTTAATCAAGTTAGTCTTTAATAATCTTCCTCTGCTGTCCTTCCACACATGGATAATTTCGAGTTATGCTGTTAATGTCATCTCTCTGAAAGCAGGTCACCTTACTTTCTGTTTTGCTTAGACTGTCCCCCAGGAGATCTTGAAGTTCTGCCTTCTTAAAACCCCTTTTTTCTCTGTCCCTCTAGTAGTTCTCTCACCCAACCTGACTTTCTCACTATTAGATTTTTCTCAATCAGATTGAAGGTTGTTTCAATAACCCCCATTTTTGCACTGTCCCTATCAACAATCAACAACAGATCAAATACTTTTCACTTAATCAACGTAATTATAAGACTTTGCTGAGCACCCGCTAATTTTTTTACCCCCCATAATGCCTCCTTATTTAAACTTCACAATCTACCTAACCTGAATTCTGTGTCAATATAAAATCTTTTATTGAAATCCCTCTCACCAGATTCCTGATTTCCCCATCTTTTGTAAACTATCAAAGTGAAAAGCTTTTCTCCTTGCAGTGTGCCAGTATGATTTTTGATCTTTATATAGTTGTTCAGGTTATTGTCATTTTGCTTTCTCCTTTAGCCTTTGTTTAAAGCTATTTCCCTAAGCCAGGCAGCAAAGATCCCACACCATCCTTGCCCAGTGCCTAAATCATTGTGTTTAAAAAGACAAAACTTTCTCAGTGATATATAATAATACATTAAATATCCTCTCATCCCCACCCTCCACAAATATATACAAAACTGAAATCTCTTCAATCGAGTGCTTGATATCTCGTCCCAGTCCTTCACACCCATGGACCTGGCCCAGTCTATTTGGCCAGTAATTTTATGGGTATTAAAGTTTCATTTGGTGTAAATTCAGGTTTCCATCAACTTCAGGAATTCTATAGTTCAGGATTTATTGTGCATGACCAGACATTTGCTCTACTTTTTCTCCAGCTAGAGTAAGAGCCTTAATGCATACTTACCATGTAAAGGAGGGGAGGAGCAAGGACAGTGACAACAACCGCATCACGCAGTGTTGGCAGTTCTGCCACGCTGCTTTGTGGTGTGCTCATGTTGCTACACTGTACTACAAATCACAGTCCCACCAACATGCATATTAAATACTATCACCTGCTAACAAAAACAGAGTGGAAAAAAATATTTTCCTAAACTATTTTAAAAACGTGTAAATTTCGTTGTGTATTTTCCACACAGAATTTATACAGTTTACTTTTAACTAGAAAGACATACGGAAGAAAGCAAATAGTTGGGGTCTCAATAAATTAAAATGGCAATTCCACTAGAAATATTATCTCATTAGCAGAAAGCACTTCTTCAAATGAAAATAATCATGACAGCACCATTTCAGAATACAAAAAGTAAACAACATGCACGAAGAACTTTACTTGATTATTCAAATAATGAATGACTTTGAGGATGCTGTATCTGAATTAATACATTCTAGAAACAGAAAGTAAAGTGAAAACAATCTGGTAGATAGGCCTAAAAAATGTCTTCACTAGATATTTGCATACATACAGGAACTACTCTAGTGCACTGTGAAAAGTTTAAAAATTAAGGATATGAAAGCTGTCCTCGTTATCACTGACTTATATGGCCAATGAGTCTTTTTTATAATTTTGAATATTGTCATCAGGGCCTACTTATTGGATATGCAAAACAGACTACAGGAATAAAGCACGTAGTTGAAAGCATCCCAAATGCCCTTAGCAGCATCTCAAATGAGCAGCTTCCTAAGTGAAAGCAGCAATCACTAGGGATGGCAAAGCACAGGAACGACAGACAAGAGTTGGGACACTTTTCCACTTAATACATTCCAGACTTCGAGCTTTGTGGTTCAGCTGAATGTTGGAACAGAATTACCAGACCTTCTTTTTTGAGTGAAACCTCCAAAACTAACTTTGAAACAATGCTGGTTTTCAAAACCATCTCTGAGTCTAGGAATCAAAATACTTATTTATACAAATTTCTGAGCCTAAACAATAGACTCTCTCCTTATAGGCATGAGTTAGTGAAAGGTGGAGTCAGAGGGAAGATCAACTAGATGATTAAGAGAACAATATTTTTAAAAGCAAAGTCTTCTGGCATCACAATAGTTCCCAAAAATACATATACACAACGTGATAAAGTAATTCCATCAGGGACCATTTCCAGTTATTGCTTGGGACCAAGTAAAGAATAGCTTTGCAAAATAAATCTGAGAAAAAAGTTCTCTTTATAAAGTAGTAACAGGGAAGAATAATGGGGGAGAAATGGAACTAAAAAAGAGGCAACTGATTTTTTTCATCCGTTTTTACTCCAGTCTTGTGCCTATTGCAATGAAAGACCCTGCTGAAGTATTTCAAGGAAAATCTGTGCTCAAACCTGTTCATTTTCCTGAGGTACTGTCATGAGTGTGGAACTTTGCTCAAGATCCCTTTTCAGTTTGAACTGACTCATTCTGTTTCCTTGTATTCTCTAGCATAATTGAACTATGAAGTGAAGGGCTACCATTCAGTGTGGAGCTAACAAAGGTAAAAGAAGGAAAACAAGACTGCTCCAGATGGCCTACCAGAGCTGCAGACAAAATATGTGTGATGCTTACAAAATTAAATTAAGAACGAACTGACTGCATGTACAATAACAGTAAAATAACTTTGCCTATGCCAGTACAGGAACCTCACAACAAGAAGCTTCAATACACAAAACTGCAACTCAAGAGCCAGGTGTGTGTTTATGAGCTCAGGGCCCTTGAAATATGATAAATTCACCATGGGAAATAAAGATAACTAGCTTTGGAGCAAGTTTGCTTTTATCTTCCAGCACACATATGCAAGCAGCACCAAACATTCCCTGCTGCCTCTCCCCTCCCCTGGCAATTCATCAGCCATTATAGACCATTTCAATGCTTTACCGAGCTGGCTCTCGACTCACACTCGGGTGAAAGCTCTGCAGGAGCACCTGTTCTACCAAACATCTCCTAGCAATGTGCAACTTTGGGAGGTTTTTGCAGCAGGTAACAAGCATCGATGAAAATATTTCTCCTGTTCCCTCAGTAAAAGAAGGGTGGGCTCCCACTCCATTTATGACATGAATAAAGGTTTGGGGAAAATGAAGTATCTGGTAGCTTTTGTTACCATGGTGACCACCCCTTTTGGAGGGCCAACTGATTCCACTTTGTTGACAGAATGATTTGTAACTGAGTTTCAGAAAAGCGTAGTGTTCATCATATTTTGACTGAAACAACTCATTTTTAGTTTTGCCTTTTGCCTTGTCTTTGGCTTGCAGAACAATATGGCTAAAACATGAGGAAATCTGTTGATGTTATTTACTGTTCTGAAGCCCCTGGCACTAACAAATAAAGAGAAATGCTGTTCAGTACCAAAAATGTCTTCAGAGGTTAGCACGAAACGCCTTAGCACTTGGCCCCACAGGACCAAGGAGGAAACAATTTATTTTGGATGCATTGTGCAAGACAGTCTGTCTGCAGTGAAAGACTCTGCATCTTCAAGAGCTTAGCCAAAATACAGAGTGTACAAATCCAGCTACAGATAATACCGGGAAGCTGTATGCTTGGGACATTATCCCATACAGGAGGGAAAACAAAGAAGTGCTAAAAATCATTTCTATTCAACTAAATACCATCTGAAATTCACAGCTGCATATTTGACAGAGTCACCCCTGGTGCACAGGGCCAGCACACTGCAATACATTTGATCAGGTAGTGTGTGCTGCAGAGAAGGGCTCCCCAGCTGGGGCACTACCAAGACTGGTGCTCAGGGGACTCCAGGAACAGCAGGACTTTAAACATTTTAAGGCAGCAAAAGCAACTGCTGTTACTAGAAGTTCTGCTTTCCTTTAGTCCCAAATATTCCACCTAGCCCATGACACTTTGAGCCCCTGTGCTGGCATGGCCATTTGTGTGGCTGCAGTTTCGTCTGGGTGCCAAGGCTGAAATAAAGTCTAAAGCAAAAAGGCTCATCATGTGGCTCCGGAGGTATGCAAAGGAGGAGGAGGAGGAGGAGGTAAAAAGAAGAGGTGGCTACAGCTTTGCTTCAGTTCCAGTGTTAAGCAAAAGCCTTCCTTACCTCCTCCACATTTTTTTCCAGGTATGCAGCCATAATTGGATATTTAATTTGAGAGCTTTTATGGTATTTGAATGTCAAAAAAAGTGCTACCAGGACTTTAGAATATTTTGTACAATATTAATTACTTTTGCTAAGTTTTCTATTTATGCTCCAGTATCACAATTCTTTCTTTGACATTTATTAACAAGAACATCATATTAAAGCAATGCAATCATCAAGAACTCTGGAGTTTGTGAAGAGCTATTGCTGATCCCTCAAGCTGGTCATCTGTTTCTCTTTCAGGTATTGCAGTCAACATTCTGGAAAGTATTACAGTGCCAAGTAAAGAAGATTCATTCTCCTGCAGCATTTCATAGCAGGAAATGACACCTGAAAGACTTCACAGGTGCTTGGCCGCCACCAAACCTGCTGTACCTAAAATACTCTGTTACTGTAAAACTAAAAAGTACCAAGCAAGCTCTGTTAACAAGTCTCTGATACAGATTTCTGGGATTTAATATTTTAGGTGTTGATTCCCTTTGAAAGCCAGACACGGGTCAGTAAGTCTCACTGGAAATGGACTTTTGGATCCAGAATCAAGACTAGAAAAGGTGCACACAGTGTCTACATAACTCATAAGGATATGGAAAGACAATGTTAATGTTTCTGTTCTGTCACTCCAAAATTGGAAATGATTGCCTTCACTTTTTTTTTTTTAAAGAGTGTATATTCTCTCAAATTTTTGTAGCAGAGGTCCTCCACAAACATTCATTTTGACATAAAATAGAATTTTTCAAAATTAGAGATTTTTTCAGGGCCAAAACCAGCAACAAATTGGGAGGAAGTTCAAATTATAACAGAGTAAACGACATTACTATCCAGACAAGGGAGGTCAATATATCCATCACAACCATTCCACACATTACAGAGAACTATCCTCCAGCTTACAGAGGATAATTGAAGAGGATGAAAAAGTAAAAGTAAATTCAGATTAAATATTTTGGAATCCCCACACACCTCATTTGCAACAAGGCTAAAATACAGAAGCCAACACTCAGATTTTCCCCTACTCACATTCAGAGATGTATAGCAATACTTCTCCGAAGAATCCATTAAGTTTTTTAAAACCAGGCACTAGATGCGAATGAAACAGATAGATGCATGGTGTCCAGAGAAGGGCACTAAAATCCATCATTTAAAATAAGGTCTGCTTCCACATCCTCCTGAGCATGCCAATGCTCTGGCCTCATTACACTTGAAAGTAAACCCTCCAAAAGAGGTAATTAGAACAGTAGCTTGATATTTATCATGGAGATGCCATTCCCCAGCATGTGAGTTGGTTTACTCTACACTAATACTGAGCATAAATTTCATCTTTTATTGATTTATAAATACTTCATACTATGTAAAATATTGTCAGATTATAATTCTCTCTCCATAAAATGGCAAGCAAACGTCCAGCCATCTGTTTGGCTAATGAGAACAATCACCCAGGCTACTTTTCAAGCATAACGCATCCCAGTTTGAAACTGCTTCAGTGTAAGCACCTGTTCATACATATCAATTAAAATGATAATTACTCCGTTAGTGAATATAATCAAAACAAAATAGTTACAGCTCTATTGTTTACCAATTAAAACTGCAGAGTTCACTGGTGATAAATTTCTGTGTTCATTTATTTTTCTTTCTTACCAGTCTAAGACCAGATCAATTTCACACGAATTTAAGGCAATATATGTTTCAACGTTTGAGAACCTATACTTATAAAACAGCAAACCTGCACATACTCTCCTGGAAGGTGTCTGTCTCTGTGATAGATCTTACTGACACATGTCCCCATGAAAAACAGAGGACACTTGTTCCATGAATGAGAGGGTCATCCTTTCCAAGTTGAACAAGTGAATGATGGAGATCAACAAGAATGGCAATTTGCTCTTTGTCCAGAGTTCTTACTACAGGGTAATTGTCAGACTTGGGGGTTTTTTTTTATTAACAATTATTAGCAAACAACTCATTATACAAATTGGATTATGATGGCTTTTTATAGCAGACATGTTAAAACACACATCAGCACAGACAGTATTCTCAGAAACCTTATCTATCCTCTCCACAAAATGCAATACTGCTGTTCATGTGTCCACCACACTGCCAGTTTTGCTCAGTTACTCTCTATAAAAAATTCCTCATATCTGTCTTGTTTATTACTCTCAAAATCGTTCTGCAGTATGACTATACCTACATGAGGGCCTGTGCTCCTGTGTGGTGATCAGAGGTGCATGTTTTGTGATCTCACTGGCACAAACCCCCTTGCTACTCTTCATCATCACAATGAACGCTGTTCTCTGTTTTTAATATGGGTGCTGGAGATTCACTTGGCCTTTCCCAGCTCTCACAGGCAGGTCCAAAGACTCCTGTTTGTTGAAAATCAGTTTATCATCCAACACACAACAGCCTCAAACATCTGCCAGTGCTCTACAGGCACCCCTACAAAGTCAGCGGGGATGAATTCAGTGAAACCTTTTAACAGTAAAAACACATTCTTACTGACAATGTCCCTTTAGTTATCTCCCATGTTGAGATCAAGTAACAGCTTCCAAATGCAACATCCTCTTATATACGTTTTCTAAAGTGGGCTTTAGGTATTGCTGGAAATATATTTCTTCTCTAACTGATCCTACTTCAGTGTTTATCAAGGTAATTGATGTTGAGAATGCAATTGCTGTGAATATGGGCTCTAACTTCCATATGACTTTAATGCTTTAATGTACCAAAAAAAAAGAGCTCTTGAAAATAATACACTATATATGATAATCTAAAAAGGTTTCTTCCTTGCTAGCATGTAACAGGTTTAGCCAGTTGGCATAAGTAAGAATTGCATGAAGAAACAGATGTAAATGCAGGTATTACAACCATAATCACCTTGACGCATGACCTCCCAGAGCAATACTTGCACATGTGTAAGAGATTCTCATGTTGAAACTGCTTTTTTTATGCACACTGGAAAGTGAAATTCATTCATTCCCTCTAATAAGCTGAGAAGCAGCTTCTGTGTTTCTATGAAACAGAACCCTCAGTCTTTTTCTCCTTTTGTAAATGCCCTCCAAGCACCTGTCTTCCATAACTCCTTAGACTCTTACCCTCATCAGTGCACAAGCCACGACTGGAACTGAATTCAGGGGGCCTCATTCTACAGAGGTTAAATGGGATAACACAAGAGGTGACTTCTCTGATGACTTTGGCAACACGAAACGTATGCTGGAACATGCATGGATCAGCAAAGTTTGCTATTCACATCTGCTCATCTTTGTTACCAAATGGAACCCGGTACATCTTTCAAACAAGAAAACTATTTTCTGGTTTATGGCTATACAGTTATTTTTCCCTCCAGGGAAATTCACCTCAAGAATTACGATGCAAAAGAACATTTATATTTCATATAAAGTGTGCTGTAACTAGCAGCACTGTAAGAGATAACACACTTTGCCCATAGATGCTTTTCCATAGTTCACTGAAATGTGGATGTTTGGTACAATAGATACTAAATATTTTCCTTAGTCTGTTTACTCACACAATCCATCACAAGTTGACATCAGTAAACACAACTATGTTAACCAATTGCAACACTTTCCAAGATAGCAGAGGCGCCTGGAAACTGACAGTGATTTTAATATTAGCTTTGACTGAGATAAATTCTGACATAACTTCCACCATATATATAATTCCCTAAAGACCGTGATAGACAGAACTCATTTTATGTCCTCAGAGCACCAAGTGCACCTTGTCATTTTGAAAGATTTGTTAGCCTGAAGTCACCCTGAGCCATCATGACAAAAAAAAGCAATTGTCTAGAGTGCCAGAAACCTGGAATGAAAGAAAATAGATTTTTAAAATGGATCATATGCATTTACTGACTTTTACTTAAAGCACTGAAAAAGTTCCCTGGTTTGTTTCCACATAAATGATTATTCTATGACAAAATAACCACAGGAATAGGCCATCTTTTTTTTGCACAAAGTTGTCATTAAAAACAGAACAGGTAACTGTGGTCATATGGCAGACAAAGAAAACATTTCCTTGCTCTAGACCTAACATTTAAATTGTCACTTTTTTGTGCAATTAGTACAGAAAACATAAGATTTTATTGCAAAAGCATTCACACTTACTTTAAATTCAGAGATGCATGAAAAAATTCCATCTAGTCTCGCAGATTTTTCTGTCCATTCCTCCTGTTTCAACTTGCGTTTTCAATTCCCTGTCTGCCCATAGATTTGTAATTGCCTTTTAATCAACCACATGAACTGTGTACTAGACATTCCACTTTTACTGCTTCTTAGTCTTCCTGTAACTAATTTATGATAATCCATTCCTGTCAAATTTCAAACCACCTTTCATTCAAAGGCAACACAGGTAAAATCAAATTGCATTAATGACATTAATCAACTATTTCTGAAACCCACCCAAAGGAAATACATCTGCTCGGGCCCTAGCAGTCAGTGAGCATACTGAGAACTCCATCAGCTTTAATGTACTTTGGTTTTTCTCCTAGACAGCATCAGCACATGTTGAGCTTGATATGTCAAATATTTTTTGTAGTCATCTAAGAAAAAACCTCATTATGCTAAGCCTTTGCAGAAAAGCCTTGTTTAATTATGAAAGAAAAAAATATATGGGAAAGTCAGCTTTAGTGATGAGAATTATAAAAGAATTAGCTTTATTACCATTATTTGGGAGTTCATAATGGAACCGAAAACACAGGTTCAAAAATATTTCTTTGTTTTTTCACTTGTAGACAATGGCTGAGATGCATTGTCCTAAAACTGCCAATTCAACCCTTGGCAGTGAGGGCTAACACCAAATCATCAGCAGCTTACCTTCTGATATTGTTTCTACCACCTAGCTAAGCATCATTAATCAGAACACATCCCTGGTATTTAAACAGCCACTTCTTCCTGCTCCCTCCATAGCTGAGACTCCCTTGTTTAACCTGTAGCCTGGCTGCTGAGATACAGTGGGTTACAGGAAGAGAGTGTAAGACAAGAAGAAGCATCAACAGAAGAGGCTAAGACACGAGAAAGGCATCAAAGCCTTGGTGCTTTCCTCATCTGCTTCTTCTTTCCTCAGATATGCAACTTTGGCAGTAAAAGAACAGAAAACATTATTTGTATCCCTGCAGTCAACAGGGTTCCTTCCTTGTCTCTTTCCAAGACCACAATTCCCTATGATAGCTCCTACTGTGGCAGGGAAGAAGGTCCTCACTGCATCATCCTGGGGAGCCCAAGGTTCAGCAAGAAGGACAGCATGGTATTTCACCATTGCCTTACGGCTTTTCCTCTACTCTGATAGATCTCTGACAGTTCTCGGCAAGTCTGCTTGGTTCTCAGTGTCTCTCAGCCACAGCTTGACCTCTCCACACAGTTAGATTTGAAAAGCAATACAAGTTGGTGCAATCTCATCCTTCCTTCTACTCTTCCAAACGGTCTTTCCTTCTTCCTTTCTTAGTTCTCACAGAAGCCATCATGTTTGCCTTTCTGCCTGCTTTTTATTTCCCCAGAATTGCCTATAGCTCTTTTCTGACTAGAACGTCACGATGTTCAACTTCCTGTTTCTCAATTAACAGCCCACCTAAATTCAAGTAATTTGTATCAGCATTATAGCCTGCTATCCCCACCTACTTATCACTGAGTGCAAACAAGGTAGCTTATATTGCTGCCTACACTGGTGACTAAAGTCATCTGCAATGAAACAGCAGAGAGACTCAGTTCTGGGAAACAGTGTATCAGCACATGGAGAACACCAACTAAGAGCTAGCGAGAGGAAATCCCAAAAGTCCCTTAGGAGAGGGATGTCCTCTTCTAACCCTCAGTCAATTGGCTTACAAGAGCACCTAGGCAGACCCAGCTGCTCAAGTTTATGGTTACTACATAGACAAAACACCACAAATAATAAATGGTTGTCTTGCTGCTTTGGCTTTCCTATCATAATCCACTCAGTGTTTTCAGTCGGAGCTGAGGAAACCGACCCCAGATCCTTGCAAGGGACAAATACAGAGGTACTCCAAAGCAGATGTTTTAACTGTGCCCACACATACTCAGCAGCAGATTCCTAAAGAAGTGGAAAACCAAGAGCCACTATCAAATACTTAAGGGCTATTCAGAAAGTATCTCCTGAAAACATCAATAGACAAAAATTCTTTCAACAAATGTTGTTTATGAGAAAATGAAAATATGCTAAAGACAAAAACCCCAGATACGTCAAATACCATTTTGTATGTTTTTACTTTATGAATAATAAAACAATTAAGTTCTCAGAAAATAAAACTGCTGCAACCCTTATGCATATGCTCTAGCAGTGTGTTTTATTTCATTCCACAGATGTAATTGTGTCATTCATTTGTTCTCCATTATGGTTTTTCAGTCAAACATAAACAGCTTTCAGACTTCATTTGCAAGAAAACTACTTTGAGCCAAGTGTTTGCTAACTTCAGAGCAATAGCTTGAGAGGTCTTCCCAGGCATTTAGCTCCTCTTCCAACTACTCACAAAGAAACTGAGACTGAACAGCTACGCACACATGCAAAAGTGTAGGTAAGTACCAATTTATCCTGACACTAAGACAGAGTAAGTTGGCAGATTCTTTCCCCCCACATACACTGTGATAGATGATGCCTTTGTGGCATGTTCCTCCTATTCCTCGTAGTTTGTAACATATTCAATCGTGTGTCTGATTCAGCCACGCTCAGAGGTTTCCATTTCATTTGTATAGTTGGAAAGCGTGTGCTGCTGGCACCTATGTAAAGGAATCTGCTAGGATGAGAGAATGAAATGGAGAAGAGGGGAAGGGCATAAAGAAGTTGTGAGTGGAAGTGGAGTACAGCATTTAATTCTTGTGTTTTACTAAACAAGCCCAGAAATCCAGCCTATCAAGGAAAGTCCCTCTCATGTTACAAGTGAAGTGGCTTGGCTGTGGTGGAATTCAGCTCAGCCATCATCTGCCTGGAGAAGCCCATTTATAAAGGGGATGATGATTGCAAAATGAATCCCAGGAAGCATTTTTTCAGCAAGGAGGCTATTGACAAGGCTGTACTGCAGAAAGAATGGACTGCGAACAGAATTATTTGTCCCAAGATGACTCACTGCTAGGTCAAATATTGACCTTGCACTGATGAGGCAAAAGAGGCTCTCAGGAGGCAATAGGAGTTGTTTGAAAGTGGAATTGGGCAAGATGAGCTTCTTTTAAGAAGACTGCAAGCAACTGTTGCTGCTTTCTGAGAGGATTAGCTACTCACACAGGACAGTTAGAACCTTTTGGGAGGTTCCCCCTGCTGTGCCAAAAGTGAGGATTTTCCCACCTCTTGCCTACTGCGCTTTGTTCTCAAGACCTCACGAACACCCGCTCTGAATATTTTCTACTAGAAAAAGGTCTGAATCTCATTCCAAGAGTAAACCAATTAGAATAATATAAATATGAGTCATCAGAATAATTAAGGGATCACCATTAAGTATTCAGGGCATGCTCTAGATGAACTGGAAAAGGCTACGTCATTCCTCTTCACAGGCTGCTAACCAGAATTTAGAGAGTTCCTTTACCAAGACTATTTGAAGCCCTGCACCACCCCCTGAAGCAGTGTACATTCTGGGTTCTCCACAGATGGCTGGGTGTGACATTCTGCACGATGGCCTCCCGAAGACCTCTGCTGCTGCACAAGGGCTTCAGCACCCCTGTGATGCCCCAGAGTCTGTGAACCCACTAAGAGACATCCATTTCAGCAAGATATTCAGCCTTTAGCACAAAGGAACTCAGTGAGTCACTTAGTTCAGTCCTTCACCTTCTTGAGACTAAAATCTGCAAACAAAGAACTATATTCAAAAATCTCTGTCAAGGCCCACAGCTGCTACACATCTGTCCATCTAGTTGCCATCCCATCTTTAGCAGGACCTGAAAATTTTTAACCTTTTATTGGGTTCTCAGTTATAAAATTAATGATGCATTTGCAACACTAAAAATAAGCTTCTAATATTACGGTCTGTACCTTTGATTACAACTTTCTTCCAGCTGGATAATAAAGGCAGTAATTTCTGGGGTTTAAGAGAAGTTTAGGGTTGTTGATTAAATATTTACTACTAAAGCTCTACTTCTTCTTCAAATGTAGAAGATTTTAAGATACAAGAGATCTCCTTTAATCTGTACCTATTTCTGTACTCCTCACACAGTGTGCAGCTTTTTAATTCTCTGGTTTAACCTAATTGCACATCGTAAGTGAAATGCTTAGACAAAATATTGCATAACTATTGGCCAGGGAAGAATCCTAAACTTTAGTCCCTGAATCTGAGAAAATAAAATATGATCTGAAACTGAAAAAGACTTCCACCATATTAAAAAAGAAAAAGTGAATATTATTGAAATTAGAAATTGTTCGAGTAGTAACAATTCAACTGGTTGAATATAATTATTTCTGTTTGGGGGTGGTGGGTGGGTTTTTATCAATATTTCAATATGCTATGGTCTTCCTTTATATTTTTCTCACTAAATTTAACATTACACATCATATCTCTGTTGATTATAAGTTTCAGTGGAGTGATGACATATAAGTAGATGTAATTATTCTCATTATGTAAATGCAAGGCTGCAAATTAAAATTTACAGAAAAAAACCAAAATAAAAATAAAATCACAAGAAAAATAATTTAAACAAATGTGTGTGACGTGATAATAAACTCAACAAAAAAGAAAAGGAAACTGATAAAGTAAAAAAAAAATCCACTAATGCAAATATCTCCATCCTTCTTTGTAATTTCATAGTATTTAGTATATGGGGTTTTTTTACTTCTTAAAATGCTTGCAAGAATAGGAGCAAATGAAACAACTTATTAGACTGCAGATTAAAAGCATTTAGAAAGTGAATTCCTCTTCTTCCTCAAATGGAAGCATTTCTATTAAGCAGGCAGTAAAAGTCCCTGGATTTATTCATCACTGGCATCTGAAGAACCAACACACTTCTCCTGTAGCCATTATACTTCATCCTCTTTTACTGCACTGCAGACCATACACCCAGTCTCCTACATTTGCTATAATCATTTCGGTTCTGGCTAACTGTGGAAGGAAATGTGGCTGTTCAGCTTCACACACAGACAGCAAGAACTTAAAGCTACTCCCCCTGTAAGTGGCAATAATACTTCTGAGGTAAATCATACAGAAAATGCTGACAAAATTAGGATATTAGGAGTCACTCCATTGTGACTGAGTTAGGTCAGGCTGAGAGAACCTGGTCTAGAAGCCACAGCAAGGCGCTGACTCTGCACTGGATCATTTAGTGCTTTACCACTGTGATCAGTGGCTTGCAAAAGAAATTCGAGGTTGCTCTTTAATGTCTCTTTGGCAGTGACTGGAAAGCATAAACAGGGTTTGTCTCCGCGTTCATTGCTGACATTGTCACTTATATTGACAGGGTGAGGTAGAAAACATGGCAAGCAAAGGGGGATAGATCGTCAAGCGTTTCTTGTTTAAAAATTGGGTACCTCTCAGTTCCTAAACCTATGGCTCTATTCTGTTCCTAACATATTCTGCTCTTGAAAACTGCAAGAACTGTTTTTTAAAAGCTTAGACACTTGCCACATTTTATGGGGGCTTAGCTAACTGTGAAAGTACCATTTGGTTTAATGACTGAACTTTTGCAAGGTGAGAGGAAGGATTTTTTCTTCTCTGTGTCTACAGAGATGCCAAACACCTTCAGCTCTCAGGAATTACAGGTGGTCAGATGCTCAGTCTTCATGCAAGACACTTCAGTAGCAGCAGGGGCTGCTCACTGTATTCCTGCAGGTGACTGATCCTGCAGTCTTTTCTGGAGGATTCAGCCTATAATACTTGTGAATTCTCCATTGTTAGCATTGGTAGGAGCTTACCACACCTGGATATATTACATTCAGTATCATCTAAATAAACAGAAGCTGTATCCCATAAAAAATTAATTATGCAAACATCTCATAACCATTCTTTGGGACTCTGGGGCAGGAGCCAAGACCTATAGGTAGCATTTACTTCCAAGGCCAAAAGGTGCAGGTTATGATTTTGTGGCAACATATGGGAGGCTGTTGGTAAAGTAACAGATGTACGTTAAAAATCCAATATGGGCTGGAGGAAAACATTTGTTATTTCCCATAGAATAATTCATCATATGCTCATAGAGAGAATATCCACAAGACTCTGCCCTCCAAAGAAATGGGAGCCATTTTTGTGCTGCAAGCCCAGAGTACCCACATTATACAAGGCAGAACCTGGAATGGCTGTTGTTCAAGTATATCCTGATGTCTTTGAAGAGTGACAGACTTCTCTTCTTCTAGGACAAAATATAAGTAATCAGTCATGACTTTTGTTCTTATCACACTACACACAAAAAAGCAGCTTTACTAGCTTTGTATTTCAAGTACATTTCATCAAGTACTCTTTTGTACAGTATATTACTGAATTTGGATCTCTGAAAACTGGATATACTAAAAAGAGACAATATGTTTGCTTCAATGAAGAATTTACCATTCCTTCTACTCTTACACAAAGTTCAAACAAACAAGTTTTATCCATTAAAAAAAAAGACAAAAAAAGATATAAAATCAAACCCTAACCACACATTCTAGAACCCAGATGATATTTAGGCCTGGTCTGAACTCAGATTTAACACAACTAAGAATAGTTGACCACTTAGTCAAACCCATAAAAAACTCATACAACATTCTTAATTCAAATTAAACTGTACATGATAATTCATGCTGAACTTCACCACTTGCTCCAGTGTAGCCAGATATGGCTTTTAACATCCCTCAAGTTTCACCAAACCAATACACATTGTAAACTTTAAAAAAGGCTTGGGCAGTAAACATATGGCACTTGGCCAGTGAAGAAAAATCACCCAGATCATTGTGACTCTGCTCTGCCGGAGCTGAAGGAGCTATTAGGGTGCTGAGTAAACAGTCCCCTTGTCTCTCCTACCTGCACAATTGCTTCCTGTACTTATTCTCAGCTTAATTTCTTCTTTCATGCCAGAACCCACACTTGAATCAGCCCACCCACTTTTCATCTGCCAAGCAATCATCCATCACTCCTTAAATCTTGCAGCTATTTGGCAAAGACTCCCAGCACTGTTCTCCAAGGAGACTCTCATCTTTCCCTCTTTGAACAGCGAGTCATGTAAGTATTTACAAATGCTGTAGTAGAAAGCTCAGAGCAGCAGCTCCAAATGGAACAAACCCATGTCCATGCAAGAGTGAATAATAAATGTAAACATGCAGTGTTGCCTAGAGAGTGCCATCATTTTTTCCACCTATGTACCTCCTCAGAGAGCCAGCTCTAGCTGGGGATTTGTCAGGTACATAATATGGAGCGAGAAAGACAGGTGAATAAAATTACATTTGAAAAAGGTGATTTGGAAGCCACCTGGAAGGACTGATGGGTTGTGCACCTGTTGCTGCACTTCACATTGGTGTCTTTGGTGGAGAATATCAATTTAGCTGACATCAGTTTCTTATGATACATTCACATCACTGAAAGATTTCTAAGAAAGAAGAGGAAAATCCCCAGGCTCTGACTCCTCAGAATTTTTAACTAAGTTAAGGCTCAAAAGCAGAGGGATCTATTGGAAGAAGGAAAAGCAGAGAGTGAGTACCAGAGAGAAAAGAGCTCAGCACTCGCAGGTACCTCTGCTACTGTGATTTTTGAGAAACAGGAAAATGGGAGGTCCTTATTATCTGAAGGGTGCTGGAATCCTCGTGCAAAATCAAAAAGGGTATTGATCTCCAGGAAGCAGAGAGTACAGCAGATGTCCTTCACAAAAAGTGAAGGTGAGCATCTGCAATAAGGCCTCAATTTCAAAAATCAATGACCTAAACAAATATATATAGAGATATATAATCAGTAGCTTTAATATATTGTTAAACTCTAACAAGGATATTCTATTTACCGCTTCCCTCCAAACTTTCTTCCAGAAAACAGGCTAAAGAAATATAAAGTATTTGTCAATAGACAGCAAAACATTTTTTTTCCTCATGCTATAGATCTCGTTCTGAAATGAAAAAAATTATTTAAATCATGATATAAAAGACAAGAAAACCTTGCTCATAGAAAGATAATTCCCATGGTGGATCACTGTAAGAAAGAGGAGGAAAAATGAAGTAAGCAATGCCAGATGACTGTCATATTCAGTCAACAGCATGGCTTTTCCAGTAGTTTTACTAATTTCTTCTCTGATTTTGCACCTCATCATGTGCTAATTTTAAAGTTTCAGTGTCCAGCTGCTCCTCTTTAAAGAAACATCACACATGAAGAGCAGTATATAAGCAACAGCTCAGCAAAAGAGTTTGATAGGTACCAGAGCAATTTGGTTAGCAATTAATAAATCTCTTGTTAAGAAGACTACCATACAAAACATGTCACTTCCCCTAAATCCACCTTCCACAGACCATCTTGTGAACTCAATTGGCATAATCATGGACAACTCCAAATATTGAATTTACTTTATACAAGTGTTCCTTCTTACAGTCATTTTCCAAGAGGTCTTGGTCCCCTTGATCCCTCAGTTAACTGAAAGTCAGCTCTGCAGTTGACTTCATGAGAAAGTCACAGCTAAAGAAACTGAGAAGATCCCACACATGCAATTACAGGCGACAGTATTTCATAAATTCTCCTGACAACATAAAGGGTGTCCTCGGCTAAAGTTCTGTGTCTTGAGAACTTTGTTTAGTATGGCAAACCAGGAACTAGCTCATGGCACATCCCATTCACACTGTACAGGATACTCAAGGCTTTTCTCTCCCCCTCACGTTGTTCAGTTTAAGTTAATGATTTCAAAATAATTAAATTCAATAAACCATGACAGATTAAATAAAAACTAATCAAAGTGCATAAATTACTGTTTTCACACATGTCTTTTGTTTGGGCAACAGAGCAAAAGGAACTGGATGATGGGAGTGGACAAAAGTGAATAAAGAGAAAAAAAAACAGTGGTTGAGGCACATTACAACTCATTAACTTTTCTGCCTGTTCTGCTGCAAAATAGACTTTGTATCAGCTGACAAGACAATCTAATGAGACCTATCAGGGGACTGTATAACAAGATTAGGAGAAGGACCAGTAGCAAGGCTGTTTCTGCACAATGGAGAAAAGGATTTGTATTTAATTAACAGCATTTATCTCAACAGTCCATTCCTAAGGAATAGTCTGATAAAAGCAACCAGTCTCTTGAATCAATTGGTCATTTAACCTCACAGACAGTTTTAAAAGCATCAATCTGGGATAACCCGTGTTGATAACTATGAGGATATACTAGAACTAGCATTTGGTTGGCACTAAAATTAAAGTAAGTTGTATTTAGCATCTTCCATTTTCCTCCCAACCAATCCTTACCAAAACACATGCATACAGTTCCAGTTTGTGAGTGCATGTGTCTAGCTCATGTCATAAACAAAATGGACTGAAGACTTTAGGGTTTTTCAGGAACCCAGGCCAGAGCAATCACAACAGGTCTGTGTTGGAATGATGAACAGTAACACCCCTGTCTGTCCAAAGAGGAGTAGAGATTAACTGCTAAAGCCTAAACATTGGTGCCTGACAGCTAGGAATAAAAATATTTTTTGTAGTAATAAGATTAGGAGAATCCTAGAAGAAGTAAATGCCACAGAAGGTTTGGTTTAGTACCAAGATTAAATATCACAAGTTTCTACCTGCTAGACCTGCATTTGAATGATACTTCTAGTAATTCTTCACTGTTATTTTCCCCATAGCTCTCTGAAAAGACACAGGCAAGTTCTTTAAAAATAGCTTTACATGTAAGTACAAAATGAAAAATGTTGAAATATTTAGAGAACAAGTATCTAAACACTTTTGAAGAGTTCCTGAACTTGAGCAATTTAAAGCAAGGAGCATTCTGTACAGCTGACTGACCTAAACGTAAGAGAGACTGTTGTACTCATCCCTAGCTACAACAACAATAAAAATACAGTGAAGATGGTTCTTTAAAAAACAAAAAATTCCCCCTGTTGCTTTTCTCTGTTGGAACTTTTAAATGCATTGCCATTTCCATTGTCATCTTATTTGTTAGTTTACTTACAATCGTTATAATTAAGCAACTAATTGGTACGTAAAGTTTTGTGATGATACAGAGGCCTCTAAGGCTGTTTATTACAGACAGTAAAAAATTATATATCTCCTGTTGTCTCTAACTTTCACTATTAACATTGTTGCCTCTAATTTTAGGCCTCTGTAGCACAGCTGACAGACTTGGTGCAAGGCTCACGGCTACAGCAGATCTTTTAAAGGCACGAACTTTCTACAAGATCATTCTGTTAGTTTACTCCCTGTCCCTTTCAAGAGTTCTGATTCACTTCATAAATTGGGAAATCCTTTCACAATTGTCACTGCAAGGTGCTGCTCAGTAGCAGCAGCATTGTGCATAAGCAGTTTAATAATCATATTCTACTTCACTGTATGAAAACAGGAGTAAACCTTCAGCTGCATAATTCAACTGTCACACACGTGTGCCTTATGGCACGCGGGCTATCAGGCTTCAGACACTCTTAGACTAAAAGTCTTGTTTTGGTTTGGTCTTTTTATAAATTAGAACTATACAAGTCCTAGTATAAGCCTTGTTCCTCGGGCTGACAGCAAGAGCTGCCCACCAAGGGCAATTGCCCCTTGCATCTGAGTGAAACCACACAGATAATATTCTCCAAGTCTCATTTAGACAAAGGCATGTTCCCACTTGGAAACACGAACTGAGAGCCAAGAAGCCACTTCCCACACCCACCAGTGTGCTATTCCCTGCACGCAGTCCAGCAGCAGCTCAAAGGGGCTCAGCCAGCCCTTGGCTCTGCAGCCCCGAGTTGCTCCGGGCGCGTGAGGACACACGACCCAGCTCCCCCGCCGGCTCTGGTTGTTCCTAGAGGGGCTGTGAGCCATTAGCATTCCACACAGATCCTTCCTCAGGACTTTCTAACGTGCTATATTGATCACTGGATGCTTGTACTCACTGGAGACCTGATTTCACTGCCTTTAATTAATTTAATTCTCTTAGCTCCAGTTAAGGAGCTTGACACCTTTTTATTACATAAAGTCAACCTTTTGCAGGCTTAATCTTACATAGTTTTGATCACTAACAGTGTGCTATTCCGGGGAACTTTGAGTTCATTTAGGGGGACTCCCTCTACCCCTGTGTCAGTGAACACTGGCAATCTTACCAGATTTTTTTTCTTGTTTTCAGACTCTCTAAAGCATAAAGAAAGTAACCGAATAAATTGAACATTTCCTTTAATGGAATCCAGACTTATGGAGTATGGATTCTGGTTTATTCAGTCTATCAAAAAAAACACTTTCAATGCATATCTTCTACAAGACTTGGCACTGTACTGCTGCAGACATGAAAGCTATTATTGCAACTGAACAATCAAATGTCAGTAAAATACTGTCTGCTTTTCATTACAGCACCTAATGTTGTCACAGGCAGCCATTCCCACCTCTTATAAGAATGCTTGATAATTCTTCTGGAATCCAGATATCCCTCTGTACAGAAGAAAATGGACAGTGCTGATGAAAAACTATTAGCTTGGCAGAAATTAAAGCTGTATCAGTCACTTAAATGGATCTAATAATGTTTCAATATCTGTAAAAGCTAAAATAAGCCCTGCAATTATTTATTTTTAGATTATTCAAAAAAACTGTTGGGGAAAAATAGAGAAACAAATAAATATTTCAAATTTTCACACTGTATAACATGTCAGCAAAAATAAACATGTTTTGCACATATGCAGTGCTGTTAAATCACATAATGCATCCGATTCACAAATGGAAAGACAGTACTTGGCTGTCCTAAAGTTCTACTGCAATCAAAACTATGTGATGCACATACTCCATATGCACAGGCCCAGACATGGTTACATATAAAAAACATTTATAATTTCATGGTTTATTATCACCAGATGCATAAATGCATTTAGAGGCCTGACATCTGATAGTAATAAAACAAGAAAGAGAAACTCAAATTAAAGCGATTAGAACATACTGCACCTGTCACACTCGTTAGCCAGGAGAGTACAAAAACCCTTTTACATGTTTCACAAACATACCACACTCCCAGATTCTTCCAGCATACTGTACACCTTGCAACTAGTTTTCATGGCAGATATGGTTTCTCCAGAACAATAAAAAAATCTTAAGTAGAAATAATTCGAACTATTCTTATTACGCCCTGTTCCTTCCTTACTTTTTCTAATCCAACCATGCAGTTATACTCTGACTTTCCAGTGTGAATTCATGTGACTCATGCAAGTTTCCAACACTGGAAAAAATATAGATATTAATTTCTCAAAACATCATTGTGATTTTTGTGTTGCTCTTGCAGTCTGCTGTTTCATTAATCAATCTCTACTGCAGATCCAATTCAGCAAATATGGATTTACCAGTTTATAGCAAATACAAATCATAAACAAAAAAATTATTTACATCTCTAATCTACAGGATGGTACATAAAAACATGCAAATGGAGCATTCACAGGAGTATTTTACCACGGCACATGGCAAGGCAATTATGCAGTTTATGTTTCTATGAAGTAAGCTGGAAAACTTGTTTCTTATTTATCCAATTCACTTTTTTTTCCTTTGTTCCCCTCTTCCAATTCAATAATCCTAGCTTTCT
>JAWWMP010000167.1:7919885-7953729 GCA_035047865.1 Dendrocincla tyrannina
GCATTCACAGGAGTATTTTACCACGGCACATGGCAAGGCAATTATGCAGTTTATGTTTCTATGAAGTAAGCTGGAAAGTACAGTAAAACTTGTTTCTTATTTATCCAATTCACTTTTTTTTCCTTTGTTCCCCTCTTCCAATTCAATAATCCTAGCTTTCTTAACAATGACTGACTTACAAACTACCTAGCATATTTTACAATGCACCCAGACTTGGAAGACACTCATTAATACTGTAACAGTTACATTCAGGGAGTCATCATTTGAGCTAAGCAATTGATCTGCAGTTAAAAGATTATTCAAGCAATTTCACTTCCAACAACATAAGCTGCAGGGTGCTGAGTCACGCACCTCTCCTCTCCCTTCACCACAAATCCTATAAGAATATTTACAGTTCCAAACTCTTCTGGCTAACAGTAACAAGAGAATGACGTGTTAGATTCTGCCTGGATCTGTGTTGTACAGTGTCAAAAAAAGACAGCCTTGTGGAAAGTCAGCAAAGCATCCAACCACATGCCTCTTTTAAGCACCGGTGCTGACAGGACCACCTTGTAGGGTTACCTTTCTGTAGCCCATCACCCGTACAATGCTCAAGTTGAGTGAAGGATGAAGGGACACTCCCTCCTTCTCAAGTTTAGACAGCTGCAGGACAGTGTGATGATACAGCTAAGGGCTGTGGACACGTGCTATAAACAGGGCACAAACTCCGTGCCAACTACAACATGATCAATGTTCAGTTTCATCCAACTTTATCAGCACTCTCTTTTCCCCTGAAAAACTGCACTTACTGTCCTGTATGTGGCCATGTTACAAACAAACCAAGCAATCAGCAGTAAGCATTAACATAAAGACAAAATTAAAAGTAGAAGGCAGTAACAGACTCTGGGAATGCAGAATTGCCTACTATCCCAGTGTTTAAAATTGCAACACTGGTAAGACATTCAGAAAGCGACTAATTAATCCTGCAAGTTGCCCTGCAGTTCAACCAGCCATTAGCAGAAGGGAGTCACTGAAGTGGTCTTTACAAGTGGAGGAGCACATGCTGTGTTACTGAGACAATGCAAACGAACCTTTGTTCAATGACATGACTACTGGGGAAAGGTATAAGGGGTTAATTATAGTCAAGTGCACATGAAATATTTTGCTCCCCATGATTTTAACCTGAAACTAATAGTGCAAGTAAAACTGTCACCCTCCTGTTAATGGCATACTACAATATCATTTATATTAGCTTTCCCTTAGGTATAATAAGCTTTCTACTATATGGGGGCTGTTAACAAGGGAATTCAGTAGAATTTAGAGGCTTATAATTTGTCTTTTATAAAAGTAATCACAGTAGAACTACAGTCATAAAGCTTTACATTGCATTCATGTGAGATCTTCTAGCAGGTTTACTCCTGTGAACAGCATAAAAGAACAAAGGTTAAATATTCTTCAGATATTGCATTCTGCAAAGTGATTTGGACTTATCTAAACAGTGTCAGCCAAAACAGTTTGGCCTGTAACAAGTTTAAAGGGAGCAATACCACAGACCTCCAAGAATCTGAACAGTGCCAGCAACTCTCACTCTCACTCCTTATCTGGCTGCATCCTTCAGTTGTGACATAGGCTGTTCACCAGTGCAAATAATTCAAGGAAGATGTCAAATATCTCACACAAAGGCTGCGAAATGAGAGAGATCCCAGGATATTGTTTCCCATTTTAAAAATCACTACACCCATAAAATTTTGGAGAAAAAACAAACTCTTCTTTGAATACCACTTACCTTCAACAAGAACATGTAAAGTCTGAAGGCAGCACAAACGGTCCCAATGTGGGGATTTTTGTCATTTTTGTTTGAAAAACAACACCTGTGGACTTGCACATACTGCCAACAAACTAAACCTAAGTGTTGTTGAAGCAGTCTTGTAACATTTAAGCAACACCAAACCTAAAAGCAGACAGCACCTTATTAATGAACCTCATCACCAAATCCACACTGCATCTCCCAGTAATGTCCTAGATCAGACAAAAACCTCCTAGAATAAGAGAATCTATATCAAGTCCATCAGCATAAAAAACCAACCATTACCTCAGCATCAGTTTTAAGTGTCAGGTGGCATGTGGCTTGGAGGATCAGATTTGATGTTCACTAAGTCCTCTGCAGACATCACTGGTAAACCTTGGGATCAAGTTGGTGTCAGCTATACAACATGTATCAGTAAACTAGCAAGACTACAAAGTTCTCCTGCAACATTAAGTAAAATAAAACGTTAAAATTACAACCTCCTATCGTATTTTAAAATTTGGTTAAAAGCCAGCACATATTGAATTTCATCTGTTCTCTCACTGAGACAGCCTCCAAGTGACAAAGTAACATGGTTCCATGCACCATACTGAAGCACAACCCAAATAGACATATACTTATCCTGCTTTTTTAATGCCATGAAACAATTCTGTTTTTTCTTACAGCAATACATCTGCAAGCTGTTCTTTCAACTGGTCATATATTTTTGCTGCTCAGCAAGACCACCATATGCCAAGTAGCTTTTTCTCCACCAATCATGGCTACAACAGAAATACAGACTGGGAACAGTTGCGATTAAATGACATCCTAGAGACAGTATGTGCTATTGGAGCAAAAACTGGGTTTCTTCCACGTTAGCATCCTCTAAAGTATCTCCCTGCATAACAGTTGCACAGAATAACACATAGAATGAGACAAGGCCACCACACAACTGTATTTCCACACAGGCAATTTCCACCTTTGCCTGTTTCTCCTTTTTAATAATGACCTGCCCCAACAAAACACAGTGACACAGACACAGACTAAAGAAACACAAATCTGTATGTAGAAAACTGTCCTCTAAAATGTCATTGTAGTCAGAAAGCACATCCAAGACTGGGTTCACCTCTTCATTTTCCGAGTATCTATCATTATTTACTGAAACTTCAATATCAGAATGAATACCTGAGAAAACAAGATGGTAAATATTTACACCATATAATACCCACACCTCATGACAGACATTTAAATGTCTATCTGAAGGCTGAAGAAATGTGTCTATTTGGTATTCAATATCCTGCCTACTCCGAGCAACAGATGTACAATGTTTTTGTACAAAGAATTAGGACTGCAACTTTACTAAGAAACCTTGTATAAGAACAGAGAAAAGCTCAAGGATTAATCACTAAACTGCATTTTAATATCCGTTTTATGTTACCGAAGCCAAGAGTTAATTGATAATTTAAAAGGCTCTGAGTGATATATACTCAAGTTTGGTCATATTCACATCTTCAATTTTGTAAAAATCAACTCTATTATCTAATGTCGGCATAATTGTGTTCCATTAAGCGATCTGTGCTGCAAGTAATTCTGGGATTATAAATCTAATGAGAACAAAATAGGTCTTATCCTATCTGAGCTAAAAGGTGCAGTAGAATGGCTCTGAATCTTCAATGTAAAGACAATCTGCTACTAAGACACTGTGATAACTATTCCTTATAAATAATGGAAAACTGAGCCCAAGTTTTTCTTTTTTGGTTATTTAACTCCACATAAGCATTAGGCAGCACGAATGCATGGATTAAACAGATAGCTTTATATCTTTTTCACAAAGAAATTTTTTTCAACTCTGAGTTTTTAAATCACAGAGCGACTATTCAGAAATAAGAGCCATTCTAAGTTTGGTTTGGGCCCACAGAGACAGAGAGAGTGCAGTCCTAAAAAAGACCACTCACTCCTTGATAGTTTACAAAATCCAGCTACAAGACTGGACCAACCCTGCAAGTATTACATGTTTAGACTGCTATTAGAAGAACTACTGTGCCACTCCTTCAGATATCAGGAGAAAAAGACTATTAAAAAAAAGTAAGAAAGAACAAGTTTATTATAATAAAAGCAAAATGTCAACATGCAATTCTATTCTGTATCATTAAAATCCAGAAAGAGTAAGTCATATATAAAGGTTGTACTCTAAGTCTCACATTACAAAGCAAGTTCTGTTCCTCACAGAAGTAACTCATTTGAAAAGAATAAAAATCTTTATCCAATTTATAAGAATACAATATCACCTGCCTTATTTCATGACCAAAAAAAGTAAATATTATCAGCACTTTGCATTGGAACAAAAGATGCACACTTTTTTAATATAATTAGAAGAAACACAACACGAAGAGATAACTATTCTTCTATTTACTTTTGTCTCTATACAGACAGATGAATGCTTTAAATTAAATACAGAAACATTACAAACACTACTGTGTTGCTTCCAGGGACAGTCAGCGTTCTAATGATGACTATGGTTGATAATTTTCTAACTACCTATATGGAAGGCTTCATGTTCTCTTCAACTGCCCAGAAACACAATGAATAAGCCCATTGCCTTTAGGAGTTAACATATCACTCTGTCACAGGCAGCTGGTATCCTTTCATTCTTCCGGTAGAGGGAGGACATATTCTGAAGAAATGTAAGGGCAGTTGATTTTATTAATGCACTCCACATCCCCTTCCCTCCTCTGCTTCCACTCAGAACCACCTCTAAAGATCTCAGACAACACATTACAAAAGCAGTTTTCTACTTCCCCAGGAGGTTGTCTCTATAAAGACCAGTCAATACATGAAATCTGCAGAGAACAATACACCACAGAAAACAGCAAAGATTTCTAAAGGCAACCAGCAAATGCCATTAAAAACAGACTGTTTCAGTTCTGAAGTTCCTATTCCCTCTGGAGTTCTCCAAGTTTCATTTAGTCTTCTTAAAACAGCTCAAAAATTCTTCAAGCATATGGATCGTGAGTGGTATAAAACCTGGATTAGAAATTGCTGGGTTAAGAGCTTTTTAGTACCACTCAACAGCCCACAATTCTCTCCAAGTCCAACCAACCTGCTTCCTAATTAGAAAGCAACCTGAACGAGACGTTGTTTCCTTCTTGTCTACAGCAGCCTAAGATTAAATGCTGACTTCTTTATTCAAAGTGACGTACCTGACAGTTCTAGGCTTACATTGATAACTGAGTTCCAATATTACTGCATAAATTACAATAATAAATTACAATAATTAATTACAATGACCATATCAAACAGTTCTGCTCAGAAAGCAACAACCCCCACCCACCCTCAAAGCCTATAAGCAACAGACAATCAAAAGGACCATCAAACTTTAGAATGCAGTGATGTTGACGTGGAAGTTACAATTAAAAACAGTACAAGCACTTTAACATTGAAAAATTAATAAAACAAGCTATGGTTGTTGTGTTCTTGACAAATTAATCCTACTGTATCAGAGAAAAACAGAACTAGGATTAATAAAACAAGCAGTAATTGATAAACACGTTTAAAACACATCAGCGTATCAACAATGGAGTGTTTGATAACGAGCCAACAATCAAGGAAATGCTTGTTCAGATAAAGGATGCAAGTGGCTCATAGGGAGATGAAGGAAAAGAGACTAAACTGTATTTTATCCAAAGTTCAACTACAATATAAAAATCAAAGAATGTATTTTGGAAAATTAAAGAGTCACAGGCAAGTCTTTCTCTTCTGCTGAGATGATGTGATAACCTCTTCAAGCCACTCACACCATTTATATTGGAGACACCAGTGACTGCACAACATGTAAGCCCTCTCCACTACTTGTTCTGCTAGAAGGAATTTGGAGAACAAAGATATTAGAAATAACCATTCAGGAATGGATAAAAAGAATTAAATAATCTGAAATAAGAGGAAAAAAACCTGCTCTTCAGCAGTAACTTTAAAATATGGCTTAACTATCAACATGGCTAATTCCTGTATGAGGGACTGCTTGGTAATAACTGGAAATAGACAAAATTTGAAAAAAATTCTGAAATTTCCCAACGCGAACTGTCTATAAACAGTAATTATGGCTAATCCATCTGGTCTTGGGTCAACAGAACTGATCCCATGATACAGTTATTGAAGAACAGTAAAAAACCCACAAGTTTCTAGTTCTTAAAACTGATAAAGAAGATTCCATTCTAGAGTACACCAAAACAGTGATTCTTGAGCAGATTGATGTGTAATTGGCGCTCTTTTATGATTCATGGGAAAATAAACTTGTCAAAAAAACAAGGAAGAGATTCTTATCACTTGTCCTGTTACAATCCCTAGCTGTGTTCACTGGGGCATTGGCCAATAGCACATTTTCTATCCCCATTTTGTTTGCAAAACTTGCAGCAAAGGGTAGTGGACGTAAAAATACATGGATTCAGGAAACTCCCATAACGCTCCCTGCACAGTATCCATGCGCAGTCCTGGAAGCTGCATACAAAGGAAGCGGTGAGTGCTCTTCTTCTCAGTCATAATTTTGGATACTGTGAACAGGTGCTATTTCAGCCCTGACAGGTAAAAAGACCCAAGGAAACTAACATCACTCAGTTACAGAATGACCAGGGGCAGCCTCCAGTCCATAAAAGCAGTCAGCTCTTGGCAGCAGTGAAATAAAGGAGCATCCTAGTTCTCCTTGGCCCTCCCACTGCAATTAATCTGGACTACCAGAGCCCCAGTGAAGCTAATTAATGGTTATTATGGAACATGGTTAATGACACTGTGGGCATGCATCAACACAGACACCCCATTTGTAGCTTTGCCAGAAATAATGCATTTTTATGACAGATAATTTGCAGACTCGATTTCTCACAATGCATTCCCTCCCTGAAGAGAATATCAGAATGCCAGGCTGTCTGCATGTACAGAAATATGCAGAGATATTTCATTTACCTGTAATTATTTACCAGTTACAGCTCTTAGAATTATAGCTGGAGCTACGTTTCAAAAAAAAAAAAAAAAAAAAAAAATCCACTACAGGACCAGAACACTGCGGGGAGGGGGGGAATGTTTCTTTAAAGCACTTTTTTTCTTAAAGAGTGAATGTTCAGTGCAAGACATATTTGACATTTTTATTCATTCAATAACATTTCCTTTTAGTTTAGGGAATTCTTAGAGCCAGAAATTGGGATAGATTGGTTGGTTATTGCTAGAGATATAAGAAAGTTGGCAAAGGTGTAGAAACTTCCCAACCACAGCTTTACATAAACAACTGCTAGGTTTCATCCCTGAACCACATTATTTCCAAAAGCACAATATTTTATGTGAAGACACTGCAAAAAATGTAGCAGTACATTTTTAATTCCATTTCTTTCTGTGAAAAAAAATTCTTGCATTTCACCCTAAATTTGTCTATTTTTTCCTTCCACCCTGAAACTCCAGTGTTTGCCAAGAACAAACTCTGCCAACATCTAACTGAGAGTTCACGTGAATAGCACAAGCTGGTTTTCCATAGCTTTCCATCTCACTCTATGTGGATTTTTTTTAAATGCCTTTCTGTATTTCTAACAATGAAAGGAAATTAATAGGTAAGTTCAGGACTTTGAATCTTCTGCATACCCTACAAAAAAACAAAACAGTGAAAGCACATTTAAAGCCCATGTTTGAAAAGTCATGATGTCAAAATACATCATTCTGTTTTGGTCTCCAAAACATGAATCTTGAACCCAAAGTCAGTACTCAATAGAATGGTCAGGGGTTAAGGGAGATGCTTATTTGATTATCCTTCCTACTACTAGTGCAATGAAGATTTTTTTAATATTATTTCACAAATCTCAAATGCCAGTGAAATTGTAAAAAAAAGCATAAAGATCACTTCTTATTAAAAGTATTTGAAAACAAACTTTCACTATATTCTTCCTATCTGTCTTCATAAAAATGCAGAAGATTTTTTTTTTTTTTTAATAGAAAGACTAGAAACAAAAGACACTAAAAATTTATAAACAAAACCAAACAAGACAGACATACAAAAAAGCACACTCAGGGACAGTATGATATAGATTACAATTCTCCCAATAGGGTTTCATATCAAACTTGCACATTTAGCAGCAGGAATTATTTTAGAGTAATGGTAATGTGGTACACATTTTCTCCCTCACAGACAGAAAACCAGGGAGAATCAAACCAGAGGAAGGGAAAACAAATGCTCTCCCAATAACTGTGACTTCCCACAGACCTTTTGTATCTAGTGGATTCTATAAGTTCTTCCCTGCAGAAATAACACAAATCTTCAGAAAACTGGAAAGCACAGTATAAATTTCACATAACGCAGCTACATGACAATGACTGCATTGGTCTGGACTTGTTATTTTACAGACCTTGCAAACAGTCCTCATTTTATGGCAACAAACTGACTCCAGAGACTCAACTAAACTAAGAACATTAGTCAGCAGATGCACAATGCCTTTAAATACTCATTTTGACTAACACAGACTTCAGATTACCTGTCTTGGAGCCTTTGGAATATATAAAACTGGAAACTTGTTTCACATACACAGAGAACCAAAGCCTTTAGGTTCAGTAAGTTGAGCCATAGCCCACCGTGAACATCCACATTGAATGGTGAATTCATCAACAAGCAGCTACCAAGTACACAGTTAAGAACAGAGCATTTGTGCCAACTCTGGTCCCCCATCTAAGGTAACCCATCCTACTTAACACAATGCTCACAGACAAATGTAGCAAACAAAATAAACTAAAGCTTTCTTCCTTTCACTTACTCATCATTGTACTCAAAATGTGCCTTCTTTTCAGTGTATGGAATTCCCACCATTGCTAAGAGAGGGGAACTCGCATTAGGAAGACCAAGGTCCCATCTCTCTGTCCCCTGCTCAAGCGTCATGTTCATGAGCAAACTGGAGACTGACAGATTTTGAACCCACAACACTCTGCTGGTTTGATACTCACCACTGTACACTCCAGAGAAAAAGAAACACTTGCCATTCTTTCTGATTCAACGTACTAGATTCAGGTCACCTCAGTCCAGGAGAATAACTGAACATTTCATGTTTACTGATAAAATTCATACAGCTGAGTCAATATGAAGCACTTCCCTCACTGTTTCAAAAAACAGACCCTGCCTCACCTTACTTCTCTAAAATAAACTTCATTTGAAACACCACTATTTTCCTATAAAAAGAAACATTCCAAAGTCCTCACCACCTCATCCTGCATAACCTGCAGAATGCATTATTATTATTATTACACAGTTCTGAAGAGCTTGTCTCCTCATTGTGTCTGCAGACAAGACATGCTGTTACAAGACGAATTGTGGAAATGAAAGGGGAATCCATGGTCCTCGGTGGGAGGCAAGAGCCAAGCTAGAGCCTACAATGGAAGTGGTTCTGTGACTGTAGTGTTTGTTGCTGCAAACAATATAAGAATTCAGCACTCATTTGAAGTGTATCCTTTAGAGTTCCAGCTGTGCTGATGCACAGATGGGGGGAAAAAAAAAATCTTAAAGGATAGGATGTATCAGTTCTTTCACTTGAAATAGGAAATACAGCCTAAATATAGAGGGAGAAAATATGAACACCAGGGTATATAAAAAATCCAAAAGTATGATTGCTGTAATAAAGACACACATGCAATGATTTTGAGACCTGCATGGTCCGAGACAGTTTAAATGGCTCCTGCTTTAACTTGCCACATTCATGCTCACCCAGCCTGAGAGGAACATGGGCAAAATACAAAGGCATGGGGGAAGCGTTTTTGCCCTGGTGAAGTCCTCAGCTTTCTCCTGAGTCAAGAACACAAGGATTTTCTTCCGGCACAAGGACCCTTTGCATGTTGGCTTCCCTCATCTCTAAGAAGCACGTGGGTTTCTGTCCTTTTCACATAAGCGTTCTGGAAGTACCAAGGCAACAGACACCCTACATCACAAACATCTGGTGACTGTGGCTGCACTGGTAGGAGAAACAAGAGAAAAGGGACGTCCAAAGAAAAGGCAGACAAGAAAAAGGAGAGGGACAGATGAGTATGTGTGTATGAGAGGGGGAACAAAACAATGAAAAAAAACAAACAAAAACAAACAAACAATCAGTGAAGTCTGGAGTAATGGGGAAGTAAGGTGATGAGCCTAAATAAAACACTTCATGATGCAGGAATGTGTGATGACAAAACTAAGAAGGGCCAGAGAGATATCAATACAACCAAAAAGGGAACTTGTTTGTGGGGCAGTGATTTACAGAATACAACACAAGTGTTCTGGAAAACTGCTGTTACCCACACATTCAGAAAAGGGAGAAAATAGAAGTGGTGATGTTTGTAAAGAGGAAAAAAATAATAACATGGTGAAGAAATACATATATTTGCTTCCTAAGGCAGTAAAGTTGCAGAACATAATGAGATCTGAAGGGAGATAAATTCAACCTTTGAGGAAGCTGGAAATGCATTCTGGCAGCTATCAAAGATATGCAGCAAATGAAGATCAGTCTAAAAGGTAAACAGAAATGGTGCAGTCTTCATTTATTTTCCTTTAAAAAAACTACAGGCAGATACCAAGGCCAAACCATGCCTTGACATAACTCTCTGAGGACAAACATAAACCAAAGGGACAACAGGAAGGACTGGAAAAGGTCATAGAAAAGAACTAAAAGGCTTGATGGACTTGGTCAGGGAGTTTTCCCCAAATCAGAGGATAGTGCCACTCTCAAGATGTACAAAATAACAGACTCCTATTGATACCATATAAATTCTTTTCATGCAAGAGCCTGCCACTTCTGTCATTAAGTAAGTTTTCCAATGAAGAAAGACCTTCTAAACACTGTAGGTAATCACCAGTAACTGAGGAAAAGCCAGGGAAAAAACCCCTGGTAATACAAAGGAAAATTAGGAAAGTCAAGAGTTATTTGAAATAAAAGTGATCCATATGCACTGAAGGCCTGCTATTTTTTGTGATTAACTAACTAATTAAGCATCACTAATTTCTCTTCATAAAACCTCAGAAAAATATTCTCAAAATAGGTACCACTACACAATCAGATGGTTGTGGTTTCCACAGGACCTTGCTAGTTTTCTCACAAGACATGTTCTAACTTCTCTCTCAGCTTCAAAGTCAGACACCAATAGAGAAGGGACAGCTAGGCTCAGAAAACTTTCAGTGCAAACCCATCAAAAGGCAATAAAAACACCAGTTTCAGAGATACTCCCTTATGTGGTGCAGCAGCCAACCCCCACTCCAGTCTCTGAACACATACCCCTCATGTCAAACACAGCAATGCTGTTTCATGGCCTTTTATTTTAATACATATGGAGAAAAGAGAAGCACTTCAAGTTCTCGTAGTGAAGGAAAGATCTTTCCAAATAAAACAATTAAGAGTGTGCTCAGTATTCTTATCAGGACTTGTTAATTAATTCTCACAATGCTCCCCACAAGTAGGAAGAGCAGAAAGATTATACTACTACAGAGCAACCATATCAGTATCTATGCAGTGACAGGCAATAAAATGGTCTAGAATAGCTAAAATATTCCTGTTCAAGAAAACACAGATTTACTGGAAAGTGATTGCATTTTTTTCAAAAAAAGACTGAGACTTTTAAACTCTGCCTGACAAGCCTAAAGCTCATAACCATCCTGGACAATCAATGCATTTACATGCACCTATCTGCCTTTCTGAAACCTCTAGGCTATAAGAAATTTTGACATTGCTAACACAACAAAGACTACATGTGAAACAAGTTGGTATAATATCACCTTGTCTTTGAGTGTTCATCTAAATCCCTCTTGATAAAAGCCCTTTCAGAGTTCTTCACAGTGACACACAGCTATTATGTAAAACACAAAGAAGGTTTATTCCAAGCTAAAAAATTTGTCTAACCCAAGTCCTTTCCTTTGCTGTGTGATAGGCTATAGTTTGGGTTTTTGTTTTTTTTTTTTTTTTTTTAACTGATTTCAGTCATTAGGGGGTACATGAAGAAAAAGAAAAATCCTCTGCTGTGCAAAGCTTTTCCTTTTTATGAGATCTTATGGCCCTGTGCAAGCAGTGATCTCCTGTTCTTTTCAAGTATCTTTATGGAGACTCCTGGGAAGATTTCCGCTGGATAAGAAGGCTTTGAGGGGCTGTAAGTCAGACACACACTCCTGAGCCCTTCATGTCACCAGGGATCTGGGGAAGGAGAATTATCTCTCAAGACTCTTTCAAAAGGGAAATCCACAGTACTGTCTCTGGAGCAGTTAACAGCTCCATCTTTGAGGCCTCCCATTAGAGGCAAGAATGACAGCTTCTCTCTTTGCTATGCTTTAGAAGTGTTCCCTAATCAAACACACAGGGCAGGCACACAGCAACCTCCCTCAATATTCCTACTGCATTTGACACCTCCTTATTTTATTCTGAGCCTCTAGCTAATTAGTCATTTCTGAACAGGAAATTTTCAGTATCAAAAAAACTCAAGCCTGCAGAGGTAAACTCAAGCACCACAGCTATTTCTGAAGCATTTGTCTGAACAAATGGAAAGAACAAAAGTACTTTCAATGTAAATATACCTTCTTTCTGTTGCACTAAATCATCAGGAATTGTCTTTACAGCAAGTTACAAGACATACCTTGTTAAGCATCACAGCAATTATTCCTGGGATACAAGTCCTAACTGTCCAAACTGCAAGGATTTCATGAAGAGTTTCCTCTAACTACTGCGTTTGGCACCAAACAAGACATACCTTACAGGAAACTTGTACTGGGGGGAAAAAATACGCAATTGCATGAAAGCAACAAGTTTTAATGTCATAAGAGACAATAGAAAACAAGAACTATCATAAACTAACAGCAGAAAAAGTCTTTTAGAAAGAAAAAGAAGTGTTCCCTAATACGTAGATAATCTTCCTAATAGCGAGTAGTTATTTTAGACATATATATACACACATATATAGATGAATTTCAAAGGAGTGGGAGAAATACCAGCCAATTGATTGGTTCAAGTTCCACCTTTTGAGATTTGCTTGCCTCAGTTTGTAGCTTCCTCACTGAAATTAAAAGGGAATTTTGCCCACACACACAGACTTCAGTAACAATTTTTGACAGAGAGACCAATCAGTCATGAGCAATCCAAAATATCCTGCTTCCTCATGAGACAAAAGGGTCCCCAAGGACAGTCTGTTAGGCTCCTTTTTTGACTGGCCTACAGTCAGAACAGAGATCTCCGGAGGCTGCCTGTCTGCAAGCCTCAGCAGACCCAGCCCCACCATTCTTCTCCTGCCTCGAGAGGTGCCTGCCCAGAGGCAGGAGAGCAGGGTCAGCAGCCAGGTGACAGCAGTCCTGGTGCAGTGGGACAGCACTGCCTGTGCCTCAGTGAGCCCTGGCACAGCAACCACTGCCCATCAGGATGGCAAAGGCCGACGAAGCTTTCCAGTCTTCTTACAATAAGGCTTTGTTGCCAGATATTCAGTTACACTAAAAGTTAACAGTTCCCTGGGAATTTACTTTGAGGTTTCTTCAAAATATTTTCAAGATATGAAACAAAAGGAACCATAGAGGGTAAAAAAGGCAGTGGTTCTGTCTATCTGCTGACACTTCTCAAGCCTGATTAGCTACTTAGATTTCTGACCAAAACTATTCCTTACCACAAGAAGAATCTGCACTGACAGCAAGGGCTTCCTTGGATTTTACTTGGGAGAGTGAGTAGAGATAACAGAAAACATCACTGTCACCAAAAATTACACATTCTGAGGTAGGAATGATTTTTTTTAATAAGAAGCCTGTAACAGAAAAAACTGTATTCAAAGAAACAAAGATGAAATGAAGGATTTTTCCAACCACTCTTTCACAAATCTCATTGAATGAATTTTTTAAAAACTGTTAGGGGGTTAATTTTGTTTGCATTTTCTGTTTTACATTTTCTCAGAAGTGTGATAAAAGAGAAAAGTTGCCTACATGCCTTTTCAAAGAACCTTTGTTATATTTTGCTGCTGAAAGAGCTCAAAAACTAATGCTGGATCTCTAATCCACTATGGAATACATTCTGTGCTACATGTAACCATTTTTGTGTATTACAAAATTGTAGCCTCAGAACTCTTTACCTTCTGTATGATTTGTACTATCCAGCACAGCTGTATCCAGTAACAGCAGCTGCACCTGTGCCATCCCCATCCCCAGATTCACTTTGTGAAGCTTCAGTAAATCAGTAAATGCAGTGTGGCAATTTGGAGTAAGTCGAACCTTTCTCTTGTTGCAGTTTAAGGATACTCCTAAGAAAGGATACCAAGCTTCATCTGCATGGCTGATAACACCAGAGCCTGGGAGACTCTTGTAGGGAATTTTCTGTTCTTATTTTCCTATTGTTCGTATTTGGCTAGCTCTTGCCTACTCTTTAGTAATAGTTAGCTACAAGCTTGGAAAAACAGCCAAAGCCAATGATAAATCTGCAGAGTCTCCTTGAAAGAGCTAGATACTCTCGCACCCACATCTCTGAACTCCACAGATCAGACCCTTTAAAGCTTCTTTTTAGGAATTATTTGTCAATGACTAGTAAAACAGGCAATAAATTTTTAAAGCTATGTTTTCTATAACTTTTACAGTCAGACTTAGTACCTACTTCAGTTATCATAAGAAGTGTTGCAACAGATGTTTTGGGGTTTAATGAAGGGAGTCAAGCAGATTTATTGCCTATTTCTTCTAGAGGCAACGGAACAATTTTCAACAAATAACTTCCCCCAGCACAGTCTTTATTTTTCTGCCTATACTGAATAGCATATATCAGACTGCAGTTCTTGCTCTTTGAAATGAACCACTTCACGCCTTTACAGATCAGCCAAGTCTGCTGAGACTCATGACTTAGCTGGAAGCAGTTACTCCAGTGGCAGAGCCCTGGTTGTCCTCAGCCAGAAGCTGGGGACACCACCACCTGTGAGATGATCCCTTGTGTCTGAGCTAAAGGGGTATAATTTTGAGAACACGTAATATTCTTTCAACTTTGTTCATGGTGCAGCTCTTCCCTTGAAATTATTTTTCCATCGGCCATACTTTCAGAAATATGGCCTCAATTCCCACACAGGTCAAGTCTGAGCAGAACTGAATTTTGATGCCACAAGGATAAAAAGTTATTTCTGGCCAACTGCTGCTGCTTTTGCTATAGGAAATAAATATGAAGGGACAAACCCCAGGTGAGGTCCCAGTGGTGTACTCAGGTGATCAGACCCTATTGTTCCAGATGTCAGCTGGGAGAAAATGGAAAATATGAGGGATACTTCTTTCCCAAATCCCAACCCGTCTTATGGGGCTGATGCCACACTTAGAGCCACCTGCCCTTTGCTACAGAGCTGCTTGCTTGGCCTGTGCCTTGAGCCATCCTGCCTTTAATTCCATGCATGTGATAAGCATGCAGGATCTGTCTGTGGAAGGATCAGGTATTGTACTTCAGAAATACCTACAAAAGACTGAGGGTGAAGAGCCACACTAATTTGAAAGGAAAGAAGAAATGCATCCCAAAGGGCATTTCCATGGGTGTGTCATTCTCTGCTACCCATGGCAGGGTAGAAGTAACCCTAGGGTGGTACTTACAGATAACACTAGGACTGGATCTGGTTCATGTTCACAGTACTTTCACTACTGCACTACTGATCCCAGGTCAGGTCTAAATGTACGTGGACCTGAGGAGCTTTTTTTGTGCACAAATTCTCACCTGATTTTCACTATTTAAAAACAGAGTTGCCCTGGGGCTACATGTGGTCTAGAACCTCATCTGTAACATGGCTGAGGATCAAGCCAGGCAGAAGTTCACGTAGTTATTGATGGTTATAAAGTTATACTTTCAGATTTCTAAGAACAAAAAGAAAACAAGTTGTGGTCTTCATAGTAAGTTTCAAGGAACTGAAGAAAGCTGCAGAAGCATCTAACAAATTTAATAAATTAAATAAATTACAATAGTAAAACATTGTCACCTACAGTGATTTCTTTGAGAGATTTATTCATGTTTCTGTAAAAAGTTCCTCAAAATACTCACAGAATTAATTCTTTACTTTTTATATTAAGTAAATGGTCTGATTTTATACAAAATCATCAACCAACTACTGTTTGCTATCAATGGAAACAAATATCAATTTCAAAAGTTCACACGCAAGATACAGAAGGCAGAACTTTGGAGGAATTTGCTGCAATCAGTTCAAATGAGGCAGATGGGCAGGAATATCCAACCCCTCTGACTCAGAGAGTTAGTGCTATTAGAGACTGTGATATTAGAGGTACTCAGAAACACTGGTGGACCAGAGAGGTCCCACTGCAGCATACTGCATTAACAGCAGCAAACCCTTGAGAATTTTCCAGGCTTTGCCAGCCCAGACTTCTTTGATGAATGGTATAAATAGAAGATGAAATAATCACTCACAAGTTTACAAGCACTAAAGTACAGCTATTAAAGATTTCTAGTCTCCATCATGACAGAGGAACAGTCATGCTTGGCAAACAGGCCAATATCTGAACTTATGGTTGTCAGACATCTAGAAGTCTCATCTTCGTTTTCTATCTCTGAGGCTTATCCTTCCAAAGACAAAAGAGGGTACTCCTTCATAATTGCATTTCCCTACAGAAAACAACTGAAACTGGCAAACTCAAGGGGGTTCCTCTCTCCTTGTCAGCACTTAGGTAATAGCTTATCATTCAAGAACGTCCATCAATTTCTCTAGTCTTTCTAGTTAGCTAGTGGTAAAAGGAACCCCCAATACTACAAATAAAGACTTAACAGACCACTTTGAGGAAAATAAACACAAGGATGAGGTTAATGACAATGAGCATACTGACATTTTATGGTTGGATTCAATGATCTTGGGTCTTTTCCAACCTAAATGATTCCACAATTCTGTATTTATGCTCCATGCCAGGGAGCACTGGGGTCACTGACTCCAATTCTCTGCAATCACATGGAAAATACAATCAAGGAGTCAGTAACACATCAGTCCCGGGAACACCAAGAATTATTTCTTAAATTGCCTACCACTGGTTTCAACGTGTGGTTCACAGATCAATCTAGGCAACTAAAAAAACCAAGTCTGTTTTCAGCAGATTTAAATTATCACCCCCCTCAGGAACTTTTCCAGAGGTACTGAAATCAAAAAAAGCTTGAAAACTAGTTTACATCCATCCCAAAGACTACAGTAAGAGGCCAAAGGCCAGAGCTACAACACAACTGAAGAGTAGAGGCAGTTCAGGCTGACATGCTGACTCCAAAAATACCGAGAAAGGCATTATGTCAAATAATTCAGAAAATCCTGAGAAGTGAATCACAACCCACACAGCACCGAGAGTAAAAATGAAATAAGTAGCAGTTCCTCAGTTTTCTCACCAGGGAGAAAAATTTCCTCACAAGTCCACATCTTGTTTAACCCACTTCTGGTTCAAGTGAATGCAGTTGAGTGGTACCAGGATTAACCAAAGGGTGTGCCAGGCTAATATACCAAACACCCCATCACTTCCTCTGACCGACCTGGTACTTTGGGTGATCAAAGGATGCCAGAGACAAAAATGCAGGGAAACAAAATAAGGGACGAAACAAAGAAGACTACCATGCCCTTTAAGCTGTGTTTCAAGAGAAATATCCCTTCACGAGCCCTTCTTGGCGAGCAGAAGGCATGAACTATGTGATAACACTACATGCACACTGGCAAGAGGAACTCCAATCCCAAGGACACAGACAGAGGTCACAAAGTTTTGTCTTCCTTACTATGTTATACAGATCAGAGCTTGGAAAACATATGAGGAACTGCAGTGGGATTCCCATTTCTTTTCACTTGGCAATTTTCATTCACCAACAACCATAGTTAAGAGGCAGACTTCCACAATTTAAAACTTAATCCAGGACCAGCATCCAGAAAATCAATTGACCTTTCTCTGTATCAAGATAACTAATACTCTGAACAAGTTTACTTCCTATATTAATATTTTTCTAAAGAAAAAGAGATAAAATTAGTTCCGTGTAAAATCTCATCAAAAAGGGAATATAATTATGGGGAGAATGGAATAATCCTTTTTTAAGCCAATATATCCCTCTTGAGACAATCATCGATATACTTTAGAACATTTCAAGCCAATTTATCAGCATTTAGGAAGAAAAAAGAATGCCTCGAGGCCAGGCCTGTCAGCAAATATTTTCATCTTCAACTTAAATCTCAATATTATTCTAGATGAATGCATTGTAGGCACAATTTTTTTAAAGCAGTGTGAGCACTATTACATTGATGGCCCCACTTCTTCCACATGAACCATTATTTGCAAATATGGACAGCCTGGAGAAAGAGGTAACCGGCAATCTTTTGGAAAGGACACAGACACACTTCATACTAGCAACCTCCCTGGAAGAAACTCACACAACTTAGTAGAATCAGATTTATGAGAACAAGATCAAACTACATCTGCATTTGTCTGTCTCTGTGGTTTCATAAAGATCACCTCATATTTGTTAGAAAACTTTCTGACCAAAAGCTAAAATAATTCTATTTTTTTTTATCAATATAACATCACCAGAAACATTTTTAAAAAAAATGAAAGAACTGCGAAGTCCTTTTTTGAGAAGTGATTTCATTTTTCCTCATGTATGTTCACTGGAGCTTTAGACCAGCCTCCTTAGCTTATTTGCATCTTATCAACAGTATCATAAGTTTTTCTATCAATTCTCAAGATATTTATTATTGTTGTAATGACATGCTAAATCTTGACGATAACACTTCAAATTCTCAGCTTCAAAGTACATCTTCCAAAGGCCCTGGGATCTATGACAAGGATCTATGACTATTTCCTAGTTAATCTGATAATCTGACAAGATATCTTCAAATTATACATTCAAAGTAACTCTGAAAAGATGGAGATATGACAGAACTTTCTAAATCCATATATTTACCCTAAGTCTGATACATCTCACCAAGAAAGTAGTTTGGATCAGATTTAAATGGCAAGTTGACACAGGACTTCAATTTGCCATAAGGAATTTTTCAGGGGCACTGGAGCCAGCAGAGCCTTTCCAACTGTCCCTGTGCTGTTCTGCACTCAAAGAAACACACCCTATCCATTCTTCAACCTCAGAGAGAACAATTTGACCACATTAGTTCACTAAATTGTCCCAGAAAGTGAACTGAGCAATCCAGGCTAACTGCCTGCCCCTTGATCATCTTGAATCTGAGTTTAACTTGAATTTAGCCAGGTAAAATGTTGTGTGTATGTATGATACATATTTTTCTCTAGGGCCTTGTACAGTAGCTCTCTGGTCTCGTGTGCTGCATTTTACAGTGTACGAATTTTACAGTTAACTTCCACTCCACGCACAGGTTTTGTACAGAGGTAAACTACACCCCTGGGCAATTTAGCTGTGCTATTTCTGGGAGGGGAAAAAAATATAAAAGAAAGAAACACAACTTTCTACATTGCAAGTCTGTCACAAGTAAGTTACAGACTGTGAGCTTTTCTCTCTAACAAGCACAAAAGAACAGCAACATTTTAAAGCACCTTTTCTCTTTTTACAAACACAGGAGATCCAAAATAATTCCCCCCACCCCCATTAATTAGCCCATGTCACAGCTCATTCATTTATTTTTTCTGAGAAATATACTTCAGAAGCAAACTATGAAACAGACCCTGCGCCAAGCCTTCCTCTTGCAGCATCATTTAGATGGGCCACTTCCACTGACTCAACACACCCATCCATTACTTCTTAAGGCAAGAAACAAGATTCCAGGTTACAAATAGTCTCCCTGCAGGCCAGCAACAACAAACACCATTGATCAGGATTACCAAAATACAGTTTAGAGCCCCACTGGCACCATAAGTGCAGGACGTGAAGTCCAGTATTGGACCAAGAACCTATTTCTTGCACACTCACAGGTGCTTTTCTGCATGTTGAGATGCCTAAAGGACAACATCTCTTTGAAGATAATTAACACAAGAAAAAGTATACAAATACATTAATATTATGACAACACATGATCTGCCTTCTAATTCATGGGCATTTTAAGAAGTGGTTTGGAGCCATTTTAGTCTGAATACATTTAACTGCTAGCCTTGCCAGAAAGCCTTACAGCAAATACAAGTGACCACTGATGTAATTTCTTTTTTTTACGTTCCTGGTATTTTGCCATTCTTTAGGGCTTCTGTGATGCCCTCAAGGAGCACCTCTGATTTCTTGTCCATGCGTGATCTCCATTTCCTCATAATGTCAGTGATATGCAGCTTTAAAGGTTAAAATCTAAAATAAAATCTATTAAAAAATAAAAAAGGAAAATTACCCATCAGTGAAAGCAGGATGAGAGACTTAATTCTGTAATACAAGGCTCACTGCAGCAGGTAACACAGAGGAAGCTACATGAAACTTAAAGGTTTCCCCTGGTGGTCACTGTAAAATTTACCAGAGACACTTTCCATTTCTCTAATGCAGTTTCACTTCTTTTAATGTAAATGAAAAAGACAAAACCTTAGTTTTATCATGTAGATACAGTAAGCATTTACAAACCTTAGAATATACTCTGAAAAAACATCTGTGTAGTGCTGCCAACAGATGTTGTCATCACAATTATTAAAATGCAGTGGAAATAGAATAATCCAGCAAATCACAAAAAGCCTGTTCATAAAATCTATTGCACTGAGCAGTGGCAGAGAAGAGGGAAGGATAGGGTGAACACCATGCTGCCCAACAGGAGAAGGTAGTTTAAAAAGATATCAAAATTTGGAGAAATAATTTACATTTACAAACCTCACCAGGAAGTACAATGATGGACCTGCTGACCATGCAAAACAGGGCACCACTAGAAGTGATGAGGTGGCTCTGAAAAGCAGAATGATAGCCAGGAAAAGTATGCGTCTCCCCAGAAACATGCCTCTGAGAAACTGCAGTTTTGGTTAAGCACATCAGGCATAAAGATACCAGCTATAACTGGACAGTCCCCAACTGGGCAACAGGACACTAAGAGAAAACCAAATGGGTAACAGAAGAAAACCTTTCCTGAGACAAAAAACTAGGTTACTGCCAAAAAAAAAAAAAATTCTAATGAAAGACAGTAAAATGTCATTTGAGAACTAGGATTTCAGATTTGATTCTGGAAGAATCAGGTATCACCAGTCATTGCATTGCCCAGACGACTCTGAGTTTTAGCTGACATTACTTTCTTAAGCAAGTGTAAAAGCAAAAAGGACACACCATGGTCACAAAAATGGGAACTGCCCTCAACACATGACAAGACATTAAGCCTTTAGAAATCCATTTGTGAAACAAGCTTGGCACATTGTGCCTGCCACAGGCAGAGAAGGGAGGGACAGATTACTCCAGCCACCTACTTGAAGGAGGCTCTCTCTAATCATGCTTGACAACAGCCCTTCTGCTTGCCTGTGCTGCTGGCTTTTGTGAGCACCCATCCAGAGGCAAGGGAAGACTCCACGGGCTGCCAAAGCACAGTAACACAGCTGAGGATGCTGCTTGTCCAGAAGCTTTGCTGCAAGACCTTCCTTTCAAATGTTCTAAGAGTGACTACACAGTCTATCAGCTCCCTTACAATTTGTTGGGGGCTTCTTAAAGGGATAAAAAACCCCAAACCAAATAAAAAAAAAAAGAACACCTAGGTAGTGCTGAAACAGGTGAACACATTAATCCACATAGAGACACACTCATTTCAAGGTGTCCTGGGCAAGTGGCTTTCTACAAGTTCAAGTTTCATCAACCTCAACTTCTGCTAGACTGTATCTTTCCCCATCTTGTCCTCTGAGCACACTTTGGAAATTCCTTTTCTTCTCTTGGAAAGTGAAATGCCTGCCATTATTTGCAAAATGGTTTCTTGACTAACACTGTGGCACCCCTGTCCTGCTCCAGGCTCTCTAAAGATCCAGACCCATACTGTGCAAGCAGCTCCCTCAGACCTGAAAAAGAGCAAGCTTTCTCTGTTTCTCTTTGGGTCACTAAGTCCTACCTATATCAAAAACAGTGTTACTTCCACAGTAACTGAACAACTTCAGGACTAAAGCAAGCTGAAAAGGAATAAAAGAAAAATAAAGTTTCAGTAAAAACAAAGCAGATAATTGGGTTGCTCCCTTTCATTTTTTGTGCACTTCAACACCCTAGTGCTCTGTGGTTTGACCCTGATTGACAACACATCCTAAGCTTCTTTTCTCTGAGCCTCTCAGATGACTGTTTTCATCCCAAAAATATTCTCAAGTAGGATAGTAAATGGCCAGATCATCAGCCCTTTCTACTAAAAGGCACATAATATTTCACACAAGGCAATGCTCAATTTATACCCTGGCATTCTACAGCACTTTTAAACTGAATGTAAAATTAAGTCAAGGGTTTGCAAACACACAAAGGCACTGAGAGACTCCCATAAACCAACTCCTCCTTCCACCATCCCAAGTTTTACCTTGATCCAGGAGCAGAGAAGTTAAAAAGACAAAGGGCTGTGGAAATGCAGTTCCTCTACTGAAAGTATTACCAAGCAGCAAATATATGGTGTTTCCTAAATATCAAGTAACGGTAGGGTTATTTACCCACTGACAAGGACAATTCTCACGAACTTTACAAACATTCACTTTTATGGAAAATCCCTTTATTCCATTTCTAAATAAGAACAAACCAGATTGTCAATGAGATTGTGAGGATATAGAAAGCATTCTGTCATCAATGCTACTAGTTAAAATCTCTATGATTTAGATAAGTTAGTTAAAAAGCAGAGGATTAAATGACTGGACTGAGAATAAGATAGTTAATGAAAGCTTGGGCCCAGTGGGAGTTTTTTGGTTTGAGATTGGTGTATTTATAAGAAAGAAATTAATTTCTTAGATACTATTCTCATGAATATGATGGGGGAGAAATTGTTTTCTTACTGTCCTTTTACTCAGTCTGTGAAAGGTTGCTAAGGGAATAGTTCTCAGTAAGGTCAAGCAGTAGAAACCCTGCTGTGTGTTTTAATGCAGCCAAACAGCACTTGAAGTTAATGCCTCCTGGTTCTTTCTACCTTTAAGGATTGGCTGTTAGTGTTTTCCAGTGTTCTTACTGCATAACTTAATATGTAAGAGGCAAAAGGGAAAAAATGGACAGGCACCAATATGCCACAACAGGGTCAAAAGAACAGAATTTCACAAAAACTGTGGAGTATAGACAGCCTCTTCCTGACCAGACAAACCTTTCAGGCTTAAAAAGCACTCCAAACCCACAGACCTGAACACTGTTTCAAACACAGCAACCAAGTCTCCAAATTATAATTAAATGCGAGCTATTAGGAAAAACATAAAAGGAAAGCTTTCAACATAGTTCTCATTTCGGGTATTTATTGCCTTAAAGTTATGTAAATGAAAGAAAACTTGGCATATTAGCATATCATTATTATCTGCCTTTGAAATTATTACAGATCTACATATGATATAAAATGAGGTTCTCAAAATGTTGCATGCTATTTAACGGTCTCACTTCAATTTTCTCACCAAGAAGAACCCAAACAGCAAAAGAGCTACACCAAGGATCAGCATCAGCTTCTCCCTTTCCTCAGTGAAGAGTGAGAGGGAAAGGATTCTCAGGATGACACCCAGGATTTCAGCCTCAGAGCTGACACATTTTTGTGTAAGGCAGTCTGCATAACCTGTATGTGCCCTGTGCATAAAATGTTTCATTCCTCGGTCTGAAATATGGCCACTTTCCACAGGTTCCCAAACAGAAAGGACCACACAGAATTTCCATATGATAAAAAAAAAAAAAAAAAAAATCACTGCAAGTACCATTACATCAAAACAAACAAACAACAACCAAACAAACCGCTGAAAAGGGGGAAATTGAAGGTGTAAAACATTTTTAAAACCTGTCGACTCAAATAACTGAAAATTATGGAAAAATCTTATGCCAGAAAACCAAGATCTGTGTGGACCATTTTCATTCTAAGAGGGCACTTTCAGATAAACACAAATATTTTCAGGTTGGTTTAAAAAAAAAAAAAAAAAAAAGAAAAACTTTAATTTCCTATCATTACAAGACTCCCACAGCAGCATGGTAGCATGATTCCAAAAATTTAATCTAAGTAATTTTTTTTTCTGAGGGGCAAATTGAAAAAAACACCTCTAAGCGTGAGATGACAGAGACAAATAAAGGCACAGCAGGAATTCCCCTCAGAGGAAATTTATTATGAATCAAAGTATGAAAAACATTTTGATCTTTGCCTAAAAAATGAGTTTGACTATGGTTGCTGTGAAACGACAAAAAGTTAAATCCAAAGTAACTGTTTCAGCCACAGTCTTAGTGTGCTGCAGTGTTACAGTCAGGCACTAGCATAGCTGTATAACTAGGCTTTGAAGATTGGTTTTGTTTTCTTTCCAGTAAACAACTACATTATGAATATTTAATAAACATGATGATGATATCCCCTCCCTTCAAGGAATGTATAGCTTTAACTCCTTTCACTGTGCGGCTCAACCTTAGCACAACAAATTACATCAAACGTTAAATTCCTCTCATTCAACAAGTACGAAGATGCAATTTAAAACGTAATACTTAGATAGTCAATCCCCTAATCATCTGTAGCTGGAAGACTCTGAACAGAGAAAGGCTCAAGGCATATTCCCTGCTGGACACGTTATAGTAAGTCTAGCAATTAAATTTATTTGTATGGCATACATGGGCAGACATGTATATGCATATGTACAGATTGTGTCTCACAGCTCAGGATCCCTGTCTTGAGCCATCATTTTAACTAGACCAGGCTGAGGCGGATTTGTATACTCACTTCACATTTACAGATCCTCCTCCACATTAATGACTGAGAACAGCTGCCACAGACAAACAAACACTCAGAATTTTTTTTTCCTTTAAAAAAAATAATTAAATAGGAAAACTATAAAGAAAATTTTTAACCCTGAAACACATTCACTAAAATTTTTATGAACACTCCTTCTTTCTGATCTTTTGGAATAGTTTCTAGTGTACCAGCTAATGATGTAGCATATTTTCTATAATGAAATCCCAGAAAAAGGAACAACCAACTACAACTCCTTGGTAAATGAGCAGGATCAGCAGCAGGATCAGTGGGAAAGTCCATTAGGTACTAAAAAAGAATTGCAGTCTAACCTGCAGCTGCTCTTGTATATGAGACCCTTAAAAGAGGTGGGTGACCCACATAAAACATGGAAATAAAGGTATCAGCAATTCTGCAATTACAAGAGAAAGAAAAAATGAGCTTAATCTGTGATGCAGATAAAGGAAGTGAGAAAGCAAACAAACAACCAGGAAAAAAAATAACTCATGTTTCAGACTAAATAAAAGTATTTTAACTGCAAAACATGAAAATAACAAGGGATACCATGACACCCCACAGCAAGCAGGGCTGAGATACCGCCCATGGCCACCTCTTCACCACGAGCCGCCACCATGCTGGGGCAGGACTCTGTGCTCTTAACAGGTTCCATCCACACTGCTGGTGTTTCCACAAAAAGCCCTCAGTGCCTCAGGATGCTGAGCTGTGACTCCACAGCAGCACACCCTTCTTCCCCCGACTGCTGTGCCCGATGTGTGACTGTCCCACACTGAGCCCTGGGCAGCTCAGCCCCAGCCTGAAATGATGGGAGCCTCTGCAAAAGCAGAACACATGGCTGGGGTGGAACTAGCCCTGGTACAGCCTGTAAAAACAACCAAGCTGCACCAGGGATGAGTTTGAATGGGAATTCCTCCTGAAAGAACCAAGTATTTTGCACCTGCGGTTAACCTGTGACCAGAATCCGAATAGCTGTTGGCTACACAGTAACAAATCACAAGTGGGGATGAAAAAACAAACGTATATTTGGATGTTTGCCCATAGTCTGTAGCCTGCCTTCATCTTCAGCACCCAAAGGACTCCTTCATGGACTATTGACTCCTGTCCTTCCTACTGCAGGTGCCTGCTTTCAGCATAACAAAAACATAGGAATGGGAAGAGATGGACATTTTAATATGCTGTTTTCTTTAGCTCAGCAAAACACTCTGGTTTATAATACACTGAAACATACAACTACAAAGCATAAAAACACAAGCACAATGAACTGACAGTGTCACAGATGTCTTCACCATGGCAGTCCTTAACAAGTCGTGGTCTGATCTCAGAGGGCACAAGGAGGTAAAACTGCTGAGCCCATTCACCCCACTGAGCAACAGCTTTTAAATGTAGCAAACTAGTAAAAAAAAAACCAAGTAGTTGCACAGCAAGGCCTCTCTGACCACGGGAGGGAACCCCTACCTACGCTTTTTCTGGTTGGTTTCTAAAAAGTGTTGAAAGTTGAGATTTAACCTGGGGGGAAAGTATGTAATATGTGTTTTCCACATAGTTCAGAGTGCACCTGTCAAAAACTTCCAAACAAGACCTTGCACCCTGATGTGAAACCTGTGCTCAAGCAAACCATGGAAGAAGAGTAGATAAAGGTAAATTTACTTGACAGTGAAAGATTCGAGAGAAAACACTGGAGAAAAACTGACAGTATATTGATATAAAACAATCCTTTGCACTTCTGGCAGATGAGGGGGGTTCTGTTATGCTTTACTTTAAAAATCTAGATACACCCCATGATTTTTATCTATGCACAAAGTCACACAATCCAGTGCAGTCAAATCAATAAAGCCTTGTGTTAAAAAATAAATAAATAAAAAAACCCAAAGAACAAACAAAACAAAAAAACCCAACCAAAACTATTAATTTTTATATGTAATATTTCATTAATAAATGTAAACAGCAATGGAGCTGCTGAATCCCATTCTCCAAGTCTATATTTCATCTTAGTTATCTACACAGTGATCAACTTAGAGCTTCTCAACAAATAAGACTTTTAGAAAGCAACTGTGGTAGTAATGTGAACTATATACACTGAGCCAAGATAGATCAAGGACCATGTGCTGATCTCTTCTCCCTGGGATCCAGTGATGGAATGTGTTGGAATGGTTCAAAGCTGCACCAGGGAAAGTTTAGACTGCTCAATGCCACAAGCCTGTTGCTGTTCTGAGAGGCATTTGGATATCACTCTTAACTACATGCTTGAACTTTTGGTCAGCCCTGAATTATTCAGGCAGTTGGACTAGATGATCACTCTACTTCACTTCCAACTCAAACAGTCTATCCTGTCTATTCTATTGACGTCAAGTATGTATCAGTACCAAGTGCTGCAGACTATGATAACAGACCAGATTTACTCAGTGGTATGCAACACAGATACCCAAAAAATCATCAGCTCCAAGCTGCTCTGAAACCACAGCAGTGTGTATGGGACTGACAATAAACCCATTCATGGAATACCATTCTTGCTCTCAAATCACATTCTGATTTTCCAAATTTGTTCTGGTTTCCAGGACTGACAGCATTTTAACATCAACAAGAACACATACAAGGCTGCCCAAATTAGAAACAATTCATTTGAAACTGCTATGCAGAGAGAACAGCCAGTTTCAGCTCCGGGAAAGCTCCATAGATGTGTAAAGCATCATCTGCTGAGAAACAGGGTTTGAAAGTTTCACAGATTCTGAGTAACAGCCTCCTTTGTACCCCCTCTCCTAAGGGCACTAAAAATGCTAAGTATTAGCTTTCCTATGCCCCAGTTTTGACCTGCAGCTAACTACACCTCCTGCAAAAGCAACATTTGAAAAAACACACATTAGTTTTGTTTGTTTTGGTTTTTTTTAGTTTAAACATGCCATCACGTTTTCAAGCCCATCTGGAAATCTGTTTGCCACCCATATGTCATACACACAGCCCCTTCTCAACACCAATGGCAGGCTCAAAAATCACAATCTGAATTGAAAGCTGAACAATTCCTCATACCTTAGAGCTTATTTGAATCCTTTAATCACAAAAAAGTTACCACAATACTAGGTTAAATACACACCATACACAAACAAGCACTTCTTACCTCGCACTGCAGTCACTTGACTGAAACTGAGCACATAGCTCTTTCGGAAGCAAGGACCGAGTTTAACTTCATGTTTGTGATTTGAGCCCGTTTCTCTCCATCATATGAAAAGAACAACAATTCCCCATGTATATTACCTCCCACGACAGTGAAAACAATTTTTCCCTCAAGTAATTGCCCCATGCATAAAAGCAATATTCCACAAAATGCAAAGATCGCTTACAAGGGCAGACAACGAAGTCCTATTTTATGCATACACCGTGGTCTGTTCATTCTTTACTGTTACATCCCTTGCCCCTGGAGTTCCTTCCACCATTAGCCATGATTTGTTATAGAATGACTTGGATGGGGTCAAAAACAATCTTATTACTTATCAGCACAACAGGATGTTGTTTATGCAACATATATTAAAATGAAAGGCAAGGAATGAAACACAATTTACACCTTTTGTTAATTACTGTTTGCTGGCACCTGACAAAACCATTAACATGAGGGCCCACCAAGACTTAGAAGAAGAAGCATCTCAATTTTATTTACCTAATTCAGTCATCAGAGACTGTCACAATAGGGCCCTTCTTTCTCTGAAGCAAAATCCCTAAAGCTTTCTCAGGTGGAGTTCGTTTGGGGTTTGGGTTTTTTTCCAGGTCTTGCAACACTTCTCAGCACCTTCCAGCACTGCATGCAAAGCAAGCTATCTTCTGTTCGTTCGGCTTTTAGTTCTGCAAATGCACTGAGAAAACCCCACAGTTACTGTTGAACTACTGCTTCATGCTTCCTACCCATGCAGAAGTTCCCCCATTGTACAATAAATGTCAGGTCAAAGGCACATTAAAAACTATCTCCATCAGTAACTAAAGTTTTGTTATTGTGTAATAGACCTTGTTACATCAAGTGATGACTCTCCATAACTTTACCAGCACAAAAATCCTTGAAATAAAGGCCCTTGCTAGTAGTACTCTCTTAAAAGGACTAAAGGAATCCTTTACAATGTCATCCCACAAGGCTGTGCAAAAGACAATTCAAAGACATGCAGTATTTGTGATTGGTTTGTTCGTGTGGACTGTTCTGATGGTACTACCACAATAGTCTACTTTTTATAGCAAAACCCAATTTGGAATAAAAGTTCCATCCCTATGAAACTAAGGCTTGCAACATTGACTCCCATGGTGCTGCTTAGAAAGACACTGCAGAAAAATAATGTGGACGTCAAGGCAATTTACGTAGCGGCAGCAAGATTCTGTGAGCAGTCTGGGCAGCGGATTTGCTCCAGGTTATTTTGACTACTACATGCAATATTTTACGGAAATGAGCAGGACACACGTACAGTGAGATACAGTAGGATTTTGAATAGTCAGAACCACACCAAGTAACACTGAGCAATGAGACTACACTGTAAGAGTAGAACAGCAGCCTGTATGTCCCGTGGATCATTCTGTCAGCATGTTGTATAACAATTTCAAAAGTAGGAAATTAAATGTTAAATAATAATAAAAAAAAAAAAATAAAGACCTAAACCAATAAAGCAAGCCAGGAAATTGAGCACAGTCCAACACTCTTTGCTTAGCTCTCCCATTGTGGCAAGCTTTTACTTGCAGATAGGATCATTTCATAGTCTTCCCAAAAGAAGACACCTTGATATACCTTAATGAAGTAGTGATAGAAAACAAGTTCTTTTTGGAATTGTGAACATTCATCAACCACTTCCTTAATTCTCCAGCATGGTATCAGTTCATCAAAGAGCAATTCTAACTGCAATGGATACATGAGCTCTGAAAGAACATCCTGGAAGGGACAGTAGAAAACATCTTAATTTACATACATTCAGGTAGCACAAAGATTCTATACTAAAAAGGTTGAAAATCCGACCAGATTCTTTTAAGTGGACACAGCATAGGATTTCAACAGGGAAATTTTATTTTCAAAGTAGTCTTCATAAATGCAGTACTGATCTTCAAGCTTAGCAAATAACCCAATTAAAAAGAGAAAAATGAAAAAAAAGTGTCAAGAAGAACGCTCCAGTGGGTCACGCTTTTCTGCTTTCAACAAAACTGAGCAAAGGGACCCCATCCACCAGACTGCCAGCTCAGATCCCTGGGCATTCAAAATTGTTTCATAAAGTTTAACTTCTGAGAAGAGACATTGTTGAAAGCAATTGTTCAGCCAGCCAACTACTGTCACTTCCATGAATATGAATAAGCTCCAATATAGGACACTGAGCTTTTTGCAAACGTAAGAAGATCCAATTGCCCAGTTATTCTTTGCCAATAAATCAACCCAACATTATTTAGAGATTTTTATTTTCCTCTGGTGCCTGAATATACGGGTGGAGTTTTGTTTTAAAGCCCCCTCCTTTCCATTTTCATAAAGAGGTTTTTTACAGCACCTTGCTAAGCTTTCAGAGCAGCAGGAAGAATCCTCCTGTCAATAGGATGAGGCTCTTGAAAATATATATATATTGCTGTTTCTCCTGAACGTGCATGATATTAACTAGCACCTACTCTGAAGAAAACAGATAGCAGAAGATATTGTTCAGAGTTCATGAAAATTAACATTTGGTGTAAATTTGTAGCCATAATTTGCATGTGCACAACTCAGACATAAATACATATGGATTAATGCAAATTTTCATACAGGGAAAGATTCACTGTGCTCTGTAAAACTAAGGGTAAGGCTGGTGATGAATCATTTTTTTTTAAATATTCTAGTCTGGATATATAAATAGCTCTCTGTTTCTAGAATAATTACTACTGAAAAACGCAGCTTCTGAAATAACCCAGGCCATAATTAACATTCGCTTCATTAAATCACAAATAATATCTTTTTAAAGTCTTATTTGTAAAGGCAAGCTGATTAATTTAAACGTTTCCCTTTTGCAAAAGACCTAATTGTAATTATTTACCCACGTAGGTACTTGTAAACTCTGGGAAGGTGTTCAGCCGGCTCCCCTGCCCGGTCCGCAGCCCCCGGGAGGGAGCTCCGCGCTGACCGGCTCTGCCGCCCCTCGGGGGCGGACAGCGGGGCAGAGAGGCCGGCCTGTGCCCCGCCACCATCCGCAAGTGCCCGGCCCCCGGTGCCGCACGACCCCCTCCGTCCGGGTGGGACCCCCTGGCCCGCCGCATCCACGAGTGGCCCTTGACGGGGGGACGGGAGCGGCGGTGGGGAGGGGAGCCCGGCCTTCCCTCCGCAGCGGAGGGAGGGGGTGCTTGCGAATGCGGGAGCGATGCGGAGCCCCCCTGACCTGCCCTCTGCCCGCAGCTTGGCTGCCGCCCCCGCCCGGGCTGCCCCGCTCCGCACGGCCGGACTGGGCACGGCGCCGCCGCCGCACCGCGCCGTCCCTCCCCTTTCCTTGTAAGACAGCGCCGACCCCCGACCGAAGAAAAGTTTCCAGCCGAGCGCCAGGACAGGTGCGGGCTGTGCCCGGCGCTGCCGCTCCCTCCCCGCCGCCGGGAGGGGACGGGGCGGTCCGGTCCTCCCCCAGTCCCGTCCCCGCACCGCGGGGACCGCCGAGGGGCTCACCTTCCTGCACCGCATGGAAGGGGTTGTTGGCCTCTATGAGCTTGATGGAGTAAGTGATTTTCTCACTCTGGAGAATGTCGTCATTGAGGTTCAGATCCGACACCGCCTGCTTGAACACCTCGTCGTCCTTAGCAGCATTGCCTTCGAAAATGGCACCTGAGGGGAGGAAGGCGGCAGAGGGTGAGGAGGGTTTAGCCCTGCTCGTCACCGGCTCAGCCCGCCCGCCGCCCCAGAGCCCCCTGTCCCCTCTGTACCAGGGCAGTCCCCGGGGGTACCGGGACACACGCGTGGGCGGCCCCTGCGCTCTGGTCCCGGGCACGGGGGACCTCAGCATTTCTCTCGACCACTCTCGCTCCACTGGCATTTACGGATTCCTGAACCGCAGCCACGTCGGCACGAGGGATTCGCTTCTCCAGTGACAAGAAAGGGAGCAGGCTTGGCAACTCCAGCAACTTTTTGCTCGCTGCTCCGCCGCTGTTGGGATGTTGCCTTTGAGGCTGCGGTTTTATTGAGGCTTACAAGCACGCACGGACGTGAAGCCAGGATTTGCGTCCAGTAACCTGGAAGCTGTAATTTCACTGTCCTGTTTATGCAGTTAACGTGAAAACATCTGGCGATGTGTGTTACATAAAATCCCTATCTACGGAGCGTGTGTGTGCCCACGCCAGGCTTACTGCCCTGCTCTACGCGGCGCTGGGAGATCTTTAGAGCTGGCAACAAAGCAAGCAAAAAACCGCTATTCCCCAGCCTGGAAAAGTCCTGCTGATTCACACCGTGCATGCCTGTGGCTGGAGCCTCTGTGCACTGCTCGTGTGAAATCAGAGCTCTGCACACAGCAGCTCCCCGCTCCTGCCCACCGAACCACTATTTCTGCCAGCACTTGGTTAGCAAACCAAGCCACTCGGGCTGAAGTTCGTGCGGGGAGAACCCGAGGTGACACCGTCCCTGCGCAAGGGAAGCGGGACCGAGAGGAAGCCCCTCGGAGGTTGTTTCGCCCACCTCTCCACCCCCGGCCAGGGCACTTCCCGGGGCTGCCCCGGCGCCCCCCTGCCTCCAGGCGGGGCTGGCACCGGTGCTGCCGGGGTCTGCTCTGCCCCGGGGAGTGCCCCTGGGCCGGAGTCCCCCGCTGCGGTCAGGGCTGACCCCGTCTCCTTAATGGCTCCGCAATGCTGTCTGCCTTGGCTGCGCCCCCAGGCTCCGGAGGCGAGCGGCGACGACCGGAGCCTCCTTCGCCGGCCCCGGGGCTGCCCGTGCCGGGAAACTTGTTACAGGGCTGGTCCCCCTCTCCCTGCCCCGGGTCGACACGGGAGTTTCTTCCCGTCTCCGTGAAGCCTTCCCTCGCCAGGACGGCTTCTGCCCCGGCCCCCTCTTGTTTTTAATATCTCCATCCTCCCTGAAAGGCCGGTGGAAATTACGGCTTTTCATTTCCCAGCCGTACTCCCGTCTCCTCCTCTATCATCCTCCACAAGTGATTCTCTCCCCCTTCTCCGACTCTAAACATCCTCATTTTCGTTCCTGCTGGTACCTTTCAACACCAGCCAAAAGGTGACTGCAGAGCCTCGCTTTTGCTTGCCAGAGGCTTTCCGCGGACATCACCATGCCTTGCTCCCAGAAGCCATAAAAGTTCACATCAGCCTTTCCTTTGCCTCTTATTCAACCCTCTCTTCCTCCCACTGCTGATCCAGCCTTCTTGCTGCCCAGGGGTTTTAATGAGATCTTATTCAAACCACAACAGTTGCGCGCATAGACACACACACGCACACACACACAGAGCCGCTGCAAAGCTCGCCTTTCTAACCCTTTCCCAGCCAAGTTCCCTCCCCGCCCCCCGCATTCCCGCTCGGCTGACACCTGCTACGACAGGGGATGTAAACCAAGGGATTATCTCTCCGAAAGTTTTCCCTGTGAGCACGTTCAGATTATGCCTCTCGTGCTCGGGTGATGGGGGCGGTTGTTTGTTTTCAGTGGCAAGGAGGCGGGGGGGCGAGGGGGAAGAAAGCCTTGCCACGCAAACAGGTCCAAGCACGGACTCCCCAGGCACATGGGAGACCGCAGCGCCGGACCCAGCGGGTCCCCTGCCCGCTCCCGGCCCGGCAAGCAGCCGGCATTTCGCCCCTAACTTTACAATCGAGGAGAGCGGGGTGGGCAATTCAGCTGCCTTTCTCCCATCCCTGCTCCTGTCTCTCCACGGAGTTCGGTTCAACCGCTGCCTGTGACATTATCACGGCTAAATGAGACGCTCCCTTTATATAATTATTTATCTACCGCGTCCCTCTCCAACCCCCCCCCCCTTTCCGCCCCGCTCTCTATCTTACCAATGTGGATGATGGAGTCCGCCCGCACCGAAACGCACTGAAATATCCAGGGGAAAAGCCAGAGCATCAACACTTCCATTTCCAGCGTCTCGCACAGCACATCAGCCCGGGTTTGGTGGGAGAAACAGACAGGCGAAAAGAAGAAAAAAGGCGCAAGGGCAGGTGAAGCACGGCAGCGGGCACGGGGGGGAGATGCCCAGACAACCCCCCTCTGAGACAAAAAATCCCGAATTCCCCCAGCACCCCAAGAATTTCCCAAAATTGTGCAAAACGGGCGATGGCTGGAGGAAGAGGAAAAAAAAAAAAGAAAAAAAAAAAAAAGAAGCCGAGGCTAAAAAAAAAAATATATATCCCGGCGGTAGATCCCGGGTTGTCAGGCGGCGG
>JAWWMP010000167.1:7954146-7986315 GCA_035047865.1 Dendrocincla tyrannina
CTACGCTCTTCCGATCTCGCTGCCCGGGGGGCGCCCAGCGCGGCATCCCCGCCCGCAGCCCCCGCCCGGCCCGGCGCCGCGGGACGCCCCCGCAGGTAAAGGGCGCGGGGTGCGCCCAATGCCGCTCCCACAACTTCGGGGCAACGCGCAGGGAATGCCCCTTCTCCTGCCGCACGCTCGGACCCGGGACATGATCCGCCCCGGAGCAGCGGAATGGAAATGCGAGGGGGTTATCCCCACACTGGGGGCGAGGGGGTGGGGGAGAGAAGTGGTACAGCATAACCTTTTCTTGTTTTGTTTTGTTCTAGGTTTCAATGAAATCTAATTCATAAATTGGACATGCTCAGGCTCAGAAGACTAATTCATCCCCTAAAACAAACGCATCAGTGATTGCAGGCACCCAAACGTGACAAGCGTCTCAATATACCGAGGATCCAGAGAAAACAAATCCATTGAGGAGCCCAAAACGTAATTAAAACTACTGCCAAGAAAATGAGTTGAGTGCAGGATGTTACCAGGATTATTAAGTTGCTGTAGGGCTGAAGCACGGACCGCTACAGCGATACATACAGATAATGTCAGCCTTTGGATACCGGGAGGCAGAGCAATTCCCGGAGGTCGCAGTCTTGCCAGCGCAAGCCTGGTAACAGCGCGCTGTGGCCGCATCCTGCTCCCGGGAAGGGAACGGCGGAGCCCGAGGGCTCGGCGGGGAACGACCGGGCCCCCCCCGCCTGCTGAGCCCCGGGAGGCTGGCCACGGAGGGCCAGCGGCCCCCGTAACCCTGTCCACTCACTACAACATCCCTGTCGTGTCTATTCAGCACATTTTTTATAACCATCACCTGTATATACTCTAGTAAATTCTCCAGATACTTAGCATCGCTAGCTTGCAGGAGCGATTGCTGCAATGTATTTAGTCAACACCGAAAACATTTTTTTTTTCATACAGAGCACAGTATGGCAAGAACTGCTCAGTACTAAGGAGTAGGAAATCTGGATAAGCTTTACAGTGGCTGGGGAGGCAGAAGGGGGAGGGAGCGCACGGTATAGATGGAGCAGAGTGAAAGGGAAGGAAGCCGAAATGGAAATGATATGAACAAGAATCCCTGCTGATCCACATGCATCAACAGCCTTCTATTCAGTGGTAGTTACAAGCACAGCTTTCGAACAGGGAAGAACAGTGGGTAAATAAAACAAGATATGCTTTTTAAAAATAAATCACTTGTTAACTACTCTTACTTACAGTCCTTGTCTTAAATATGCAATTTCACACTGATCAATGCACAATGATATATACTATACTCTGCATTTCATGTAATAAAAACACTTAATCCAGATAATTGGCTTCTGGGACAGAGATCAATAGAAATGTTCCTTATTTGACTACGTTAGCAAGTCAAAATTAATTCTAATTTACATTTGCTTCAAATCAATATGCACTTAGTGACTTACACAGGCTCTTTAAAAAGTTAAGCACCTATATTGACCAGAGTCATATATATGTCAGTAACAAGTACATGTGTGGGAATTAGAGAGGGGGGAAGTGTTACCGCAGAACCAGTCTCTGACTTTCATAGAGTAAAGAACGCTAAATTTATTAGTGTTTGAATAGTGCTTTGGCGTCCTAGCCTGGAACCTCTAGAACTATGCAGCTATTAACCCCATGATTCATGCAGGCGTCCAAACACCCTTCAGTTGCACTCAAAAGGGCTTGAGAACAGGCTTGCCTCTCTCTGTAGTTTGCACAGTGAGGTCCTGACCTCAGCTTGGATGACTGTGGCTGCTATTTTAGTAATAATAAAATAGTAATATAAAATATTAAAAATCTAAACCCAGTGAATTGGACAAGTTACAAAATTTCCTGTGAAAACCATGACTCTCCTTGCAGAAAAGGAGCCAGTCCCATCCAAGGGAGGGATGGAGGAAAGGCAGGAGCCCAAAATACTTGAAACAGACCAACCGAAACAGGCCCCAAAAATGGGCAGAAGGCTACAGTCAGAGAACAACAAAAAAGAAAAATGCCTAGAAGAAATCTCAAATGCCATAAAAATCTGGTTTGCAACATGCAAAGTACAATGAGACCAAAATGGATCCACCACAGCAAACAGAAAAACTGCAACTTCAGTAGCATCTCTGCAAGATAAAGAGTTGCAGCAGTCAGGCTGCATTACCTTTCTTTCCCATTATGTGCAATATTTTTTCCTTTCTCCTCTCCCTCCACTCTTTTTTTTTCTTTTTTTAAAAAAAAAAACCAAAACCAAAAAAAGCCAACAACAATGACTAGGGTTACATCTTTCATAACACTTAGTGATTCCACTATGATTTTCCTCCTTCCCAAAAAAGCTATCAGTTACATTTCTAAGCCCAGTATAAATGAGACTGCTTATTTCAATTCTGCCATTCATTGTTTGCCATCAGGAGAGTGCTGATATTTTGCAGTGGGTGGACATTGTTTAGATGCAGCAATCTACACTAAAAGGCTAATCCATTTGCCAACATTTTGCGTATTAAGACTGTTATATGTTGCTGTGGTACTCCATCATTGTGTAGGGGATCCGTGACACATTATTACACAAGCTACCACTGGATTTACAGTGGCAATGGGTGAATGACATCTCATTAGGAATAGGCAAGGTACATACCCAACTGAAGGGACAGGCACCATTCAAAGTTCAACTCTGTCACAACAGATGCGATTCTATGCAGATCTCAGACAGCTCTATTACCTTTGCAAACCACTGCGGTGATGTTAGGCTAACCTCTCACAAGTTATTGCTGTGCTTATTTCTATTATCTGAATGAACATGGTATGAAACCTGTACCAAACGGGTTTTGCTACCACAAGAGAATTGTCTGAGTAATGCTCCAAAAACTACATTGCAGTTAGAAACACCGAGTATCCTAGAAAGGCTTGTGCAGCACCAGACTCTGGATCTTGTGCACAGGGCTCTGTCCCTCTGTGCTACTATGGCAAGAATGAAGCACGTTTTGAAAGATATCATCGGAACTATGACTGCAGGATATGCCCAGATCTGGAAAGCCCCTCACGTTTACTGAGCAGTTACAAAGCTGCTTCATAAGCAGGACTACTGCAAGACCATAACATTGAGAGTTTTATCATATTATAGCTTATGTTCAGAATAAATGAAATAGTTTAAGATGCAACATTTCTCCTATCTTCTCCCAAGTTCCACCCATTTGCTACAGCTGAGGCTTCCACACATAAAAGTATGCACTTATTTATCTATGAATGTACACATAGCAATGGTTACTACTCCTTCTGAAAGCAAACGAAACTCCTCCTCTATATGAGTTACACAGGTGTAAAGATGCAGCAAATATCTCCAATTGTCAGCTGCTCAGCTTATGGAGTCATAAGAATGAAAACAAATACTAAACAAAAAAATCATTGCACACAACACAGTAACAATCTCACTCCTTTCCCAATAGCCAAGACGTCTATTGTTAACACACACACACGTCAAATTTTTCATTCTAAAATGTAATGAAATTCAACAGCTGTGCTTCACTTTGGAAACAGTAATGCAAAACCTCAAACCTACATGCTCCTAACTTTGTGGATGCCTATGTTTAAAAATTCATTTTTGTCATTCTGCTGTGGTGACAACCCAAAATTTCAGTTGTTTTATTGAAGCTTTCTTTATATAATTGAAATCACCTTTTCTCTCTTCATGGTTGATAGCATAGTATGACAATCTTCCAGGAGGAAATGTACTAACGTCTGCAAGAAGAGGCTGCTGAATTACAGAGTTCTTTGCAGGACAGTCAACATTCTTGATTAATTTGTTGTGTGCCTACTAACAATCTGAAACTTTGCTACAGTCAACATTTTATTTGGATTGACATGCCTTTTAAGATGCCATACAGAAGGCAAAGCGCTATTATTTCCACATTTTTACCTGATTTAATTCAGCAGAGTACACACAGCCTAGATTTGAGTTAATTCACACTTATGTTTGCTTAATTTCATCAGTTCAATATCAGTTGCATCTTGATAAGATTCATATTTACTTCCCTACTCTTCCAGCTATGCCTTTTCACACCTTATTTTACTTTAACAGACATTTTCTTTACCATGGATGAGGGCCCATATAGGATTTTCCTATACCTCCCATGGTTTCATAGTTGAATAAATGCACTCCTAATGTAGTCCAAGGCATTGGTGTTGGTAAGTGTAATCTCTATCTTGGCATTTGTATTTAATAAACACTTTGATTCAGAGGAAACTCATGTCTTTATCACAACATTTTAATACCACTAATATGTATTCTATTGAGAACTCTAACACACAGGTGGCCAAAGAATAGTTACATGAAAACACCTTTCTCCTTCATTTCTAAGCAAGCTCCTTGTCATTATATCCACTGGACACTGACTGGGAAAGCCTAAAATCTGTAAACTTTTTTTTCTGAGCAGAGATCCTTCCTTTAAAAAAAAAAAAAAAAAAAAAAAAAAGGAGCAAACTAGGTATGGTTGTCATCTTTCTTACAATACAGTTGCCTAAGAATGCAGGCCCTTTGAGTAAAAGTGTTTGTCGATTGTTCCTGATTTAATAGCAGCCATATCAAGATTATCTCTGAAATAACTTCACTAACATTCATCTGAGGGGGGAAAAAATAATTTACAAGATTCTCCACCAAACAGATAAAACCCTCTCCAGGGGAGCTCCGTTCAAAAACATCTTGCATGCCTCATTGATCCATCCACATTGTACACACAGTCCAGTCTCGTGAGCAGTTCAATGAGCTGCCTGTTACAGACGATGAGACATTGCTAGGACAGCTGTCCTCTGCCATCAGAGCAACCCAAAGAGACAGGCACATCCCAAAGGGAAAACCATAACAAGAAAAACCAGATATCATTCCTTGTGTTGCCACCATAAATACATACTGACCAAACTCACACTTTCACATGTAGTAATAGGCCAAGAATGACACCTATGTTTTAAAAATACATCACTGGAAATACATTTCTACTTCTGCTATTATAAAATTTACCAACACTTGATCATCAAAATATACCCTTGTTTGGTTAGAATGGATTGAAACTGCAGGGTGGGTTTGCTAGACAGAGAAGAAAGCAAGTTTCTAGAATTTAACCTGCAGTTCACCTCAGTTGGGTGAGGACTCTGAAACAAAGTCACATTCTTGCTACTTCTCACCTTACCCGTCTAGACAGTAAAAATACCAGTAAAGTAGATGCTGCTGTGTGGTGAAGCCCATAACGAGAAAAGTCTGAATGCATTCATTCAAAAAGTTCTGCCCTCTAGCCCAGACACAGAAACCGATCTCGTGTTTGTTCCTACTTCGCTGCAAACTTCACCAAGGAGTGATGTAAGCAGAAAGATTTTGCTACAAGCTAGAAACTTGAACACTGCCCTTTGCTGCATCTCAGGAAAAGAATAGGAACATTTTCAATTGCACTAATTCCATCCTTTGCCATCAGTAAACACGGATGCAGTTTGTGTGCGCCGAGTCCTTTAAAAGCCTCACAATGGAAAGTACTCAAAGGGGAAAGTAATTTTACCTTAAAAAACAAAACAAAAACAAGCAAATGAAACCACAAAAAAACCCAAAACAATCCTGATCTTTCTCAACAGTCCATTCTAAACCATATTATATTTAGTGACTGTCTGTCTCACAATAGGTCACTTCAACCAGCTGCTAAGGTGTCTTTTTTGACTTGCAATGCTGTGTCATGGAGTTAGTGAGTTGAGTTTTTTCTTGTTTGGGGTGAGCCTGTTTGTTTGTTTCTCAGCGTGTTTTTGTAACATCTACTTTGCAGCCATTTGAACAAACAAGGGCATATTTGCCTTTTCAGTGACTCCATTAGCATTAATGGCAGTCACACACACACAGAGCAGGAGAGAATATATTCTCCCAGGGATTCGTGTTCTCTTTTAGAAAAGGTTCCCAGTCATGGAGTTCATAATTCATACTCATGTTTCCAGGAAGGGTTGAAATGAAGATTTTGTACCAGAACCATCAGCTTTACTCTCACTGTATGCCTAACTCCAAAATTTATCCTTTCAAAGCCTTTGCTTGTTGGAATTTTTGTCTCTTAGAAGAAATAAAAACAAACAAACAAACAAAAAAGAGAGTGAAAATATCAAGCCAAAACAGGATGGCAAACTGTCATGGTATATCTTAACTATCCTACTCAAAAAGGGGTTGTTTTTCTTTTTTAAAGGCAGTGCAATCCAGCCATTGGAGCAGAGGGGCTATGATTCCTGGGCTCCATTCCCACCACAGTCACCGATTCATTTCATGACTAATTGAGTGGACTGTTGCATGAACATCGTATTCAGTTCTCAATTTAAGGGTGAACAAGAACATCAAGTTCCTTTCCTCAGTTACTGCACTCCGTCAGCTGTCCTACTTCTCGAGGAGGTGTAGGGGAAACACGGTAGGTTCATTCCTGGATGGCCAACAAGTAATTTTAAGTAATTTCAAGTTAGTATATCATATAGAGACTAGAAAAAATTATATTATTTTAAATAATTTCAAGAAGAAAATGCTTTTTGTGTTCTTTGTGAACAACCCATTCCATGTAGCTGAGTCTGGATGAAAATTTTCAGCATCCAAGCTCCATTGCTGATCTAAGTGACAGGACTTCAGCTGTCTAATGATTTTTTTTTCTTCTCAACTTTTTAACCATGGTGGGGATGGGTGTGTGATGTAGGGAAAATACCTTATAAGGAAATAGATAAGAAAAGCTCTAGAGACAAACCCACCATAACTGCAAGCTGGTTGCACTCATCTCTTAGTTACATTCAAGTAATTGCTAGAACAGGCACTTGAACTAGGTCTTCCACCTGAGAAAGGGGTGTCTGATGATGAGGTGTTGGAAAAGGAGCAAGGGAAGAACATGCACCTCTTTTGAGAAAAAGTTTAAAAAAAAAAAAAAAGTAAAACCACCTTGAAATATTTCCATATGGCCTAGTGAGAAAGGGGGAGAGAAGGGAAAAAGAAAAGCACACTTCTTCCTTCCTACTTTTAGGCTGCAGAAGGCGTTTTTGCACATGAACAGAGTAGCAGCTTTCTAACCCAGCTTTCCCTGTGTCAAGAAATTTGTTTATGCCAGGTTGGTTTCCTGTGGGCATTTTACGCCTCTCCTTGAGAAGAAGCTCTTTCTATGAACACACCTGTCTATGAATACACCCAGGCATCCACAGTATTTCCCATGGTTTAAGTCATGTAAGCCAGGTCTTAATGGTGTCTCAACCCTTCCCATTTGCACAGCCTCAGCTGAAAACGTAAGTGTATCAGAGGTACATTTGCAGTACCCTTTATAGTGTGGCCAATGGACGTAGGCAACCCAGGATCACATGGCTTTGTAGCATTCCACATAGCACCATTTAGGTATTATTGACATATCAGAGAAGTTTAAGCCAAAGAAAAAAATTCAAATTAGTTTAAGAGTTCCAAAATACTTCAGTTCCTGGTACACAACACCTGAAAACACTGGAAACAATGACCTTGTGTTATTGATTCTTATTAGAAATTAACTGCAAACTATTATTTTACATACCTGACTCAACAGTTCTGATACAAAGAACATAAAAAAGCCAAAATTTTTTTTCTGGCCTTCTAAAAACTTGGAGATATTAGAGGGTTTATGAAAAGGACAGGGAGGATAAAAAACAGATGCCACTTCAAGCATCCAGCACTCCATGAATCACAGTGCCTTTATGAAACTTCACCAGCCGATGAGCCGATGGTTCCTGAAGGTCCTACGTTCTCCAATATCTTCATAATATCAATAAGTATAGTCTTTTCATGGTCCCAGTCCAAACAGTGCTGCATTATACAGCAATATATTTTACTACAGCTACATGCTATCCAGATGAATGTAAGCCCACAGTTGAAATAGCTTTGTTTGCTGCAATGCTGTATTATCACACATGACTAGACCAGGCAACATTGATTTTTAAGCAATGGCATTGATTACAACTCTTATTTTTAAAATGCTGTCAGGATACAGCCCTTAGATAAGTACTTTATGACCAAATTTGAATGGCATTTCCCAGAAGCTCTCCTTTTTTTTTTTTTTAACAGAGACCATATAATAGAATTAAGAGTAATGTTACTGACTTCAGTGTGTATTGAGGATTTACACCAGTATGGTTTCAGTAATAGAAGCTTTTAGCACTTCAAACTTACACATCTATAATATACTTTAGATTTTTTTTCAAAATGCAAAGTATATTTTTACCTCTACTAGCTAAAAAAGATGCTATTTTTCCTGAGAGATAAATTTATTAAATTGAATTTGACCTTTTAGAGCATAGTTAGGTAGGGATTTCTGTTCCCTGGAAACACAAGAAGATTTTTCACTTACTGCTCTGAGTCATGCAAGAGTCCACAAGCAAGTAAGCAAATCACTCTTGGAAGAATACTTTACATTAAATAGATTATGTGAGGGGAGGGGGCAAGCAAAAAAAAACAAAACAAAGCAAGCAACCAGCAAAACCACAATCAACCTCAAACCAAAGTACATTTTTACACCTACATTTTTAAATGACATAACTCTGTAAGAAGTTTATACCCTGAAGTTTCAAGTTACCCAAGCAGTCCTGCAGATTTATCACCATCATATTGATACTTGACCAGTTTCCCTGGGATGCTGCTTGCTCCATTCCAAAAATAACCATTAAACACCTCTCCAAGGTTTCTATGCAGATTGTGCTTTTGTTTTTGCAAGCTGGTAAAGACCTCCTAGCTTTCTCACTGCTTGGCTAGCTTAATCCCAATTTGCAAAGTGGGTTTCTTGCAATCAGGCACAAGGACCATGCTTTTGCACTTCTGCCTTCCTCCTGCTGGGAATATTGCTAAATGAATCAATGCCATCACCTGGGCTGGTCTGTCTGCAGATCCACAAAACCTGTTACCCAAGTAGATGAACACCCTTTTCCTCACACAGCAGTTGGTGAAAACTCAAGAATAGCCACAGTCTTTACCTTTTTTACTACAAGCTCCTTGCTTCACTCAGGACTTATAAACACCAGGAATACAGAAATCACAGGTACACAGTGATCTTTGTGTCATGTGTTAAAATAAAGCAAAGTTCTGTTTCTGAGCCTTCTTTGGAACAATACCTCTAAATTGTTAGGCATTTATGCTTTTGATTGACTTGGCATTAGAAATAAGTGTTTTACTTCAGAGATCTTTGACTCCACTGCCTACTTGGGCTTATTAAGAGATAGGTTTCCCTCTCAAGAGACAGATCTAGAAACAGGATCTAAAGAAATCCAGTGCAAACACTAAGCGAAGATGCACCCGTTATTCATTCATTTCACATTGTTCCAATAATTTGCCAAGCAAAATGTCTTCAGGAGAGATAGGTGACATAGCAGCATTTGTCATCCTATTGTTTACTCCAAGCCTCATTTTCCAACCTACATTCATGGATGACCCTTAAGGGCAAACCAGTCCAAAGAAATGAATAAAAGCCATAACTGCTCCACCACCTTCATCTACATCAGCTGAATTAATAGGGCTTACAGAAGGGGGCTCAGGAGGATCAACAGCAAATGCCATAGCCCTCACAAATCCCAAAAACCTTCTGTATTTGATTTAGGAAAATCCACAGAACAGAATGCCTTGCCCTCCCCTCAGCAAGTGGCAAACCCAAAATTTCCATGCACCAAGAGCAGAAAATCAGATGGCACTGGTCCCACTGTCACTGCCACGGCATTCAGAGCCCCACCCCACCCAGACGGATGCAATTTCTTCAGCACCACAACCATGGAGAGCAGCTGGGCAGTTTGCCTTCAGCCGCTCGGTTTGGTCCTGCTGCTCTGTTGGCACCTACTTGGATTTCTTTTGAAAGCTCAGAAGTTCCTCTTACTGCAAATTATCTACTGATCACCTTTGCATTATACACATAAAAGAAGCCTCTTAATAAATACACTACAGACACCTTTTAGCAAACTTCTACCTCCCTCTAATTCTGCATTGGAGAGCTATAATAGAAAGGAACAATTATAGCATGACATATACCTACAAAACCCTGCTTCTTGGTGCACTTCATCAATTCACAGTTATATCCTCTCCCCCATTCAAGAAAACAAACCTCATAACTTTTTTTTCCTAAAACCTGACAAGCAGATGTAATTACTGGGTGCACTATTTGCTTTAAGAGGCACATCTTTTCTCCCTCCTGTTTTTCTTTTCAGCCCAACATGCCTCAGTTCAACAAAACTTTGACAATGATAGTAAAAGAATTTGATAGATGATAGTAACATAGAATTTTCCTTTTCCCTGTTCAAAGTGAAAGTAGATATGGATGCATGGATTTTGTGCAATAATCTGAGTGAGCTTAGAAACTTTGCATTAGAGTCTGGGCTCAGTATTGTTTTCAGCAGCAGCATTTCTGGCCCCAAAAGCTGAAGCCTTCTGTCATCAACATCATTCCTTTTCTTTTTGCCCAATGATTCACAGTATCACATACTATGCCAAGTTGGAAGGGACCCACGAGGATCATTGAGTCCAACTTCACATCATTGCCTGACTACAAAACCACATAAGCAGAGATAAAAATCTATCAGGTCTTTCAAAGTCCCAGGTAATCAGCCAATCATGCACTCATATTTATCTAGATCATTACTAGGAAAGATCACAAGTTCAGAAGTTTCCATTAGTGGCTCCATACCCTGGCTGTGTAGGCCAATCCCAAGGCCAACTTCCACGGAGACCAACCCTATAAATTTGCCTAACAGGGTGAAATAGATGAAACTGCAAACCACTGTGCTCCCTGCTGAGGTCAGGCTGCAGGAGTGGCTCCTGCATGACACCTGCTAAGCATGTACACGTGCACAAAGTCACAGCTTTGCACTCGCTCTCAGTGGCAGTAGCCCCGCCTGCTCAATTCTGTCAGTGGTTGCCACCACATTTTATTATGCTTTAGCTAATGTGGCCTGAGAGGATGCATTTTAAAAGCACAGAGACTGATTTCTTCTATTTAGACCTCTGAATGCTGGAGTGGAAGTTCTCACTATCTGCAGTTAGGAGTGAATCGTGAATTTGTGTGCACAGTATGAAAACACCCTTCTGTTGATGAAGGTGGCAACACAGCAGCTCAAACGATTTTCCATTAGCACACAATCAGACTTTACATTGCTTATGGAGGGAAAACAGATTCAGAATACTACTTGAGACTAAAAGGGACCCTTGAACACTGGTAGGGAAACAAAAACAAAAGGCAAGCAAATATCTCATCTGTTGCTTTCTGTAACCTTGAGCTCATCTTGTTGCAATATAGTGGAATAAATCTGCACAATTATGGATTTCATTTCAAGGCTGAACAAGAAGAAAACCCATTTAAATTACTATAGTTGTTCTAAACTGATTCAATATACAGTTTTACTAAACTAAAGATGGAATAATGCAATGAAAAGATTGAGTGAATAGTTACAATTAAATCAATAGATTCAAATAATCAGATCACTAAATTAATATGACAACTGATAACCAAATCAGCTCAAAAGAACAATAAGCTTTCTAGCTCACAGGAAAAAGAATTAATTGCTTTGGATTACTGATAGGGAGAGAGAACTTCTAAAGGAAGAGCAAACTCCCTTTGAACACAAGGCCATAATCAGCACTCACTTGTTCACAGTTCATAAACCACGCTTGTAAGGAGCACAGGCAACAGCTCGGTGGACTGCTTCAGATTTCAAGAGACAATAAAGTAGAGACAAGGAAATAAAACCAGGTAGCCAAGAGCAGGTCTGACCTCAAACCTGAGTCAAGAGGAGTTTCTTAACTGGGATGGTATCCCCTGGTTCTTGCCCAGCGAGGCTGTGCTTACTGCACTTCACAGCAATGTCACTTCCCACTTACCCTTCATCATCACCACTATATACTGCTGCACAGTGATAATTCTTCTTTTACAGTAACCAAAAGATGACCTTTATCAGTAGCTTTTCAACTTTACTGCATAGTTTCAAAATCTACTCATTCACTGATGTGTTTACATTTCCTCTTATGAAATTTTTTGAGGTGGTCTCTCCACACAGCCACTAATGCAAATGTGTTTCTCTACACAACAGAACCTTGCAAGGCTGTTTACTAAACTTACAATGTAGCCTTGATCCAACAGAATTATTCCCTTTGGCCTCTCTTGTCTATCTGCATGACCTTTGTCAAGGAGCTTAGTTTTGGGTTGAGTTTTTTATATTTTAAACTCTGGAAGAAGAGGTAGGAAAGCGACTGAAACACACATATACACTTCAATCACCCAAGCCTTTACCAGCTAGGCAGAAAAGTAAAATATAGAGGTCTCCCCTTAGAAACAAGAGACAAAAATTAAGAGCTCACCTTTCTAATGCCTGATTTCTTGGTCTCTAGTTCACACAGCAGCAAGAAAATCTTGGCCACTTTGAAATGCATGAAATTTCTCCACACTGAATTCTTAGTTACCTCTAAGGAGCTCAAATGTTCACCTCTCCATTTCTTCTTCATTTTCCCCACTATTGAAAAGTTTATCAAGAATACTCTTGCTTAAACTATGGCTGCCTCTAGTATTTTGATAGTGGTATCTAAGTTAGAACAGAATCAAGCCCTCTATATTTCCTTGCTCTAAAAAGACAACAGGAATATAAAAACCAATCCCTTGTTTACAATTTAATGACTGCCCTCATAGACAAGGGCAACAAACTGGCTGACTGCACAAGAATTGAGTCTGTGGCCTTGCCACAGGGATAGCTTTAAGCTCAGGCTTTGGACCATTTTTCCAATCTCCACCCTCCCGGCTGGACAGGCACAGTCCTCAATAGCCACAGCTCAGCCTCTGGCTTTAAGGAGGGACCTGGAGAAGCCAAGGCAGCAGAGTGGCTGCACCAAAAATGTAGGGTAAATTCAGGTTCCACCCGTAACCAGCCATTCATGGCAACAGGTCCAAATCCCAGTTCTATGATCATCCTTTTTGCATTTTGACTAACAGACAAATAATTATTAATGACACTGTTGTCAGGCTACTGGTCTCAGTCTTCATTAAGACAAAGAGACAGTTTTATTCCTTTCATGACATTATCTGATGACAAACAGTGCAAAACAATTCATTAAAGAACAAAGCTTCCCTATGTATGTTTGCAAGACATCTTCCTTACAAAAATACATATTTTCAGGAACAAAATAAAGCAGCATTCAAAAGAAGTATGACTTTCTATGTGTAAAAATCAACCCCAGAATGTTACAAACCAAAATAAATACTAGTAGGAACCATGCCCCTTCTTGAGAGGTGAGGAAACCTCACAAGATCTCTTATCTGGGGAGAGATTAACCTTTGCCAAGGAATCACTAGGAACTGCTGATGCAAAACCAAAACCTTTCCGTGGATGTAGCACCAACCAGGCCTTAAATAAGCTGACAGGACTCTGAATGCACAGGGAAAGGAGACATACAAAATAATGAAGGTTCTTTCCTGTGTGATACCTTCTGTGTTCCAAATCACACTTTTGATTTGCTGATCTATTTTCTTTCAACAAGATCGTTTAGTTCATTACTTCCTACATGACTAAAAGCAGCACATTGTTTTCCTTCTACGAAAGACAATAAATAACATTAAGAGAGTTATATGAGAGAAAGCAGAGTAACTTTACAACAGAGAGAACCTCATAATGACAGGATACAGGATAATAGTCTTAAGGCAACATCTTAATAAAATGCATGGGTTTTATGTAACACCCTTTTAGATTGATTTTTCTACATTCCAAATGCTCCCATAATCATCTTTTGACATTTCTCCTGCACAGCTGGTTACACCATCCATAAGCAATCTCTGTCTTCCTGGCATTATTATTTTAAAAGCAATTTCTTTCACCTCCCTTTAACTAAGACTTTAGTTATATTTAATTGCCAGTTACCACCCTTCCTTCCAGAAAAAGAAAATCTGATTTCTAACCATTTGAAAACCATCCTTAATGCAAACTACAATATAATCATAATACCAGAATATGCACATTATAGGAATATGATTAGCAGAAGACAAAAAAAAAGTGGGTGCTACTTGTGCTTTCTGTGTCTCACTTGAAATGTTAACTCACAGATGAGCAGACTTATGATAATAACACCATATATGTTACACACAGAACTACCAGCAAGAAGCAAAAAAGGTATTAGTTGCTTGATTATGATTAATAAAGTAGTTAACTGAGAAAGAATATTATTCTTGCTGGGTGCTCATTATGCATTTGATAATCTCTATTTATAGGACAATGAAACATGAGGCTTCTAAAATGCCATCTGTTGGTTTCTCTTTAATGTATAGGATTTCTGACTTCAGGAGCTGCAGTTCAGCAGTATTGATAGTGCTACAAGATGTAATACTAAAGACTTGGGTTATGAGAATTTGAGCCGTTAAACACCACTAAGCAGGTTGGATACACATCCTGAAGAGTGTATCTCCTATCTTCTTATTCTAATCTATTTTAAAACCAAATTGTACTTTCATGTAATTGATTTTGATCAGTCCTTCAAATAGCACAACACACACAAAATTATGTATTACAATGATTCCCAAGTGTGATAGAAGTGATTTTGTGCTTTGATCACCATAAGAGAAGCTTCCAGAGATCTGTAACAACTACAGGTGAAAGAGCAACTGGTTTTTTGCTCTGAAAGATTTAACAAGACCACAGTGTTAAAGAAATAAAATACAGAGAGTTAGAATCAGATAAATCTGCATTATATTCATCAGTATGTAAAGGATGCATTTTTTCCTACATATTAACCATGAAAATCAAGCACTCAATATTAGGGTGTATCAGCCCTAGTAAGTTTGACAGCCATCGACTTCTATACCTAATTAAGTCACCAAATGGCCCAATATCCAGAGCTCAAGTTCCCTTTGAGCATGAACTACCGGTTTTAATGCAATTAATGAAACTGTGGTTGAATTTTTTGAAATGGGTCACTGTGTATTCATACCAGCTTAAAGCTTGAGGGGGTTATATCACTGGCTAAAGGTCTAAGTAGGGCTACTGACTCCTATGGGAACCATAAACACTAAGCTGTTCATTGGGCAAGCAAACACAGGAAGAAATAGCCAAGCACTGTCAGGGACAATTTATACTTTGGCAGTTTCTTAGGCTTATCAACATACAATGTCTGTTCCCTCTTTCAATTGCTTTCACCTCAACTGCAGTCTCTGCTGTTGCCTCAGTGTTCACCCCTGCCTTACCACAGCTCCTCTTTGTGTTGCTCCATCACAGTCTGTCAGACAACTGGAAGCAGCAGCTGCCCAGGACAGGAGCTGTCTTCTTTGCTATTTCTCTACAGCACTTTGACAAAGCAGCCTGGTGTCTGAACCAACAGGATTATAATGCCTTCCATCCCAGAAAACAGGATTTGCTTCCCTCTCAGAGGTTAGGGAAATGGTAGAAATCACTGCATTTCTACAAAAAATGAGGTCACTGTGTTAAGTTTAAGACATGTTGATGTAAGTATTTGAAGAAAATTGAAAAGTTTTGACAAGAACTTTGTATTTGCTTTTTTGGTACACAAAGAGCAACATGTTCTTTTTATAGCCTGGACTCAGTCTAGGAAAGGCCATGAAGAAGAACAAAAAACCAAACAAAACACCAAACAAACAAAATCACAGACGAAAAAAAAAAGAAGCTGTTTCATTAAAGGGTGCCAAAACAACTTCCAATATTGATATTTTCAGTGATGCACCCAAAAAGCAAACTAGTATTCTCCTTTCTCTCAGAGACACAGTTTACCAGAATCTGGCCAGAAGATCAAAACTCAGTGCAAATGGACTGTATTTTTTGGGGTGGGTATGGAGAAGTTTCTGTTTGTGTCCTATAGATGTCATATGAAGGAAACATACTGTTTTTCTAGGTAATTTACTGTCAGTGAGGTATTTTCATGAAACTGAGATTCTTTAACTAATGGCAGACTAGTTTAGCAGGAAGGCAATTCAGTAAACCATGTTGGCACAGATCACAGCAACCTCACTTAGTTCATGAAATGTGATGCAGTAATAAGATGAGGAACAATGAATAATGTCAAGAATAGCTGAGATGAGGGGATAAAATGCTCAACAATAGCACAAATAATTCTAAAATGAAAATTTAAAAAGTGTTGCCTGTAATTTAGTTATATGTCACAATGCAAAGTTTGTTCATGCTTATTGAAATTAATGGTGGTTACCTCTAGTTGAAGCAAATAATCAATGTACCCATATGCTGAAATCTCTTTCAAGTAGAACACAAATAGATATCACTTTCACGTCTTTGGAGAATATAGAGTCATGATTCATCTTGTGCTTACTAATAATATCTTTCTCTTTTTCCCCTCCTCTCATTTGTTAGGTTAAAGGCTGCTCTCATGTCATTTACCACAGAGTATTTTGGTAGTAATGGTTGTTGGAGCAATGTTATGGGTTATGCAACACTTTTGCATCCCTATATTTTGCTTTGTGCTTTTGCAGTAGCCTAGAATTCCCATAAGCTTTATCTTTAAAAAGTCAAAGAATTCCCTAAATGGAACCCTATAGGATGGTAATATCCACACTTAGGCTGCAGAGACAGGTCTCCAGAGAGACTGGTATAATTTTAGTCAAATTAAAGGTCACCAAGGTGCACACAGACATCAGTTATCCAATACTGAGTGGTTCCCACGGAACTGGAACTCCTAATCAACAGAAGCCCTGTAATTAAAGAGCTATGAAAGTTAGATTTTTTTTTTAGTTGATCTGAATGGAAAGGCAAATAGGGGCTTGTAAATTCCCAGAAAGAAAGAGGATCTGCGTTAGTACCATAGTGTCCAGTTCCAGAGCAGTGTGCCTGCAAAAATGAAAAGTAAAGTACAAGGGAGCTTATTTACAGAGTGTACCCTGAGCCTTGTTGAGTTGAACCAGCAAGGTGAAAAGCACACACAGAGCTCCCTTTGGCTGAAACTCTGCTCAGGCAGAAACTTGCTGCCTTGATCTCCCCCTCACTCTCTTCAAGGGCTCCCAAAAACAGTAAAGTGGAGCCATCTGGTTAACACACTTCCTTCCCACACATCCTTTTCCCTCAGCCCCTGCACATCACACTTTCGAACCTGCCATCCCTTAGACCTCTCATCTTGAGAAACGTGACTTTGCTGTCAATTTTTCATTTGATCAGTTGCTCTAAAGAGAAAAGATGCAGGGATCTAACAGCCCAAGCAATGCTGACAGCCACTATTGTTTGGCAGCTTTAATCATCACCAAAGACACTTTCATTATGGGTGTCTATAACTCACTGACCTTTAATACACAAGTCAAGTCCTTCTCTTCTTTTAGTGTAAGCAACATCAATTGAGGATGAATTACTCTAAGGTGAATGAAAAAATAATTAAAGCACTTATTTCCTATTCTAAGAAGTAAAAAATGCATCTCTTATTTTTGAATTATGACCAATCATGACAGAGTGGCCAAAAGAAAGCCCTTATTTGTTTGAAAGCTGTAACAGTTTTGCTAAAAAAGCCTTCCGTATTGATGTGGCCATCACTCACACTTGATTTTCACAAGTTTAAATCACAGTTGCATACGGAAATCTTTGTTCTTCTTGATACCTTCAGACAACACGGCATACCAAGTCACCGAATGGGAGAAGGAAAGAGGAACACTCAGTTCCTCGAAATAGATCTTGCATTTGTAATACACAGTTGAACAACAAAAAAAACAAAATACAAAAACAAACAAAGAAACAAACCCAACCATTGTGCTGTTAGGTACTTTAGGCACCCACACAAATTGTTTAACTGGTTATGAAGCACAATTGCCACAACAGTAGTCTAACAGATCCTAGGAAACAAGAGAGAACCTTTTATATGGCCCTTGGGTCCAGACACAGTAAGTAGGCTTATGATCCACCACTGTTTGGCCACACTAGACTTCACTGTGAAACAGTTCACAAAGCACATCAGAGAATTTCTAAACTAATTCCCCAATTTCATATTATACAGCTGGTGGAAAAAAATGTCTTCAAGAGACAATGCAAAAATTCTCCTAATTAAAAAAGAGAAGACAACCAATAGATTCTTTCCCAATAGCAAAATAAAAGTATGTTATATTCTCAAATAACTATTGCTAGTCATAAAGCATATCTGAAAATGGCTGTGCTCCTTATACAGCGACAGTAATTTTCATTTGCCTTTTTAAACTCTTTAGCAAGTACAGTTTAAACTCTGTTATTCAAAGAATATGATTTGAAAAACCAAATCTTCAGATTTCTGGAGTGTGTGGAAAATATATGCTTTAAAATAGGCATGACTTGTCCCACCCTATGTTCTGGACTAGGCAGAAGGCTATAATGGACTTCTCCAGGGAAGCCCAGCATAGCAGCCTTGCATTCCCCAGGGAAACACTAATTCTGCACTAAAGACTGTGGAGTCGTAGACTAGCTATGAAAATAGTCACAGACCCAGAACTTAGAAACCTAATGTCTTCCAAGAAAGTTTCCCTTATTTTATTACCCTGCATATAAATACTATGTCCTTTAAAGGATTTTATCTACAGAGGAGAAAAAATAAATGTTAAGATTTCAGGCTTAGAGTTCAAATGGATGAGACAACACTAACACAAGGATGTTGGGAAGGAAAATGCTGAATACTTATCCATAAACCCACAACCTAATCTTGTTGGTGTAACTACTGCCTCTGCAAAGGAATAAATAAGGTGGAATTAAACTTTTCAACAGTGACTTTTTGAGGTCTATATCCAAAATCCCTATCCAATCAGAGTTTCAGAAGCCTTTACATCTTGAAGTCCAAATGAGGATGCTTTGAAGTGGAATATTCTGTGTATTCTACATGCCACTATGCAGAGACACATGTCCAGGCTATAGCAATACAGAAGCAGTAGTATTAAAATAAATAGTGCATCATCGGCTTCATATTGAAATAAACATTTCACCCCTTTACACATCCTCAGCCTCAGTTCAGCACATGGTAGGTCATTGCCATTTTGACAGAGGCCAGTTTCGGCACCACTAAGTGTGTAAGTGCCACACGTCCTAGATTAGTTTCACATGGACATTCCTCGTCATGAATGACAGGCAGAACCTTGCTGAAGGCAGCTGAGGTTCAGACAGGATGTTCTAGAGATTTCAGTGTTGTCCAAAGGGAAAAAAAGGAGGAACACCATGATCGCGTACCTGGGCTTGCTCTTAATGCAGAGCATTTGGAGTTCTGTATGACATTCCATAGAATGTTTTCTAATGCGTATGGTGAGTTTGAAGTCCTAGCTTAAGCTAATAACTTTTATAAACTTTTCACTTTAGTTCTTCTTTAACTCCCTGAGGCAATGTTATGTTCTAATATTTTTAGGAGGCCTGGCCTTGACAGGAATGCAGTGAGTAAACTTGAACCAGTTTTTCAACATCTGTGCATTGTTTCCCCCTTTCTGAAATGGGAATAATGATACTTTTATTTCCAATCATGTTAATGCCTATCAAAAAGTGCCTGGCATTACAAATACAGATAACTATTTTTCTCCTCTAAATTCTTCCACTTTATTACTATATTCAGTTTTACTAGGTTTACAATATAATTTTAATGATTTTTCCAGTCTAGCTTTCCCTTTTCAAGTTAAACCATCCTCATTGGTGACCATCTATTTACCACAAGTGAAATAGTTTTCCAGTGGTGTTTCTCTCTTTAAAAAGGTTTCCTTTTTCTATCCTTGGTTCCCAGGAAGAAGGCATCACATAACTGCACACACACACACGTCACATGATCGGGTGAAGATTAAAGGTGAAAAATTCACTTCAACATATTTCTTGAGGAACATTCTTCTAAGTTCAAAAACTAAACCAAAACAACAAGCAGAATAAAAAGGACTCTGTCCAAAACAGCACCTGAAAGAACACTACCTTTGCTGCTATGCAAGGCCCCAAACAAAACAAAGCTGGGACACTTTTAGTGTATTTCTATTCATGCTTTTGCCAGGCTAACACATGGTGAACATGACTGTGGTGGCACTGCATGGCCAGTAGGTAGACAAGAAATATTCTGAAACAGCTCCCTGACTGTTCTGCTGCTCCTGAGCCTGTTACTGACTGACTAAAATTCAAGGAGTGCCAGAGTGGGGAAAAAAAGTTTAGCACTTTTCCCACTGAAATTATGTAATCTCTTACCAATGGAGTCCTAAGGACAACTAGCAAACTCCTGGCCAGCAGTGACCACCATCTATCCAGGAAAAACTGGCCAAATATAGTTCCAAAAGAAGCACACTTCACAAATCACCAGAGCATCACAAAATAACCAACAAACTTGTCATCTCCCCTCTGTAAGGCAGATAGTGAAACTGCTCTTAGCGCATATATATATATATATATATATGCCTTCCTTGCACTTGACCCTTGTAATCTAGGTCTGGACTTAGAAAACAACAAAGGACTTCTTAGCTAATTATCTATTTCTAGTGATGGATGAGAATCAGATGTCTCGTAATAATGCTGTTATTATTAGCTTGATTGGCTGCCTTTGATACTGTCACAGAAGCATACAGGTTATCTCTAATCTGATTTGTCTTGTCCAGAAAACAAATTGACTTCCTCAGAGTAGGAAGCCTCGGAGTTGAGTCACCTACACACCTCAGCAGGCAGCAACAGGGCTGTCCTTCAAGTGAAAAATCAAGCTCCAATGAAGCATCTCTCTCTCAGTCCTTCCCACAGGCAGCAGGAAGGGCGAGGACAGGAAGAGGTGGGTTCAAGCTGAATATTTTATTTTTTTCTTGTTCCAAAACTAAGCATAGTGAACATTTTATAATTACTTTTGAAACCAAATGTCATGTTGAAACATTTTTTTTTTTCCCTAAGTGCAGTGCCAATGAAATGGTCTGATCAGAGTTGTCTGTATCTTTTCCTTCTCCCCTCCCAAAAATACTACATGACATCACATCACACAGATTGTTTCAGTTAAGTCCATCATACATTTTCAGGGGAAGGGGAAATTGAAAAAGATTTTGATGCCGTTTAAATTTTTGTTTCTGAGATTTCATTCTTTTTGCTTCAGATGTTCCTGCTGATAGTCACAGACATGACCCCCTTTTTTTTTCCCCTGCTAGATTTCCCATCTCCAGTTTGAAGTGTTTGGTCAGTAACAAGGGGCCTAGGCAGGAAACACAAATGCCAGTGTTTCTTGTGTACTGACTCGTGTCATCTTTGCAGCTATACCTCATCCAAATTGTATAGTTTAGCTCAGGACTACAGCCTATGCCTTGCCGAAACAAAGATGCAGGTGAACATGACACAGCCACCTTTCAGGTAAAGTTAAGGGAGACATACCAGACTGGTGGAAGACAGACAGAGGTAGCTGCATTCCTCCGAGAAAGGGACTGAATTGTTGAGCTAATTTCAGCAACAGCCTGCTCAGCTTTTCCTGCCATCTGTATTTTGAATGCAGACTTTGCCATTGTTACCTACACTTTCATCACCTCAAGACTGAGGCTGTTAACAACACATCCCAGATGGGACTCCATCTGAGGATCATCAAATGACTGAAGCAGAGTTAGCTACCTCACTGTCATGTGCTGATGTCAGTGCACAAGTAACAGCTCTGACTGCACTCAACTAGCTGCTAAAGTTGAAGGTGCTGATCAAGGTCTACACTGCCTTACATGGCAAAAGTCCATCCTTCAAAAGAAATAGTTTTGGTCCATCTGCCGTGTTCCTGTGACTGGTGAGCCAAGACAAGCAATCTAAGTGCTGCTTCCACATCCACCACACGTGTCTGCCCATGTGGACCAGGCATCCTTCAGAACTGGCCACTTGCCCTAAAGAATTTCTGGGTGAATTGCTGAAGACAGCAATGTATTAAAGCTTCTGAGAAAGGAAGTCTGTGGTTTTGAAGGATAAAAGAAAGGTAGAAAGCAGATTAAATGCTAGCTGGTTTCATTTTAAATCTAAAGTAAATGAGTGGCTTAAACTATGTCCACTGCTAACAACCAATTAAGATGCATCTTAACACATTCTTTTGAGGGTTTAATCAACATATAAACTTCCCAGGAACCCAAATCTGGCATTTTATGCAGAATTATTTCAAGAAAATCTTGCGGTAATGCGACTGGTTCATCCGCTCTCTTCCTGGTAAATACCAAGCCCTTTTTATAAATAGAGATATTTTGTATGGAAGGCTGAGGAGCTACAGTGCAACAGTGCCATCCCCTGTCTGCAACAGTCATTGTCTCTCTCGGAAGAAGCGGGGACCAAAATGCACCACCAGTGCCTGCTGTACCGACACGGAGGGTTCCCCGAGAACAGCACCACGAGTGCCCCCTGCACTGCATCGCACCGGTGCTGCTGGGGACATCCTCTGTACAACTTCTCAAAGAAGTTTCGTCCTAGCTAGTGCCACCAACTTTGCATCAAAATAAATTGCAAAAGATTGTGCAAGTTATTTTAACGTTTTAACTCAGTTCGCATGTTACCCAGCATGCACTCTTGGGGGAGGGAAAGAATTTTGCATCTTTTTGTAGCTAGCAGAAAGGAGGAAATTCCAACACACTTCTAGACACCCCTGAAGAAAATCTGTTCATTTATACCACTGCTTTGCATGTCCACTTCTGTTTCTACTGGAAGCAAGAAGCACTTATTATTAAATGCCTACCTGAGCACTGTACCAGCTATAGCACCCCACAGCTCAACATACATAGATTAAAATGTGAATTAAAATGGAATATTGCAACACAAACAAGGGGTCCAAAGAAGTTTAGGAGTAAGCAGTCAGAGGGTGCCCAAAGGAATTTTTCTACATAATTTCAGATAATGTTTCATACCCAATTAGTATTTTTCATTTACAGGACTCAGAGGGGGGCTTCCATGGGCTAAGAGCATGTGGAAGGCATATTTACTCTGATGTTTTCTTTTTTTTGTCTTTTTCAATGCTAACTTTCATCCTGTCCATGGCACCAGGATGAGAAGAAGAAACTGAAATTAAGCAACAAGCTGACCACGTCATCAGTTATGCACAGTTACCAATTCCCTGCACTTATCAGTAGAAATTCATTCTTTGCTAGAATAAGGGACAACTTAAATGCTGTCTACAATTGTCTTTTGGGAAGTTGAAAAAATAAATAAATAAAAATTGGAAAAAAATTCCAACAAACACAAAATCCCCCCAAACAGCCACACAACTAGTATATTGTATTATTAGTGCTTATTTCCTAAACATCTCACAGTCAAGTGCAAGAAAAACCACAGCCATTTTCACAATCTCCTCCAATCTCTTCTTCTTGTAGAATAATACTTCGTCACTCCTGCAGACCAAGAGCAGGCCTATCTTCTACACAGAGGGAAGTCTTTATCTCTTACATGCTATCGATCCTCTAGTACAGGCTACTGTATGATTACTTTAAAGAAAGGTAAATCATAGATGTCAGAAGTTTACCCTGATTACCCTGCTTCAATCATAGTTCAAAACCACTTTTAAAGCAGCTGCAAGGTGGATTTGTTGGTTTTCATATCACCTTTGCTATAGTGAGTTCCACTGAGCAAGTACAGGGAATGAGAGCCTTTTAAACCACTGAAGTCCAAAGTATTGCCTCTTACAATAGGTCTCTGGGGAAATTGCTGCTGCAACATAACTGCAGATTTTGCAGTTCTTATGCAGCTGCCCTGTGATTCCTTTGCTTCATTAGGAATAAATGACTTGTCAATGACCTTCTCCCTTGGCTTTCCTACACCCACATTGCCCATCCTTCTGGGGACCAGTGATGGCACTTCACTGGGTCTGGTCATCCCTGACAAGCCAGGCCACGTATGGTCTTTTCATGTTTTTTTCAGGGCAGCAGAAGAAAAGCCTACAAGGAAAAGCAGAAAAGAAACCTTACTTTTCATTCACTGCTGTCCCTAGAATACTTCCAAGAACCCTCAGCTTTCTTCTTTGTGCTTATGTGCATTAAAATGATCTTCTAGATAATCAGCCAGCCTGCCAGGTTCAGCTTGCTATTAATGTTCCAGTTTCAATCTTCAGCTGGCATTAGCTCAAAGCTCATAAAGTGATTCCATGTGGAATATGATAAAAATGACAGGCACATTTCCTGAAATATTTTATTTCTTATTTTCATAAGCCTGAAATATTTTATTAGAATCCTATTCTATATTAGAAGCAGAATCTGATAGCTATCTAATATCTCAGCTTGCACTATGCAACTCTGCTTCCACTTTGCTGAGAACAGGTTATTGTGATCAAAACTAACTGCTAGAGTCTTTCCACAACAGAAATCATGGGACACAAGACATGACACAATACAAAACAAAATCTAACCTCTGAAGTTAATAAATTGCCAGTCAACATAACATAGGAGTTAACTTCACCTTTGACATAACTGGCCACCTGTAGATCTTGTGAAGATTGATGTGAGCTCTTCCTCCAGTATTACATAAGCAAAGAACCCAACTGCAAGCAAACTGATATGACTGAGAATTAACTGTGATACCTATCCCAAAGAAGAAGGTTCATCAGTTATATTTTATTGAGGAAATATTGCTACAGCAGTCACCAGGTGGTGCTGTTAAAAATGCTCATTTTACTTGAGAAATTACGTATATTCTTTGAAGAGATACTGTCCCATTAAGCTCCCTCACTGTTTTAGATGTAATCTTGGAGGAGGATTATGCTAGAAAGAAGTCACCTGAGTACTTCTATCAAATTTCCCAAGAGGTGCTTCCTCATGCCATGCTCCTGAGTCCCCTGCTCCTAGACTGAATTTACAGGGAGCCTTGCTTAACTTACTCAGAAAATACACAGATCTTGCCTCTAACATACTGAAAATTGCCTTATGCAGCCAAAGCTACAGGATAAAACTGAGGAACAAGATGAAGCCTGAGCTATGTCCTGGATCTAAGAAAAAACAAGCTCTTTCCACCAAGTTAACAGAATTACCTGCTTAGTTCATAGACTTTTTCTTCATGGGGGGGTTCCCTTTATAGACTCCTTGATGGTTACAAAACAGAAGAGAGACCATTACTTGAGACATGGGATAAAATTTTTTACCTCCTACAAATCGTCTTTTTCTCTTCTCACCCCAAGCAGCCTAAGCATCATCTTCGTTGAAGACAATAGAAAACAGAGGCCTACATGGAACTGCACCTTTTTTAGTTCAATATTGTAAATCATGGGGTGCCTAAAACAATTATCCTAGAAGCTGCAAAAAGGCACGGAAGAACGTTATCACTGTCCAATTAAGGTACTTTGAAACAATTTTTTCCAAAGCAACTTATTTTTTTCTACTCCGTACAAATAAACCTTAAACAAGTGGAGTGGTACAAAAGTGACATCTGGATCCAGGTTCATGGACATTCTGTTCTATCTTCTGTGGTTAAATTAATACATATGCCACTAAAAAAACATATCCTCAAGAAATATTCTCCTTCAGCAGAGAAGGCAAAATACAGAACCTCTTCTAGCAGATCCCCTGCTATACATTTATTGCTGGGACTTGAAAATTGAAGAAAAGTATTTCCTAAAGAACCTTTCATATGAATTTCTTATGGGCAATTCATTTTCACGCTCATTTGATTCTGGGTAAGACACAGTTACTTTTGCACTGGATAGAACAAGGTCTGCCTCAAGCCAGTTCTCAGAGTGTGACTTCCTTCAAAACTAAAGCAAACTCGCTGCACAGAGCTTCACCTGGCAAGATAAAACCAGCATGAAAAAAGAGTAAAGTATCCTGTGGGTATGGCATGTGCCTCTCTATGGTCCATCCTTCAGCTACTTGTATTGTGCTAGCAGCCACAGATTCTTTTGCAGAAAATAGTTCTTCTTTTAAAACTGCATCACAGAATAAACCAATTCAGATTCAATTACCAAACACCAACACCCATAGGATCTTTCAAGGCTTCATATGTAAGGTCAAGGATTTAACTGCACATTTTCTAGACATAAAGTTGCAATATAAAAAAGGTAGGAAGAAAAAAACCCATGCACTCCTCCTCAACGGGCCTTCTCAGCTTCTTGTTAATCCATAATGTCACAATGTTTCAACTCTGTTGACCGCAACTAGAAATATTTACAAATCCTGAAAATCACCGTGTTTACAAGAACCCTCTTTTTGTATCAGTAAAGGTACTATCACAGAGTTACACCTGTGCTTACACTGTCTCAGTCAGGTCTCCAAGCATGACCATTCTGCCTTGGCCAGCCACACCGTTATTGCTGTTATTCCCCTCTTCTGCCAACAACGAGAGTTTGGGTCTGCTTCAGATTTAGGAAAATCCATGTGAGCAAACTAGCCCTCTGGATTGGAGGAAATATTTTAACTCTTAATTATTTTTCTTAATTTATTTAAATTTTATGACAACTAGGCAAATGAACAAACGTGAAAAAAAATATTTCCCAAGGTCTTGTTTAGGTTTTCCTTAAAGCTCTACACCACTCCCTACCTTGTTAAGCATAGTCTTCCCACCTGCTTACCCCTAGCATTTAATTAATGTACTTCACAGTTTGCTGCTTGCACTTCTCAGCAAGTCAGTTTTGTTCTAAACCTCTGCTTGCTCACCTCTCTAGTCTATCTTTCATGCCAACAACAGCTCTCTTCTTTCCAGTTAACCTCATTTAGGTCAATTTCAATGTAGCTACATGCTCAGACATTAAGAAGTCAGTCTGCCAAGCAAATCCAAGCAACAGGGGCCATTAAAAACCACAGCTGGATTAATGACTCCAGCAATAACTGTGTCAGAAAAGGGTAGGTCATCTTCATCTTTATCTTACGCCAAAGCAAAATGCTGGCCCACTCCTTCAGTTGTTTTTAAAAGAACAAAAGATCTACAGACAACACACACAACATTGGGTAAAAGATTTGACCGGTGAAAAAGTTAGAGTAACAGTTTCCATACAGAAAAGTCCTTGAGAACACATGCCCTTTATGAAATCTTTTCTAGCAGGTCAATTTTAAGGCGAGAAAAAAAAAAAAAAAAGGCAGCTAGTGAGAGCATTCTGCAAGAACAAGCCTTGTCCTACCTCCTACCTGACAATAAACAACTTCAGATGGTAGTAAAAAAGCCTAAGGGTCCAATATTGAGAATCCCCAATGCCTCAGGAGTGGGGTGGGGGGGAAAGAAGGTTACTCCCTTTCTGGCTGAAAACACCCAAGAGACAAGTGGAACAGAGTAAGCTCAGCCCCAGCTAGGGGCTCTCTCTAACTGAGAAGCTATAATTCTCTTTCAGTGGTTACATTCTGCAAGAAAACAAGAAGAGCCTTTTATTGCAAAGTACCGAAGCAGCACATTGCTCTCCTTTTACTGTTTACAGTCCCGGTTCACTGCCAAATCACTTTCACAGGAGCACAAACAGCTCAGGCTTCTGACTACACGGGAATACCTGGGGTAGTTAAATACCTCCACATCACTCCATACTTTCATACCACTCTGTGATCCACAGAATAAAGCCAAAGTCACTGAACTTCACAAGTGATAGGATGAGGAAATATTGATCAAATGGTGACACTTCCTAGTGCACACCCAGTCTTTAAAAGTACAAATCACAAATGTATGAATTTCTATGTTCTTGCCACATGAAACAGGTGTTTCTTAAGTCCAGATTACTAATGAAAATCCACACAGATGGGAAAAAAACAAAAAAAAACCAAGCACTAGCCAAACCACAAAGGCAGCCATCCCTCTCCATCCTAAGGGAAAACATTTCCCACAAGCTCTGTAACCCAGAATGTTGATTTTAATACTACTCTTGAGGATAACAAATAAAGCACTAAAATACTCTTTGAAGCCTTCATTTGTAAGCCTTACCATAAAGTGTAGTACATAGTGTTGTATTGACAGTGTTTTCCTTCCATTTTAAACAAAATGATTCCCCAAGCTTCTCTTAAAAGGCTCTCAATGCAATTACTAATCACGCTCACATGCACATCAGTTTCAAAGCTGTCATTACATGTGCCAATTTCAAGTATTGATCTCACACTTCATACAGCCTGCTCTGGCATTTAGCTCAATTTTCAGTCCTTGCGGTAACTCCTGGAAACCAAGTGAAGAATAACCCTTTGCTATGACTTTAGTGCACACAGCCTAAGATCCAATATTTAAACTCACATGGCAATAAAATCAAAATCCATGTTAAGCTTTAGATGCTGGTATTCTTGAGTATAACTCAAGGTGGGAACTGCAGCTGTTATTTTTCTCTCAAACCACACTATGGACAAAGAAAGAGTCATTCCATGTTTCCTATACACCTATCTTCTCTGTAGTTCTCCAAAACAGATTAGTATGCAGTTTAAGTATTGATCCAACAAGGTTTGTGAAATTCATGTTACTTCAGGCAACAAAGAGGAAGGACCAAAGAAAGCAACCAGAAAACACAAGAGTCTGATCACTGTTTCCTTCTCACTCCCTTCAAACCAAACCCTCAAAATTAATAATCCCAAAGAAACCAAACTTATGAAGTGTCTCATCAAACCAGAAATCCCTACAAAAATCTTCTTGCCAAGCTGTGAATATCTGTCCATAACACACTTCTCAAAGAAGTTCCTGAAGAGCAGGGGGAATAGAGAAACACAGAGCCTGGAGAAAGGACGGATTCAAACAGAATACAGAAAATTAATTTGACTAGGAGTTTTATGAAACAATTCAGAACCCCTCCTGTCAACTTGCTTCCCCAAAATATACGAGGGTCAGAGCGACCAACTGGCCACTAAGAAGAGCTGCATGTCAGGCTTTCTGATATTATGACCATTTCCTAAACTCTCCTCAAAGTCCTTCTTGTGCCATAGGAGTCCTTTAAGGCAAACACTCAGCAAGGAACACATCTCTTTAAATTAAAATGCGTGGGTCAAAAAAGCAGTTGTCAGCATCAAACATACTATTTGTGATTCTATCATAGAGTGAACCTCCTGACATGAGGGGTTTTTTTTTTATTTAGGAATATAATTCTCAAAGAATAAGCAGGAATGCCTGTTTCCTAAGCAATTTGAATCAAGGTATTAGATAAAATGAGTCACAAAACACACCTACTATTTTCTTTCAGAGAAACTTAACTCCAAATAGTTTGTCTGTACAATATATTATATATGACTCACAAAATACACTTTCTCTTTTTCTTTCAGATTAGCTTGACTCCAAAGAGTGCATCTGTATGAAAACATTCAATATTCCATTGTGCTGTCTAACACCAGAGAAAAATGGTGTCACTGAATCTTTACCACAAGTTTATAGGTGTTAGTTGTTTGACTTCTTCAGCAGACACAAAAAAAACCCCCAAAATTGTCAGGGTGCACTCACTACAGAAGTAAAATCTAACAAAAAAAAAAAAAAAAAACACAACTGAAGAACAACAACAAAGAAACTCCAAATTTACCCATAGTCAGATGATGGCAACCTGTACTCTCATGTGTGGTTTCCTGCTCCACAGGGGGGAAAAAAAAAAAGGAAGTGGAAATGGCACATAAATAGTGGCACATATACAATAGATTCGTTTCTATGCAACATATTTTATATCTCAGCTATGACACAAATACACTGGGAAAACTCTACGCTGCTGTTAAACACTTCTTGTATATCTGGAGCATTTGTCCTGCCAGTTAAGAAATTGCCTTTGCTAAGCAGTTTTAGATCTATGTAAAGTCGTGATAACTGAGCCCTCTTTTCCACCAGTAAATGCAAAAAGACAACTCAGTTTCCAAGCAACAGTCCTGCTACTGAGGCTCACAGATGCAAGAGCAGGAGGGCTGAGAAACTGCAAGATTCAACATATGGTAATAGAAAGCCCCTACTTAACCAACCATAAACTGTATTTGCTTCTGCAAAGGTAAAGCAGAGTTGGTGCTTTATTTTATATATCATCTAATTTGTTTGGTTGAGGTTGGTTTGTTCTTACCTTTTGGAGGTGCTTCAGACCACTGCAGAGGTGCTAGGCTGGCAGGCTCCCAAATCACTGTCCTTTCTGTTTGTGGGACAGTCTTCATCTGGTCAGAAGTAACACTAGCCCCCTGACATGGCCTGCCTTACCAAAGGAACAGAAAAGGATGGAGTACTTCAGCATCCAAAACAAGGTTTTCTAGTGTGCTGGTGGACTGGCTGCATGATGTCTCTGAGGTGCAGCTCTTTATGAGGTCTTTTCAACTCTTCTTTTCCACTAGACCTGAGAACAATGCACAACCTGACTCCACAGCTCAGTCCAATCACCTCAGCTGTTTCTGTGAGGCTACAGGCTTTCTCCTGCAGAAGCAGCTATTTTCCCTGTTCTCCAAGGTTATCTACAGCTTCTGTGTGGACCAGCCCAACCATTGCCACCTTCCTGTATGGTCAGTGTTCGACCCAGGCACTGTGCACAACTGCTGCTCCTTAGGCAGCTTATGAGCCTCTCTCATATTGCAAATGCACTTCAACCAACTCCCACTTCTCCACAGTACTTTTCAAGCAGGAAGCCTGTGAAAGACCATCCTTCCCTGCACTCCCAAAGTGGTTGTGGTATGTCTCTTAAGCCTCTATTCTGCATACCCTCAGATATTTGCTTCTAAAATGTGCTCCTCCTGAACTGGGGACATGCAGACAGGAGCAAAGTTCAGCTCAACACAGTCACAGGTTAGGGAAACGGGTGGAAGTTAGGGTCAGACTGCAAACACTGCTCTTACTCTAAATGCTAAAAAAGAGCATAGTTTCCTCTGTCCAAGAGATTGAAAAAGCAAACAGGATGCATAGTCAGAAGAGGGAGGGTTTGCTTTATAACACACTCCATACACACAGCTTTGAAAAGCTGACAAGCAGTGTAAATAATCAGAGTCTCCTGGGGAAGCAGGAAGAGAGGTACATTTTCCCCTTCTCTGAAAAGATAAAATCAATCTTAACCTTGAGTGCTCTTAACCTGTTGAGCAAGAGACTGAAATCATCAGTAGGTTGTGATTATGTGGGCCAAGCTTCCAGAGAATACTCAATCTAGTTTTAATGGTCTCTCAGACAGCTGGAGTGAACATTTCTATGCAGAATTTTGCAGTGAGATGGCGATAATTATCCATTATCAAGTGATGCTGATTACTTTTTTTTTAACCAAAAGGCAGTTCTCTCATTTTGAAAGTATGAAGCAGAGTTTAGCTTATTCCTATTGACTCACATTAAAGCAACAACTACTGATATGAACAATCTCCCAAACACGGACTTTTTGCAGTAGGGTGGATATAGCATATACTCTCTACAGACTAGATACTGCAAAAATAGAAAAACAAAACAAATAAATAAACAAAAAGTCAGTCATGAACACTGCATTCCCTTATTTCAAATGACAGGTATAAGAAATATACCTTGATCTCTTAAAAAAATATCTTTTTCCCCTCCCATTTTACACTTCCTCTACACTTTTTGAATGAAACAGAACTGGAAGTTGCAACAGAGCAGAAAAGGAATGCAAAGGACCTTAAGTCAGCTCTCCCAGCAGGAACCATGCAGACACACATACACAGTCCTTACCTTTGGAGATTACAGCTTCAGACCTCAGTTTTGTCTCACACCTGTGGAGACTCTTCCTCAAAAATCAATAGGAGAACACAATGCAGAGACTAAGACAAAAGTCTACAAAATACTCACTGTGAATAAGGTGGGACTAGGGTTTAATTATTGCTTGGCTTTCTTCCCCACACTCCCACCTTTTCCCATTTTAGAGAGGAAAAATACCTTGACAGGACTAAGCAACTGTAACTCCCCTTCAAGGTTCAGGTTTTTTTCTCTGTTTTGGAATAAAAGAAGCAGGGTTACTTTAAGACCAGACTAAAAGGTAGAGGGAAAAAAAAGGCACATAACTCTGCTGACAGCACAGCAAACTAAACAGAATTTGAATTCTCCGCCTTTGAAACATGAAGGAACTATAAATCCCACTAGGAGAAGGCCATTTGCCGACAGAGATTGTAGATAGCAGGTGTTAAATTACTTACTGTCCATTTCCATGAATACAAATGTATTGAGAATTACGTTACCGAAATAATAAACTAATAAAGGAACGGAGTTCAAACTGACTCACTGGGAAATGATGTAAACTAGCCAAGATAGCATTTCACAAATCATAGCTGTTTCCAGACAGACTGGCTAGGGAATGTTTGCCCAGCATGTCTTGCACATTATATTAACCTACAGCAAATATAAGGACTCATTTTTACAATCACTGTATTCAGATAAGTTACAAAAAAAAAAAAAAAAAAAAAAAAAAAAAAAAACCCCCACAACACACAAACC
>JAWWMP010000167.1:7986415-8008178 GCA_035047865.1 Dendrocincla tyrannina
ATTAAAAAAAAAAAAAAAAAAAAAAAAAAAAAAAAAAAAACCCCCCACAACACACAGAGAGGATCCTCTGCAAATAAACAGGTAATAACTGATAATTATTTGTGGTGTGCAATTACAGAGAAAATAAAATCCCAAATCTGTTCTTTTGCACACACACAAAAATGCTAAAGAGACAATCTTCTTCTACAGATAGGGAGAATAAGCAGGCTATCAAATATGTCCACAATGTATTTGTCACCATATGAGAACTATGTTTTTCCGAAATGGTTAGCATTGGGATAATCCACCTTTCAGGTTCTCACTCATTGCAGTAACACAGTCCACAGCACTTCCCTAATCAAAACAACAGACTCAATGCATAAGCCAGATAATTGTATGGATAAGCTTCCATGGCTGATGTGGATAAGTGTGCTGCAACTAGGTGGATATAAATTGTAATGCACAGGTATAACCTCTCACAGAGCGAGCTACATGTGCCGACTGACAATAAAAGAGCATCCGTCAGGGCTGGATTTTTTTATTTTTGAAAGGAGTAGGGGGAGAAGAGAAGGCAGTTAGTGAAAGCATTTGATTTTTTAAACACATGCAGGTTATTCCTGCATTGGCCTTCAGTAAGAGAGCACGAACAAGAACCTCTTTGCGATGAAGGAGGCAGTGTTTCCCTGGTTACATTGCACAGTGCCTCTCATTACTGTTTCAGCACATCTTAACTTTTTGCCCCTACAGAGATATAGAAATTTTTGCTGAAACTAGTCACACATTTCTGCAATATCATTTTTTAATCTTGCATCCAATAAATATTTGTTTCTGAGAGTGCCGCTAGCCGAGTGGCATTTGATAAACAATGAATACTGCAGCATAGTTTCCTCATCAATCAAGCCATATAAAAGGCCAATCCAGCAATTTAATCTCCTGTTGCTGCAAGCTGTCTAAACACAGTGGTTTTTAACAAGACAGTTTTGTTCTAAGAGTACACACTCCATCCAAGTCTTGTCATTAATTTGAAAAATTGCATGCATGATTCCCAGCCCCTGGGAAACACAGAGATACCTTAGAACTATTCTTTAGGACTGAAATTCTTTTAAACAGAACTGAAATGATCACTAACACAATAGCTGTCAAAGCAGAAAAAATTTAAAGTCCATCAAATGATTTCTTAAATGGTGTCTGATTTCTTAAAAGTTTTCTCTGGTGGTTGGTTTTGTTTTGAGAAATGTCCAGAGTATAATTTCAAATTTCAACAGAGGTCACACAACTCAAAACTAATTCCTTAGTCACACCTATTACAAAGGTTTGATGTCTTAGAAACTAAAAAAAAAGAAAAAAAAAAAAAAACAAACATGCTCTCCCCCACCCCTGCTTTTCTAAATCAGAAAAAACTCCAAGTACTAGAGACACATATAGATTATTTTTCTGCACAGAAGGTCAGTAGTCTGTTCAATGTCTCTCAGTGACTAGAGCATTTGCTACTGACACTGGAATTCTCTATTCAGTGTGGCAAAATTTTGTACATCTATCCCAAGCCTAGAGGAAAAGAGCCCAGCGCAGACTGGAAAGAAGGCCATTACAGAAACCTGGGGCAGCCTTCTAACAGCAGCAAAGGGGGCAAACACTCAGCTCAACCGATTCTAAAATGGAGTTTCAGTTTATTGCAAGGACTATATTACACAGCTGCTGAAATTCAGCAGCCTTTTCCATCCAAAAAGATATTTCCCTTCTCCGATTATATCACAAACTCACTAGGTCTTCAGATAAAGAATTTTTATAAACTAATAAGTTTTTCAATTCCTCTCAAGCTCAAGGTGATATCTACTGCAGTGTCATCATCCCCTGGGGAAAGAGGGCTAATAAATACCAAAAGACCTCTAAACAGCTGGTCAGTACTGATGATTTCTGCTGAGTTCAAACTGATGATCTACTGTGGAAGTAAAATTCTCTCTATTATTTTATTAATCCTTCAAGCAACCTGGTGTGCCTATTCCCTTATCTTCCACCCCCTGCAGCAAAGAGGAGTTGGGAAAGGACTACCAAAACTTTGCTTAAGGAAAATTCCCTTTGAAGTTATACATCATCCATGTATTATGTAGACATTCCTTTTATTTTGACTTGTAAAAGTTAAAATCTCTCTTGACCCGAAAATGAGACCAGGAGATCTTTTGAATTTTTCCATCGTGGAAGATCATTGTAACAAATTAACTTTTTAATCCACTTCCCTCTTTGAACAAATTTCAAAATCTCAAGCATTTCACACTAAATGTATCATCATGCGGAACATTTCTATTCAAGAATGCTAGAGTGCCATTCAGAATTATTCAAAATAAATAATCCATTAGTGAGCCTGATCTAGTTGAAGATGTCCCTGCTCATTGCAGGGCTAGATGAGCTTTAAAGGTCCCTTCCAACCAAAATTATTCTAAAATTCTATGAAAAATTCTGCATCGCTGTTTTACTTCCCAGGTAGGTCTGGTTTATAAGTAAAGCTTTTTTTTTCTCAGCTATGGCTCTGCAAGTTCAACCCAAGGTCTCAAAAATTAAGATATACTCCTTCATTATAATTGATTATTCACAGATGTAGCTCCCTGCAGTTTATTACAGTATATACCATTGTCCAGGCAACGCTTTGGCAATGTGACCACTGATAATGGACCCCCAGATTGTGCAGAGAGACAAGGAGAATTTTGTTTGCTCTCCAGATGCTCTGTTCCTGCTGTCTGTACTGCAGACCTGAAACATCCATATTTATCATTTCTCACAAAAGCAGACCTGCCAGCTAGGAAGGTGCTACATTTTTACCTTCCTCAGGGTCCTTGTGCACTATGTCTGAAGTTCTTAAGTAAAGCTCTTATTCCTGAGATAAAATATATATATATTACTGAAGAATTATGAAATTGACTTGCATTCCAGATCTCTTTTCCCTACCATACTCAGGTAACATTTCAACTGCATTCACAATCTGACAATGCAACTTGGAAGTTAGTCTAGTCAGGCATCTGAAACAGTCAGCAATTATTTTATACGCTTCTATTTGCTGGACTAGTCATGACACAAGGAAGAGCTAAATAGAGTTTGCCTATATAACTAGAGAAATCTAGTATTTGACTGTGTGAAAGCAGTATTTTCAAGGTGTGTTTTCCCCTCCCCCTGATTCAAAATAGAGGTTGCAATCATAAGCCTCTCTGAACCTTATTTCATAGTAAATGCAAAAAAACTAGGTTAAGGCATTATTAAGCTTGTACAGATAGACACACAAATACACCATGAGAGAGCTGAACATGAAAAAAAATCTATTCTTTTTCCTTGTCTATTCTATCATACGCTCTGTACCTAAAAGCATAATTCTTTTAAACAAACAATTTATTTAATATAATTATGAACCTGAAGGATATCATAAAGAACATTCAAAAGGGCAGAATGGGACAACACAATTGCTCTTTAGTATCTTGTAATCCATGTGACACAAAGCTCATTTTGTATCAGTATAGCATAGTGCTTTTTTAATATAGGAGACAGAAAGACCAGAAAGAAAGAGAAAATTAAAGCCCCAATATTCCAAACACAAGTTGACCAGCTATTACCTAAAAACTATCTTTATCAATGCAAACAAGCCTTTAAGAATTTAACTGAAGTAGCACAGAGTTCCTGCTGTGCTGGGTCCCATTCCAAGATAAGAAACTGTTACACATTTCCTCAGAACAGTTAAAGAAATTTTCCTTTAAATTTTCAACCCTGAACAGCAACCCCAACTGTGGGAGTGCAAAATTATAGCAATTGGAAGAACAGTGAAATCTGATGATGGGACAGAAGAAGGGAAGAGATCAAGGTTATTGGACTGTTCCCCCTATGCTGGACAAGTTCTGTTGCACGGTTCGGATTGTTACAGTTTTTATGGTTCATCTCCACAGTATTTGTATGGGTGAACTGTACTGTTAAATCCTTCCCCTAGTGATATATTCCCTGTCCCTCCGGGCCCAGAACCTCCATTCCCTGATTGGACAAGATCTGCTGCTGTGCGACTTAACATATAAGGCAATATTCCTCCCCTGTTTTCCCTATAAGGTTACACTCCCACATTGTGGGCGACCCTGGCAGCCATTTTGTGTTTGTCCTTGACAGCCGCCATTTTGTGTACCCCAGCATGCAAAGCCATGAGGAGAAGGGCATCACGAGGCTCCGACGCCATTTTCTGCTTCTGGGAGTGATAAAGCCAGGGAATCCTCAAATTTCTCTACTCCTGACACCAGAACTACGTTTCGCCCACAATTCCCTGCCTTTTCTCCCAATTTTTAGTCAAATTCTTTAACGCTTTAGATTAATTATTAATTATATTAACAGATTAATTTCCACACTAAAACAGCCTTTGCTGCATTCATGTCAGAGTTGTTCTCAGCTGCTTCCCACAGGAGAAACCCCAAATTCTCCCAATCTTCAAAAGTTAGGGGGTTTGGGATGGGGTATTTACTCTTATGCATCCATTTTACTAGTAATTTTAAGGATGCCTTAAACATAGGATGTCCATGGAGCTTGAGAATGCACTTAAAGCATGTGTAAACGACCTTTTCAGTTTTTGATAGCTGAGCTCCCATCTTCTTCTATTACTAATATGGCATGGAGTTTGTAAGGAATGTGGGATTTGGGTAGGGGGCTATGGGGGGCATAATCTCTGCTTGATCACTCACCTCAATTCCACACAAGAGGTGCTTCTGAATTCTGAATTCGACTGAGGGAGCCATTGGAGCTGGAGGCGCTCTGCCTGAGGCTCCCTGCCAAAGCTCTGTCCCCGGGCTCTGTCCTTGCCGGCCATTCCCACAGGAGCAGGAGAGCTTCTGGATACCAAAAGTCCTCAAATCTTCCCCACACTGGGCGCCATGTGCCAGGGCCCAAAAATGGGAAGGAAGGAGAGGCACGCTCCTTGAGGGGTGAAACGGGAAGGGCAAGTTTATTAAGATGGCGCCAGCTTCTATACAGCAGAATGTGAAACAATCTAGAAGGGATGTAACGGGGGAGTGTCTTGCCCAAATAAGGAGACTGAAGATGGGGTGTAACCTTATAAGGAAAATGGGGGGAACATTGCCTTATATGGTAAGTCGCACAGCAGCAGATCTTGTCCAATCAGGGAATGGAGGTTCTGGGCCCAGAGGGACAGGGAATATATCACTAGGGAAAGGATTTAACAGTACAGTTCACCCATACAAATACTGTGGAGATGAACCATAAAAACTGTAACAATCCGAACCGTGCAACAGAACTTGTCCAGCATAGGGGGAACAGTCCAATAACCTTGATCTCTTCCCTTCTTCTGTCCCATCATCAGATTTCACTCTTCTTCTTCCAATTACTAGAATTTTACACTCCCACACCAACTGTCCCACCCTTCCAGACTGGCTAAAACTAACAACAGTTTGTAGCTGCAACCCACCTTTGGTTAATGATAGACAAGGTAAAATATTCTTCAAAGTAAGATGCAGGGTCCTCTGTGCCAGAGGTTGGTTTAGGTTTAAGGCAAACACTAAATAAGTCTCTGTAACTTCAAACTATTTCTTTTCTCAAGGGAACAGGTCAGAAACCCTTTTCCCCTCTAACAGCACCAACAAACCAAAAGTGAATTACCTAGTAGTTCCTACAGTTGCACTTCTTCACACAAATAGCTGTCTCTATTTGTCAAACCATGAGACTTAAAAAGCATTAATTTACAGCAGCAGAAGCTATTCACAGTAAATAGAATACTGAGACATTTCAAAGGAAGACTGAAGTTTTTGGATATATCTTATGATGGGCTCAATTACAGCAGCTCTGTTCTAAGGGATCCCACATGGAGCATATTCTGTCATCAGATATCTCAAGCAATGGCAAAACAAGCCTAGGATACAGCTTGTGCTAATGACACAACTGCCCTTGACAGGAAATGGATATTTCATTAAAATGTAAGAAACAGCTTTAGTGCTCTACTTGCCCTTACCTTTTTTTCATACAAACAGCAGGTTAAGAAAGAAACCCTTCTTCAGGGACACACTGTAATGCAACAAGTAGGACTGGGATGCTGCATGGGGATGCAGTTTTTTATCTTGGCTATCAACACTCTAACAACAACTCATGTTCCTGAAGTGATAAATGTAGTTGTGATTACCACTCTCTCCCTTGTCTCATGACGAGCTTTTCTGCCTTTTTGCAATTTCACAGAGAAACTGTTAAGCTCTGGACATGTATCATGTGTCAAATCATTTATCCACCTGACCTTTCCTTGGCCAAGAAATGAATGCTCTTTGTGATAAAGAGCTTTATAATCTAAAATCTAGAAGACACAGTGCAATTCCAAAGCCCTCTTTGATAGAGTTACCCACTGCAGGTGCCCTAGGGAGTGGCAGCCTATTAGGAGACAGATCCTTTTTCCCTATCACTGGGCAGGGTATTAATCCTGTACCAATAAGCATTTGACGGTACCTTGCCAGATGACTAGATTTTGAACTCCCAGTGCACTAGCGAGGGGTTACTTTACTTCTTTGCATTGATTTGCATTCACACCTACTCTTCTCTTTTTTCCTCCTCCCTCACAAGTTAAAGGCTAAGTAAGCATAGATTCAACAATCCACAGAAATTAACTTTTAGATTAGCCATGGATTGACAGGAATTCACAAGTTGCCAAATGACTCAACAGTATCTGCACAGGAGCTGGGTAAGAAAATAAACATTTTTATGGATTTAGGGTGTTCACCTTTAGGAAATACTGAAATTATATCCTCATCTTCATTCAGTACCAGAACCCAAATTACAATGTTTCCTTTGCTTATTTTGAGCCCAGACCTGCCATGTCCTAAAACTCTACTTTGCCATGGGCTGACACACACTCTCAATTTCTCATGTATGAGCTTGTCTGTTCAAATACTCAGTAGGCCAGAGGATGGGAGTGACTCTGTCATCCCAATCCCAAATGGCTAAAATATCACTCACCTGCATAGACAAGGGAATATCCCTGCTCTTCATCTTTGCTTCCACTCAAACCACAGATTTGAGCACCTCAGACAAACAGGCTCAAGTTCAGGCATGGCTCAGGCATAGCTGTCAGCTCAGTTGGCCAGGACTCCTTCATCTTAAATTTTATTGCAGTTCACCTGTGGCACAGCTCAGAGCTGCAAATGGCACTGAGACATAAGCAGAAACAGGAGTAAGCAGCAGCTGAGCACAGGTTTTAGCAGCTGAGGAAAATGAGGAGGCCTTTTTAGGTAAATGTGAAACTAGAAACAGTTGTACAGGAGTGAATTTGTACCTGAGATAATTTGCTCTATGGAGGGCACAAAGGTAAGTGCCTGGACAGGCTGGACCATGGTATACTAGTAAAGAGAAAAATACCTAATATCACAGCTAGCACTGCCAGGGTGCTTCAGATGTGATCAACAATATTATACATTCTCTAGGGCCAGAGAATCTACAACCAAAATCAATGACCGAAGGATGGGCCAATCTCCTTAGAAAGCAAGGTAAACACACTCAGGGGCTTAAGTTTTATATTCTGTGACCTACAAAGCAAAGGAAACATGGAAGAGTTAAACACAAGCCCTTCATATGGTATAATTTAGAGTTCCTGCCTATCCTTATCAAATTCACGGAATTTATGTCTATTAGATAAAAATACCCAAGTTAATATAAGGTAAAGTTGAAAAATGTTGTTTGAGCAGTTTGGAAATGTAAATAATTGTGGCAATTTGTTTGGGAAATTCCTTGCTCAAAGTTATGTATGAGTCAGAACTATTAAGTAGTTTCATTATCAGCACAGAGACTTTTCTTTCCCCCTTTGTTGCAGTCTCTCATCTTGAATTGTCACCAACCAGCACTCATCTCCCTATCGCAATCTGCAGCAGCTAAGTGATAAGACTTCATGTTTACCTTTAAGAATACCTATTGTTCATGCTGTCAGTGCTCAGGTTTTATCACTGGTTCAGTGGCAGTGAAATTGAGTTCTGGGAGGAGGGAGCCTGTGTGAACAGTTAGATGCAAGGACAGCAGTATTTTTGTGATTGAGAAGTCAGCTGTAAAGCCAACATTTACTATCCCTTTGAGTCAGCTGTGACCACAGAACAGAACCTGATGGCATGATGATAGCCAATCTCATTGCAGATTTCCTGTGCACACAGAGCTGTGAATATGCTCAGTGATTCTCAGGTTTGGCTGCATCTCACATGCTCTGCAGAGTAGAAATAGTAAAACATGTATTATTTTTCAAGCCACGTTGCTCTCTGCAGGAAAGCAAGCAGTCCAAGACTTTCCATAGCCTCTCTATAGGCAGGTTTGTTCATTTCGGTATATTTGATGCAAAGAATTTGTATCTGTAGCTTATCTGATGGTTTGTATGGAGTCAATTTAGTGAGCGATCTCACCATTGGAGGAGTAAATGCACTCAGATTGACAAAGGCCTGTTCAGACATTAAAGCAACTGTGGGTACAGAGAAAAAAGATAGCACAAATAAATTAAAAAGGCCATAATCCAGGGAAGGAAAAGACACAGAAACATAGAGGAGGATGATTCTCAAGTAGATAATTTAATCACACATTTTGCAGACAACCTGCATAAACCAGAAAAAAAACAAAAAAAAGAAAAAAGAAAAAAGAGAGGATCTGTTTCCTCAAATGCAAAGCAAAGATACAGAATACTTAAAAAATAAAATCTCCTTAGTTTTTCAAATGCTTGGATAAAATTGGAAGCAATAATGAACAAAAATAAAATGATTCCTCCATTTCAAATGGCATAGTTCAATAAGTCTGAAGGTAGCTTAGCTCATCTAAGACCACTCTATTTCACTTTCTACTTATTAAGAAATAAAATAGAGTTATGGTACAACTTTTCTTGTTCCCAATACCCAAGCCATTTTACTTGTCCTAGAAAGATAATAAGTCTTATCTTAACTGCAAGGTTATGAGGTTGCTACTACTATAGTTAAACATGGAAAACTGTCCTGTGTCAGTGGAATGGTAGGAATGAAAGGAATAGAACTGAAGATCTTGTCCTACAGCTGGGATCCCTAAAAGCAGAACATGTGAACATAGCATTCTGTGAAACACCCTTCATTAGTTACCTGCTGCTGCATCAAGCAAAAGGGCTGAGTCCTCACCATGTACTTAGGGAGACTGTGAAATCAGCAGCAGTGGTCTGACCCTGATCATTGTATCAGATGGTAAAGCTGGATATTGCTCTCTGTTCCTATGGGCTAAACCTTCACTAGTTTAAAACTTAAAAAAAGGAAATATTAGGAGAGGGTATTTATAATTGGTACATATAGTATCTTTAGAAGGGTACACAAAAAGTCAACTGAAAGGGTGGGTTTACCATAAGATTCATAGGAAGAAGCATAAGGCCAGTGGAGTGACACAGATGTGAGATCATCATAAGATTCAGAATTCCACCTTCCCTGCAAGCTTAACTATTCCCAGGAAATTAAGGAGGGAGGCTTCAGTGGATGATGTTACTATCTGCTGAAGCATCTATCACACTTTTCACCTTACAGCTGAATTTATTCTATCCTCATTTCACAGAGGGAAGACTGAGATGTGGAGCAGAGTAAATCAGTCCCTCAAGGGGACAGAGGTGCTTGGTGGCTGAGCTAGGATCAAGGTCAATTTGATTTTCTTAACCTGCAAACAAAGGCTTCCAGCTGCTATGTTAAGGTTTGTGTACCCATACTCATGGTAGGGAACCAGCTCAAGAACTCTGTGGGGAGCAGACAAGGTGCACATGCAGCAATTCAGTTTAAGAAGTACAAGTACATCAATATCAGCAATAAGATGGCAACAGGTGGGACAAAACCCACAGCACTGAGCCCTCATTTAAAGAGCAGTTGGATAAGAAGGCAAGCAAATCTTTCTTGTTAGCATTTCCATATATTATTCCCTGATAACTGGAAGTTAATACTGTTCAAGATGGAGTCAGTAGGTCGTAACTAGTTAGAGAACTATGATCACACTGATTATTAAAAATCAGTGATGCAGGATATTTCCTAATTGGACAGAGAGGATGCTGAGCTAAATGAGGCCTCAGAGTAGTATTTCCATTGCTCTTCTTGAAATGAATAAGGAGAGGGGGGAGGAAAGGAGAGTGTCTTGCCTGAAATACATGTTCTGTTCCAACAAACTGTCATGTGTGCAAGGACAGCCCAAGTCTTCCTCCTGACATGTGTGACTCAGTAGAGCCTCTGCAAAAGCTTTGCCAGCATCTTAAAATCCAAAATTGAAGTACTCGTTTGATTTGCTTGTAATTAAAGCTTCCACATCTGCTATCATTTGGCCTTCCCTCTTTTCTACATGACATCAAGGTAAGCAATAAAGTAATTATTACAGGTATTCCCACAGACCTCTAAAGCACTAATCAGGTAAGAGGTTTTGTTAAAATGATTGGACCAGAGTTGTCATCAGTTATTATGTTGCAGAAAATCTACATCTCTCTTACATGCAACATATAATAAAAAGCTTGGTAAAATCGTGCCATATGCACTACTAAAACAAATCTTTCTTTGTCTATCAGTTGGTAATCTGGTTGTCAAATTAACAGAATCCAAGAGCATCTGACATGCTATGCAAAGCTTCTGAGGTATTCTCAGTTCAGGAACAGCTTTGTCTCTCTGCTGAGACAAGGAGGTGTGTTTCTTGGTTTTATTATTATGGTAGCTAATATGAAACCTGTATAATTACTTGACATTTCTTCTGTTCCTTCTGCTTATTCTCCCCATCTGAAATCACATTCTTATACCATAATCACCTCAGTGGTTCTGAAACAACAGGAGTCTACAAATGCTCAAGTACTGAATCCCATCCCCATGCAAAAGCATTTGACAATAAAAAAAATGAAGGAAGGAGAAATAACAGTCTCTGCAGAATTGCAGCTCAACAATATGCTTTTCAAAATTTACCAACAGGAGTCAGTAACTCTGTCAGGAAGTCCATCTGTGTGATGACATAGGATTATTCCCAGGCAGAAAAATCCTTTTGATAAGATACTCACTGCTGATAATAACACACTTGGAAAAGTGGTGGTTCCTTTTAGGCTGGAAGAAGACGTGCTCTCTTGCTCGTAATTCTTCCTCCCCGGCCCCCCTTTCCCACCCCCCCGCTTCTCTGGCAATATTCACATTAGGTATTTTCTTTGTCTCATAGCCTTGCCATCCAAATCAGACTCGGGAGAATTTGAATGGGATTGCATTACAGATATTGTGAAGAAGTCTTAGATGAAGGTACATCAAATAAGCCATAATTAACACTCAGATTGAATAAAATCGTAAACATAGGTTTAACTAAGGGAAATACTGAAAGATTTTCAGTTTCAACAATATTTTCCTCAAATAGAACAGAATAATCTCCTCCCTCTTCTGCTTAACAACAGCAAGAAGAACCTGTATGAACACAGGCTTCACTTGGTATTGTTGCAGCAGCTGCAATAGCAGTGTGTGAATTGTTCCAATAGCTGTAGTGTGTATCCATATTGTTAAGTGCTTTTATTTTTGGGAGTATAAATAACATACTTTTTTATTTTAACAGAAGTGAAAGAATAAAGTGTATCATCACAATTTCCATCAGAGTAAAAGTTGTCAGCTCCACTAGGGAGATGGATTAACTCACAGAAAAGCTACAGATAAATATCTCCTGAACTGCACACAGTGTCATGAAAGTACATGAGGAATATTGTGCTCTGACAAAGACTGAGAAGAAAAAACTTCACCAAAGCCATTACAGCCATTGCAATAATTCACTAGTATTTGGTGTGTGCAGCTCAGGTCCCTCAGTATCCCTGTCAGAGTGTGACTAATTTGACTCTCACAAAACCTAATAATCAAACTTGTAAAATTGACAAGGGTTTGAGCTGGAAGTACAAAACCCCAATGGTTTGGTGTGAAGCTCCACCTGATGAAGGAACAGTAAGGTTGCTTTTGATTGTCCATAGTGACTGTATTTGGAGCTAAACACTTCCACACTAATTTACTAAGATTTGGCATATGGTCCATCCTAGGTGCCAACAAAGTCTCCCTTCCATGGCTCCTTCTCCCTCATTGATTAAAATCCAGATTTGAGGAATAAACAGGATGCAGGGACTGGTATTGACCTTTAGAAGTGGGTGAAGTTCAGCAGTTCCTGAGGCACAGAAAACCCCTGAACCACAGCATCTTTATCAGCAGCAAATTTCTGTGGCAGAAGTCGTTGCTCTCAGAAGGGTGGGCACCTGCAGTTACATCATGGTGCACAAACCTGTGAGATATCAGCCTGCATCTGTAGTTTGAAAGTAACTTGTAGGTGGTGCTGTAAGCCAGAGAACAGCAACAGGAGAATAAATCGTTTACCTCGTGTAAGGGGATGTGACTATGTCACTTCCAAGGATGGGCTTTCAGAAGCAACACTGCGTCTTCTCTCATGTGCATCTCTCACAGCACAAATTCTAAAAGCCTGCTGACACCTACACTTTTGGGTTCTAAACATTAGAGTGTAACTCAAGCACAAAGATAATTATATAGACTTTCTTCAAGGCAAAGGATGATAAATGACTCAGCAGAGCATTTCATTGTTGCAGAATACTACACACGCTCCAATGGGAAAAAAACTCCGGAGAGGAAAATTCTGAAAGAAACACGGAGCTCAGGAAAAGGATGCCTAATGAGCTACCTCACTATAGGCAGGCTTTGTATCTATGATTAATTTGATGTTTCCTCTCACATTTATTTTAGGAAGGAGGAAAACAACTGTAACCAATTTTCTAAAATGTGAACATCAAAGCTTTAAAGTGATGCTATTTCAGATCCAAAATTTCACACTGTGTGCATATGCATGGGTAAACAATTAGCAGCAGGTTTTATAAAAAGACTGGTATTTTTAAAAAATATTGATCAATTAAGGGTCTTGATTTTTGAATAACCAACTTAATATCCTCATAAGTAGCTGTTTTCTGAGGGTTAGGGCTTTCTTCCCTGGATTACAGATCCTGGCAGCAAGTCAAACTGAAACCCGGAATGAACTACAACTTGCAGAAACCTCAACTAAAATACAAGGAAAACGAGTAGTCCCAATTTCAGGGCTTCTCTTCTATATTGTTCTATGCTACACCAAGCTTGTAAAGCAACAGGTAGTAAGCAAAATTAGTATTCTCAGCTGCATTTCATTTGCCTTTGCAAAAACATCATCTCCTACAATAGAAAAAAGTGAAGCAGCCCCAAGGATCTGGCAGGCAAGTGAAGGATGAATTACTTTTATTGTGATGAACTGAACCTCTTGTGATAAAAACACATCATCTGGGTTAAAAGTGAGGGATGTAGCACAAGCTCACTGCGCTGATGCTAGTTAGGTATTTATGCTGTTGGGCTATCTCTAGGTTTAGGAGCTTGGGCTCTCTATGTGCACTGTAATGCACAAACATGGCAGCTTAAACCCATCATTTGATGTATCCCAGTGCTCCTACTCTTGTGTCTCTGGTATAGATGAGAGAGTGCCAGCAGCTGCAAAAGCCTGGAGTAGGGCAAGGAGGAAGGAAATTCTGGGCCAGACACAACCACAGACATCTGTACAACATGGCTGTGTTTTGTGTTTCCAACTCTACCACTAGCAGCTAAGATGTAGACCAAAAACTGCTTCCCACAGAGGAGAAAGGACAGAGAACTCAGCAAAAGTCTTTGCTGAAATATGATCCATAATAAATTCAAAGCTACCTGATTGTCTAAGTTTCTTCCTTGCCCTCAGTCTTGTTTACTAGAACTTTTCTTTTGGTCTTTTATTTAGTTATTTGGCAGAGATTCCAATAGCATCAGAATTTTTTAATCTTCATCTCACACATGTTCTTCAGACTTCCTGGGTCATCCAACAAAATTTTCCCTTCTAGGCTGAAGCTTTCTAGAATAGAACCTGAATACAACATCTGCTGGGGGAATTTGAGCATGTCTCAAGCAAACATATCTCAGTTTTCTCATCAAATACTGACCTATCTGCAAAAACTTAATACCTGCAGATAACCTGAACATTCATAGTTCCTTCCGAAAGATCTTTCTCAGCAGTAAGGGGAGTTCACTTTTACAAATGTATAGCATTGGTGCAAAAACACCCACAGCAGACAGCTAAAGAGAAGCATTATTCCTCCAGAGCCCCAGGGATGATGTTATTCGAGGTCTGATTCCCATAGTAAGTACACTGCAACCTTAATAAACCACGTATTTGCATCAAGGGATTATGTCCATGAGTGCAGGGGAGTGAACTCATTTAATAGTCTTTCTCTATCCCTGACTGCTCTGATCCCTACAGCAATACTGCACTGCAAAGAAACATAGCTCCAGAATGACAAATTGATGCTTTTTTTCCTTTTAAAACAAGTCACTTCTGATTTTATAGCTACACCAGATGCACTTTCCTCACTTAGATTTAAGGAGGAAAAGCTGGTTATATTTCTCTCTGGTTTTGCCAGAAGCTTTTTATTTTTTACTGGATGCTCAGGACAGGGCTGATGTAATTCTGCAAACTGTGGCTGATCTGTTTTGCTTTTGCTGAGCAATAGCTCACAAAAAATAATCTTTATGATCCTGACTGCTGCAATTGGGCAGGATTAGAAAGTCAAAGGTCTGGCATACATAGGCGTGTACCTTTGTCTTTAATTCTGTGTGCCTCCATTATCAGATAATCTTCCCCTTGAATTTTAGATAAGTAACTCTGTCCCTTTTTTTATTGGCAGTTTTGCCAATGCAGTTTTACCTCCTCTGCATGAATGAAAATGCATCAAGAACTACTACTGTGAGAGCAAAGCAGTCCCCTCATGTTGGCTGTAGGGTGCCTGCTCTGAGGAGCCTCTCAGGACTAACAGCTGGCACTAGGTAGGAACTTTCTGTCGGTCTCAGACAAGCTGTCAGTGGCAGAAGGAACTGAAGCCTCGCTGCTTTCATGGTTCCAGAAAAAGTCTCACTTTCTACAGTAAGGTAAGGGCATAGTGGTACATGCAGGCTGGGTAGTTTGTACTGATAATGCCTTTGTTGTCTCCATCACATGGGTAAATAACTCATTTCAAGATATGGTGACATTCAAATTAATTGTCCAGAACACATTTTAAGCCTTTTCCTCCTGCAAATTCTCCATCTGCTCAGTGAAAAGTTGTATTCTAAATCTGCCCTCCAATGGAATTAGGCATCCACAGTCATATCCGGCCCCAGTAATGTAAAAGTCAGTAATTTCCCTTGGTCACCTTGCTCTTGATAAATGTCTCAGTGCAGGAAAGCGAGACTTCACAGACTTATACTTCTGCAAGTCCTAAAGAAACTTTTTTCTGGCATAGAGTATATTCTGCTAGACTGAAAACTGGAGCACATGCAGAGATACTTCTGTGATACTCAAGTGGCTCGGTCTTGTGGCTTTAATCACTGACCAGTTCTGATTTTGCCCAAATTACCAATTCCATGTATTCTGAATTAGCACAGAAACTACTATATTCTTTCTTTAAGCCACAAAGGAAGCTCACAGACCTTCAAGACAGATGCTATCCTTCCCTAACTGACTATTTCTGTTCCTGTTGTCTCCTTACTTTCTAAAAGTTCACAACCAATCACTCAAACACTATTCCCTCCCTCTGGTCCCTCACTCACTCAGAGTAAAATTAGCCCTTTGAGCTAAAGAGACTGAAGCATGCTTCTGCAGCCCTAGTCTGTCTTTTCAGCTCAAAACATTTTCTCAGCTTTAGCCCTCATATACACAATGCTATGCACTTACATCTCTGCTTTTTCCCTTCCATTTTTATTGTTGCCTGCAATTTCTACAGACCTTTTACAAACTCCAGACCTCAGAACATCTCAGTTCCACGCTGATGTAAATACAACTTGACTGAAAGAACTTCACTGCTTTGTTATATGTTTTTGATTTCAAGAGTTAAAAGTGCCTTCCCCTTTTCCTTTCATATTTTTTCCTCCAAAATTTTTTTTCTCCCAATTATTACTGGACTTTGACAGTAGTTTTCCTATTTTATTTCATGTTTTGCAGCCAGGTATCCTCTCTTAAAATTCAGAAGAGATGGTGAAGAACCTTCTCAGCAGTAAATGCCTGGGAAGGTACTGTCACCTCTTCTATTCTTCAGTATAGGAGAACTGCACAGTGTCACAGCTCCCCAGTCAGGACACTCCTAGATTTGTTGATATCAGAAACAATTCTACTTATTTTATTTATTCTGGAGTTAAGGAATAAGATAGTTTTAATTTATAAAAAATTATTCTTTATTTTTGGTTGTTAAGATGAGTGGTCCCTTCCACACACCGTATCTTCTACTACCTTATGGACTGGAAGAACCTGTCTTCTGTTTCACAGTATTTCCTCACCTGGCTCTGGAGATATTTAGGACTCAGGGACTGCCACAGGGGGCTAATTTAATTTAAGTTGGGGTGTGTTCCTTTTTTTTCTTTCCTATTAAATGATCTAGATAATTATGAAAGTATCAGAGCACTAGAGAAAACAGTCCCTCATACTAGAATAAAATAGCAGAAATAATTCAAACACCAGTGAGAGGAAGGAAGAGCATAAAATATCCCTCAAACTTTGCTAGTACTTAGCTGTCATGATAATAATTTTTTGATCCTATATTGCCACATCCTACTCCATGAAAAAAAAAATAATTCTCTGGGGACCTATATACTCTTGGTATAATTTTGATTGGACTTGCTTCCAACAAAACTAACATCTGGTTAACTGCCACAACGGCTACAAGGGCAGTGTTTATGCAGAAGGAAGAAAATAAGTCCAAACATTTCCCAAACATTTCCTTTCTATACAGAGAGAATGACAGGTTTATCCTGATTTCTCACCTTCTTACCTTTTTTTTTGTTTCCTCTCTTAGATCCTTATCCATTAGAAATCATGCCCTCTATTTAAAAATAAATGACACAAAATTTGAACATATGAAGCAAACACATTCTACAGGTTCAGAAAGCATGGAAAGAGAAGCTAAGATAAATATGTAAATCTCAGATTTTCTTCAGAGCTTTCCTGGAATACAAACAATAAAAATCAATGTTTTGTTTTCAAAATTATCCAAGAACATGTACAGTCTACTTCCATGTGAACTGTAGAACTACCAGCACTGTGGTAACAATATATAAAAGATGAATGACTATCAGCATTTGAACTCAGAGTGATGATCATCCCAGTTCTTCAGCACTGAGCATAGGAACAGAAGCCTAATCTCTGCAGAAAGTACTTTTGAGAAATATAGCAGGTACATCCTCACCTGTCAATCTGACTGAGCTTCTCTTGGGCTTTAGGGCTCCATCCCACACACTTGGATTTAAGGTACAGATGTATCAGACTATAAATGATCCAAGTTAGGCTCTGCTTGATAGATTGCAGGCAAACACCAGCCTATGCAAACATCATCTTCCCGAGTAAGCAGTTTAAATGGATGTGCTGGATACACCACAGTGTATTAAAGTCTTTAAATGAAAGGCAGCAGTGAAGAAGACAACATCCACTGCAGCATAACGCAGAACTGCGGACTCCAGCCAGCTCCAAATCTATTTCCTTAAAACATCAGGAGAAAAATTTTAACCTCTGAAGTCACAGCAGTTGCACTTTGGCTCAATCCAGCATTTAGCCATTGGTTTGGGTAAGTATTCTTAAAACAAATCCAAGCATCAAAAATATATATTAAAAATTTAAAAAAAAATAGAAAGAACGAACTTCAGAGATTTTTTTTTCTTATATGATCTATAATTTTTCAGGTTGCTTTGCCTGCTGCCATGTGAAGTCTATATATTTCCTAAACTTGTTTTCTTCCTTTTGGAGTGCATACACTGATTTGTTGTACAGTTTCCTTATATTTATTTATGGGAAGTTTTTCTAAAGTGGCTGAAAGATTTAACCATACAAATCTCTTTGACTCTCAATGGGATTTGTTTTCCAAAATTCTCTAGAGACTTTTAAAAACTCTAAAATCCCAGTCCTACAATAAGTCTGCTTGGTGTTCTGTTGCATTTTCATTTCACAATTGTTCTGCTGAACTGGCTTACAGGCATGCATATTTGCTGCTCAGCACATTTCAAGGGATCCCAGAGAATACATATAAAACTCACTGTCTCCTGTAAGGTAATCACAGCCCCACCAACAGAATGCTTGTGTGTCCTATTCTGCCCCAGCTCACATGTAAGTAAGTACACCCAAATGCAGGGAACTGACCCTGGAGGATCAGCAGAAGCCAAGAGTGAGTGGGAGAAATGTTTCACTGGGTAGTTTTAAGTCTTCACTCATAAATCAGAGGAAACTGTGAACTGTTTAGAATAGAATATTAGCTACTTTAAACTTACTCCCTGCCACACATCAGGGCAGCATTTTGGATCAAATTTACCCTACTGAACATGCTGAATTCCTCAGCTATACTGAGCTTTTCAGAATAATAAAACAGAGGAGGCAGGAGAGGTGAATCATAAAAGATCAGAAAGGGCCAAATCATTGTACTTTCCTTTCAGATTTCCCACATAACAATGCTCATCAAGGCATCAGTGATGTCGTTGCAAAAGGTGGAATGGTGGCCAGGTCTGGTGGGGTTAAAAACCTGACAGATCTCAACTGGGATCGCCTACACAGCAGGCCCAGTATAGAACATGAAGAAGCCTTTCATTCCTCCGTGTCTCCAGTTTAAAAATTAAGTTGATTGACAGAGTTCAGCCCAGACTCAGTGATCTCAGTTCAACCGCCATATGCAGGTTCATGATTTGATTTATAAAGATTAAAATTTTTCCCCTCTTGAGATATGAATGTGTTTTTCTCCAACAAAACGTCTTGTAACAGAATCTGTATTTTGGTGAATGTTTGAAATTCCTTTTTTTAGAAAAACATAGCAAAAACTGTCAAAATTATTAATTTAACAGGGTTAAAATAATAATAATTTAAAAAAAGGCAATACAGAAATAGACCTGCTGAAGCAACAGTCATTTGAGCCTAGAAAATCATGACTCAGCAAGCTATACAGCTATTGCAAACAGCTCCCAGTGACCCACTCCCATAATATTTTAGGCAACAGAACAATACGCAAACCTAAAGTAAAGGTTTTAAGAGGGTTTTTATTCAAGAATTATTATGCTCTAAGTCAGTTAAAATTGTATGAAGGGTAGGTGAAAGAAGCAAAGATGACAAAAGGCTGCAGGTAAAAAAAATATTCCAGTATCAGGATCTAAAGAGGCTGTAACTACAAGGTGAATCACCAGGGATACACACTGAATACCTACACCATTACCTGCCTTTTGGAGTGAATAACTGGATGATCAGATCAGTAACTTTGTCTTAAAGCCTAAATTTTCTGTAGGCTAAACAGAACTAATTCAGCATCTCTGAATAGTCTGGGAAACAAATTCATATGGCAGCATCAAAAATAATACAAAGCCGGAAATGGCAATTTGTGCTGATTATCTTTTATAAAATTAAAAAAAAAAAAAAGTCCCACACTCCTTACTTTAGGGTCACAGTTTGTATATTACCTTTTACAGTTCATATGAGATCAACTTGATTTTTTCTATTTTTCCATCTTTTTCCTAATTACTGGTAAAAATTTGACATTCAACTCTGCTTCTGACCTCCTAACTTAAAACACTTTAATGGAAATTAGTAACAACGAATCTAAGGAAATTACCATCAAGCAAAACCAACAAGTAGGTGACTGCAATAGAAAACTGAACTCCCCCCTTGCCCCTGGTCAACTACTCATGATCAAAGAGAGAATACATCAATTGTAAGGTCATTAAAAGACAAGGGAAACACAATTGATATTGATGTAAGAGAAAACAAGCTTAGAGAAGTCTAATTGGTAATACAGTCATTCTAATGGAAGAACTATTGAAGTGGGACAAGTGTCTCTCTCCTGTAAGAGACAGAGGTCTCCTATTATTAGTGGACATGCCTGATTAACTATCTACTGAGCCACTCAGCAGCAAATGCCCTGAACTCTGTCACTGATCCCAGAGGGACCATCAGGGTGTCTCCAGTTGTGAACAATTATTGAATGTTCCACTATGGCATTCAGCTGTCACCCACATGCAAAAGATACCCATAATATGCTACAAAATGCTTTTGTGATACTGTCTTTAAAATGTATTCATACGAAGAGATATTTTGTGAAGCAAAATAACCACAATAGACAAGCAATTGGAGTGAATTAATTTTATCTGATTCAACCGGTAGCCATTATAATTACAAAACCAGCTCAGCTTGCTATAGAATTCTCTATTGATCCACTTTTATCTTGAAGAAGGATAAAAAAATAAATACATTTAAAGCTACCTTATTGTCTTCCTGATTACAGAGGAGGGCAGGAGCTGCGTATGCTCATAGCTCTCACTGTATGCTAGCTTCAGTAAAAGGAACAAAATGTAACGGAACTTGCAGAGTCACTTATTCCATAGAAATACTGATTTAGCAGCTAGTTCCAACATTAAAGGTCAAAAAGGGAAAAAAAAAAGGGGGAAAAAAAAAGACCTGCACCGAAATTGGGATAGATTCAGGAATTCAACCTACAAGTTAATTTATCCCAGCATATGCAAAGTAAAGGTAGAAGTTTGACATCATAGCTGACATCTAAGATTTGAACTTTAGCATTACAGACTACTTTGATTTAAATGTTATCTGCCATACCACTCTCAAGAGAGTTATGACATGGAAATGAAGATTCGTGTCACATTTACTTATTACAGTATAAGAAAAATATACACAATGATCCTGTCTTTCAAAATGCAAATGCAAACTTAATCGCTCTAAACTTGTGTTTCCTGAAGACTTTAAGGTAGTAAAATAAACTCATCATCACAGTTTCACACAGATTGAAACAGAAAAATAAATCCTATGATAAATATCTATCAGCAACAGGTATAACAAAGCCAATATAGAGTGGCCTAAGGATTGAAACTGGCCAGGGAATAAATAGCAACAGACTTTCCCTGCCTCTTGTGGCATTAAATCTTCCTTGGAAGAGAAATTGCACCTACCCATTTTCCTAAAAGAAGGATGGATCACTGAAAGTGATAGGTCAACAGCAATATATCCACATAACTGACTCATAGAAGACTGACACATTGTATCAGCCTGTTCTCTTAATGATGCACTATGATAGATACAGTTATTTTGAAGGGCACTATTCCTTTTTGCCCATATGCTGAGAGTAGTTTTTGCCAAAAACACAAGAAGTATTACAAAGTTGCTCTGAGATATTTAAAAACAAGCACATAGATATTTAATTACTCATCTATGTGAGAAAGGAAAACTCTGCCTTAAGAAAGCCAGCAACGAACCGATTTTCATTTTGAAAATGGTCAGATATTATTCAAACCCAAAACATAAAAGAACATACAGGTACGCATCAGATCCAATTTCAGTGTTGATTTTCAATGGTCTTCTGATGTTATAGCAATACCTAACAATAAAAAGCCCTGTGCTGACAGACATATCCCATCATATTGCTTAGAGCTTCCCATTTCTTTATTTTTCTTACTTTCATTTTCTTAGGTCTCTTTCCATAAGCAACAAGATTTACAGCAGACAGCTCTTGATTAGACAGGGCATAAGTACAAAATGGGAGGGGTATGAATTTACTGCTCGCTAGCTACTTTATGAACTAAGTCTTAATGTGGGAAGAAATTTTAACTCTTAAGTTCTAGCCAGTCTTTGCTGAAACACATATAAATTTCTGGTGTTTTGATAATGGAAAATTCATTCAAAGCTGGGTACAGAGGAAAAAAGGTTTTCTCTGATATGAAGCATCATTCCGACTGTATAATAAGTCTCAAAATCAGAGATTACT
>JAWWMP010000167.1:8008278-8026459 GCA_035047865.1 Dendrocincla tyrannina
ATCATTTTGACTGTAGAAGAAGTCTCAAAATCAGAGATTACTACCCCCCCCCCCAAAAAAAAAAGAAAAAAAAAAAAGAAAAATCTATATATGTTTTTATTCAGGAAAAAATTATCATTTTCAACTGAATGTTTTATTTGAGCCATAAACCACTAAACAGATGCTCTCAGAAACTGATGTAAGTAATACCAGTATACTGGGAAAAATATCCAGCCTATAAGAATGCAGAACTGAATCGTGCCGTGTCCTTAGAACTGCCCAGCAGAGACTTATTGAACATGACACAAATGTGAATGTCCAAGCAGTTGCCTGAAACCTTTAGTCCAAAGAGGGAGCAGATCAGGGTCAGCCTCCAGACCGATGTCAGGCAACAGGAAAAGTCTCCCACTGATTTTAAGGGACTCGGGTTCAGCTCTGCAATGTTTGTTTTCCTGTAACCCCATCTATTCTGCAGATTTCCAGCCTGGCTAAACTTCTAAGTGTGAATTACAATGGAAACTGGAATGCATTCAAATGTTATTGACTCTTTAGAAGTGGAGCCAAATTCACACTAAAAAGCACTGTTTAACAGATAGGAATATGCTGATTTCCCCAAAATTGTGTAGATTTAAATGGCAGTGTTATAAAAACAAGAATTCTGTTTTCAGGCCAGGGGAGAGAGGCAAATAGCAAACTGAGCCTGTTCCAGGTTCACAAAATACACAGTACTGCTGGCTTGCAACACATCCAGTGGGAGCAGAAAGTAGCAGGGATCACTGTGGAGTTTTGTGTTATTTAAAGGCTGTTTTAATCAATAAGTTACTTACACATACAGTATTCCAGCTTAGCCACGGAAAGGTAGCAGGATACTGTTCAGAGGCCAATGATGCCTACTAGAATCTTTTCAGCTTTCTTCCTTATATGTGCAAATTGCTGATACATAACGTCTAATACAACATATTTCTGTATTTTTAAGCTGGTGTTTTACTTCTGAGACCCTGTAGAGGGCATTAGGAAACACAAACACTGCCTCCTTCCAAGTCCTACATTTCTGGGACTGTAATAGGAGCAGAGCTAATGAGGATGGACTGAAATCCAGCAGATACACCCACTTCTTATCACTTCTGCCACACACATAAAGAATCACCATTTTTTGGCTGCCAGTAAACCTACCAGATATAGCAGGGGCTATGATCCATTTTCTTGACCTGAAATAATTTCTTTTCACTTTCTTGCAAATGTGGAGTTTGTCTATGAGTTTGCTAAATTAGGTTCTGCAAGTCTCACTACTAATATTCAGCGCAGAAATAATGAAGCAACATTTCACCCCCTATGCTTAGTCTTTAGCATTTTCTCCTGTTGCAGGGCTTTTTCAGGCTCAGGAGTATGTTTCAAAGGTGCTTGTTTCACTCATGTCATTCTCATATTATTTTTAACCGAACATTTATATAACAGCCATACATAACAGACAACATTAATTAGGGAAAAACAAACAAACAGAATTCCCAAAGGCTCTCAGTGTTGGAGTGTTATACAGTGAAAACACACAAGTTGGCTGATTTAAAGGCACTTTGAATTCTCAAATCAAGTAGCTCAAAACAGGTAATTGCTCCCTTAGAAACAATGAGAATACTGGAATTAACATGTGCCCTATAGACTTGGGCCACCACCACTACCTTCAGTCTTAGCAGGAGCAGCAGCAGCTCCATCTTTTCTTGTGGTAACTCCACAGGAAGTGGAGGACTAAATGCAGGACTAAAGCTGTGCTGCCTGCTAAATTGAGAACACAGACAACCTGAAATCTGTTAGTATTTCTCTCTGTGAAACAGCTCATTGGGGTATTTTACCTCTTTAGTGAGCCACCAGCTTCTCTGGCCTTTACAGAGCCTGTGTCTTTGAGATAACGCATCTCAAGGTAACCTGTGGATTCCAAAGGGAAAAATCAAGCAGATAGACAGTGCAATAACACACACATCACTTAAGCTACAACCAGTAATGCCAGGAACTTCACTGAGAAAAGCTCCACCCCTTCCCAGTCCACTGAGAGGCACCAAAGCTTTTTCTTCACCCTTTGTTTTCCTGTTTTAATGCAGTAAAGTAAATCAGTGTCCATCCTAGAGGGATCTGTACCTGAGAAGAGATCCCCATGAATATCCACCTGCCTTAAGATGGGTCTGAGGAAAAGGACAGGTCCGGACAAAGAGTAGCTGTGGTATTCCAATTATGGAAAAGAATCTTTCCTCACCACAGGAGTGGGTGGTTTGTTCTCATGAAAACCTGAAACCCATCAGGGGTGATCAAGGACAGTGACAGCTCCTTTTTGATCTTTCATAACCCTTCTGTTCCCTGGATGGTCTGTTAATTGAATAAGCAAAACAGACCAGGCTGTCACATCACCTTCCTATCTTCCTAGATTTCTGAAACAGTTGAAGCTCATGACAGTCTTGAGCTCATTTCTATTCAAGACCATGTGGAAATACAAAGCATGATGGGAGGGGTTGTCTTTACAAGAAGTTCACATTGGATTTATCACAGTGGAAAGCTGTATGCCTCTTGTTTTTTTTCAAAAGAGTGTCTAATAGGATTAATTTCAAGTCCATGGATGCAAGTTACCACGTTCTCTTCCAAGCAAGGCAGAGAGGGCCACGGTGCAGGGCATTATGGGGCTCCCTGCCAGCCAGTCCTGCTTCATGCTTCTTTGCCAATTAGTATTGCAATGTCTGCTCCAAACAAACAGGTTACCAATATGCTTCTCATTTAGCATTTCTGTATCCCATTTTCTCTCTACAATCACTTGTTTTTATGCTATGGATCTGGCAATTCAGAGACAAGGGATGAAAGGTAGGAGAGGGACAGATACACAAAAACACATCTGCGCCACCTCCATTCTTTTTCCAATAGATCTCGTTAGGAAACATCTACCTGAATTCCCCAGGAGCAGGTCTGTACAGGGAAGGTGAGAAGCCAAGTGGGCTCACAAGCAGCTGCCCAGGCCTCAGCTGGGGACAAAGGCAGCTACCACTGCTCTGGGACCTGTAGGCCACACAGTATCTATGCTAAAGGAAATGTGTATTAGCAGCTACTTCTCAGCAGCTTTGCTCTGAAAAAGGACACTGTATTTTATTTTAGCCATAAAAGCTGTATATTGCCTTTTTGGCTTGAGGGTGGGATGGTGGTGTAGGGTGGAAGAACTGAGGCATTTCTTTTGATCAGAACAACTGCATTTAGAGGTGCAGTCAATGGTCATGTACCATGCTCACCAAGTTTTGATAAAGATCTAGACCTAGGATTTGTAAAAATTATGCTGGAAATTCAGAGCAGCTTAGGAAAGGAGAAACAATTCTGCTGTGGAACCTGATACTTGAGGCTTGCAACTTAGAGAGTCACTTAATGACATAAACCTTTCGCAGATTTTTGAGCTAAGCGGAAAGGCATCAATGTCAGTGCTCCCTACTCTAGCATTCTCTGTTACAAAACATCAGTTGGGACCATCAAAGTGAAAAATTCTCTGAGTTACATCCTTGCTAAAGAACACCTATGCAGGAAAACACTTTAGTTATGAAGACATAGCTCTAAAAGGCTGCAGCAACTAAATATACCCATCTTTTACTGGCTGAATTTTCATGCCTGCTGTTTTTCATTTCAGAATCTATGGTTATCACAGAAAAATGTCGGTTCCTCTTTCTGCTGTGCACTATATATGAAAAAAGACATTGTAAAGCTTCTCTGAGCAAGTATTTACATCTTCCCTTCACTACCACTCCCAAAGAATCTATGATGAAGTGTTTGCTTCATATATTGTACTGCATCAAATTTTCAGAAAGTGCTGAAGTACAGATCTCAGAACACAGTCATTAATACAATCTGCTCCAGAGGCCTTCTTAGTTTTCTGTGGGATCTCTGTAGCTGGGTAAGAGACCAGCTAAGAAACTACTGCCTCTGTCATAGGGTTCCACATCGTGTCAACTCAGCTTGAAGGAGGTGACCCTTGAATATTACCCAGCCTTCTTGGGACCCTCTTCCCTCCAGGACTTTGTGTCATGGCACTCTACCAAGCACACCCCTGATAAGACCAAAGTCTTCTCTGCTCAAGTCTGGGGTAGTGAGTTTGCTGTTCACTGCTCTAAGGATCTTGAACTCCACCATTTCATGGTCACTTCAGCCAGGGCTGCCCTGGAATGTCACATTCCCCACCAGTCCCTTCCTGTTCGTGAGAGCAAGGTCCTCTCCTCATTGGCTCATCTGTCACTTAGAGAAGGATATGATCATCACTGTATTCCACAAACCGCCTCGATTGCTTATGCCCTGCTGTAGTGTCCCTCCAACGAATATTGGGATGGTTGAAGTAGCATATGAGGACCAGGGCTTATGAACATGAGATCACTCCTATCTTTCTATAGAGGGCCTCTTCCAGTCAGTCTTCCTAGTTGCATGGCCTGTAGCACTATAATGTCACCTGCCCCTGCCCTCCCTTTAATCCTGATCCATAAGCTCTTGGTCAGCTCCTCATCCATCCTCAGGCAAAGCTCCATGCATTCCAGCTGGTCATTGACATAGAGGGTAACACCCCTTGCTCGTTTCTGCTGCCTGTCCTTCCATTCCAACACTCCACTCATAGCAGCCATCCCAATAAGATCACAGCCCTGCAGGAATGTGCACATCCCTGATATGATCCCCCAGCAGGCAGCCCATGTCTCTAGAGAGAGGTCAAGTCAGCAAATGAGTGCCTCTGTGTCTCCCAGAACAGTCACCTGCTGCTGTCACCTCTTGTCTTTTCTGTGTTGTGCCTTACTCAGCCCCAGCCTCTCCTGATGTGAAGGGTCTTTTCAGCCTGAAGAGCAGTGAAGTGGTTCTGCAAGGGCACCTCAGGCACTGGGGGAAGTCTCTTCCTCCTGCAGGTCCCTGCTGTTACAAGCTTTCATTCTCCTGTACACTCGCCCCCTCTCCCTCCCTCCTTCCCTCCCTTCTGTATGTTCTTGTGTGTTTAGCTGGGGGTCCACTGCAGACTGCACTTGGAACCAGTTCTCTGACTCCTTTCCAGCCTCCCTGATGTTACTCATCCTTCTCACCACCTCCTGCAGCTCAGCCAACTGTTGCAAATAAGCAACTTGTAATTAGAAGGAAGTGTTAGACCAGCCACACGAGCACTGATGTTGCAAACACACTGCAGTTTGATTTACACAACAACATTTTGACAGCACAATTCTGTCAGTTAGGAACAGAGAGAAGAGCACGGCTACAACATCTTAGCTATGACGGACAGAGCTGATGAAATCACTCCTTGCTGAGGTCACAGTGAATCTGACATACTTTTCCCTGAAGCAGAATTAGAGCTGTTCAGGGACTGCTCAGTTGGCTGTGAATGGAAAACAAGCTGTGAAGGCAAGAGAGTATAGCCAGGGAGCAATGATGAAGAATTGGAAGCAGTACAATTAGCACACACGGACCCAGAAGAGGATGACCTCCTTCTTTTTTAAACGTTCATAATTTTCACTTGAAGAGAAACTCCTACTGAAATCAGTAGGCTATTGAGGATCTGCCACAGGGCAGGGTCTATCTAAAGTTCACACAGCTACAAGGATGAGCCATGATTATAACAATTAAATTGTTCTAATTAGGAACCTGGCTTAGCTGCAGTTGAATTTCCCAAATGCAGTCTACTCACAAACCTTCCTATACTTGTAAGTACATATGCAAAATTAGTAACAAACTGTTTTATTACCAAAGAAACATATAGGATAAAAAAGAAGTGACTCGGCAGAAACAAAACCTCTTATTTAAATTATAGCTATCAAGCTAACATTTACCTCATAGTCCTTTGAGAAGTCAGGCTCTGCATGAAGATTTTACACTGTGAAATCAAGGAAGACACCAAGTTCTTTTTCCAAAATGAAGAGATCGAATCCCTGTTTTAAATGAGGAAAAAAGCACTGACATTTCAAGAACAGTACAGTTTGTACTTCTATGACAAGATGTGAGCAGCATGAATTATGACTCTGCTATTAAATAGTTCTGGTCCATCTACTACTCTTCCCTCAAGAACAACTTCAATTTCCATTTCCATTGAAAATTAAAAAAAAAAAAAAGAAAAAAAAGACTGAATTAGAAGCTTGTTTGTTCTCCAATTCAGTTTTCTTTAAAACAGAACAGGGAAGTTAAAAATGTCTTGGACAGAGGGCAAGGAACTATGTATAGCTGTGGCAAAGTCAGCAATATTGTAGCACAAAAACAAACACTTGAACTCCAAAAAATAGGAACTCCATGTCTGGATTTTAGCAAGGAACTGCTTACAGCCCTTTTCATTCCTTGCGTAATGGACAGGAGCGGGACAAAAACCACACAAAACAAGGTACATATTCCGTCTAAATTGTTGCCTAACCATGGAAATTAGAAAGAGATTTTGGCAGTGACACTCCTTAAGTCAAAAACATCCTAAGCTTCCAGAACTGAGTAAAGAGAACAGTTAAAAGAGTGATTCTTTCCTATTAATTTATGTGTTCCACTGGAGCCTTAAATCTGCGATGAAACTGTATTTTGACAAAGTGCTGCCCAGAACAAAGTCTCCAGGCTCATCTTCACTGTGCATGCACTGCAGCTGTCCCTTCTATATTACATAACAAGTTTCCTTCTCAGGTTGTCTCTTCTGTCTCCTGCTTCTTTATTATTAATTGATTAAGCTTCAGTCATCACCTGCTTAGATCCTGCTGCATTAAATTAGACCATTTTCTGGTTTATGTAAAGATCTTAAATGGTCTGATCACTACTTAAGGCAACTAACTGTTTGGGATTTTTTTAGTACCTCATCATTTTATTTACACATGAGGGATGAAGAATCTCTTTAGAGGCCCAAATAGTAGCATTTCAACCTTCATTTTATTGTTTCCTTTTCAATGAGGTGAGGACTGTGCCTTCCTCAGCTCTGGTGCATTCCTAGGGCCCAGGGTCTGTTTCATGTTTAGTTTGCGGTTTGAGGCTTATGTCCTTTCACACAGAATTCCCACCTGCAGGAACAACAGTGTTTTATATTGAAGTAAATGGAACTGAATGGATCCTGTCATTAAGCACGGATCCACTTGTTGGAAAGCTCCCAAGGAACGTGTGACACCGAGTAGCTTTCACAGCTGTCTACTAGCAGGAACAAATAATGCCAAAATGACCACATAAGCTCTTCTAATCTCTACAGAAATACGAGTCTTCAAGATCAGTCTCTCAAAATATGTCCTTTTTCACATCAGCATCACCCATAAATTTATAAATTCTGGCAAACCACCAGCACTGTTCATGCCTAACTCTCCACATCCAGCTTTTCCACAGTCACACTGATGCTACCACATACCGTGTACACATAACCCTCAGGCTTTGCATGGACTGAAAGCAGACCACGAGCTGGCATAAAGGCCAGGGAACAGGATGAAAGACCTGTGTAGTGCAGGGTGGGGAGATGTGAGTTGTGTGGGAGGAAAGGCTGCTGCCATGGCAGGGGGGGATAATGACTCAGCAAGCACAGCTGGAGGGAAATGCAGGGGCAGCGTGGGGGGCCCACAGTCCTCCTCCGTGGCACACACCTTCACAATGTCCAGGTTAACATGTAGAAATGTGTTTTACTCATTTTGTCTGGTCTCTTGAGGAAAAAAGGAAAATGTCAATTGCCAAACAGAAAAGTAAAACAAACATATTTCTGTAAATATTAGTGAAACCGGATACATCGGCAATATACAAATCAATTCTTTTTTCTTTTTTTTTTTTCTCCCCTCACGTCGGAAACACAGAATTCACAATTATTGTCCCACAGTTTCATCTCCAACACATCACTATTTTTTCCACAAGGGAAAATATTTACACAGGAAATTCACAACTAGTTGTGGCTTGTATGCCCCACACAGAGCCCAGACAAGTGGCTGGTTCATGGGTAGCTCACAAAAGAAAATGTCGTCTTTACCTGCAGAGTTTTATTGTAAGTTGTGACCTTTAAAGAACTGAGCGCCTCACGTCTGTACCTACAGAAGATAAAATTCCAGCATTATATACTATATATATTATAATATCCATCCCTCTGGTGGCTACTGACGGCAAACACAAGCAGCGAAACCCCTGGATGTGTTTGAGGCTCCTGGGGTCCCACAGGGTGAGCTTCGCAAGGCACCTGCAAGCCCCGCAGTGCCCTGCCCCATCACCTGCCCAAGGAACCTTCTGGAAGGCTCAGGACCAGAAACGGCAGTGCCTGCTGAGGAGCCCCCAGGGCTCAGGTGGCACCTCGGGCTGTGGGGTAACACTCCCACTGACTCCCAGAATCCCACCCGGGGGAACAGCAGCCAGGAACCAACCTGAACTGAACAAATGTGTCCGACACGCTTCCTTTGACCTCTCCCTAGTGGCTCCATCCTGCCCTGAGGAGCTGTCACACCTCAGGGGAAGGGAGGGTGTGGGCGCCTTCAGCCCAGCCCATGCGCCACAGAAAGCCATGCTCGGGAAGCCAGAGAGCCCACATGAAAGGCTGTCCTGGGCTAAGCCCAGCTGGAAGTGAAGCACCACACAGCACCTTGGCTCAACCCTGCTGGAACAGGGAGGAGAATCAAAGTAAACTTGCAGGCTGAGATAAGAACAGCTTAATGATTGAAAACAAAGTAAAATACAGTAGTAAGGGTAAATGATAATAATAATGATCATTAAAAGGGAAAGGAAAAAGAACCCAAACATGTGATGCACAATGTAATTGCTCACCACTCGCTGACTGCTGCCAAACCCCCTTCTCAAATCCAGATCTTCCCCCTCCTGGGTAACCCCCGTTTACACACTGGGCATGACATTCTGTGCTGTGGAACACCCCCTCGACCAGCCACACTCGCCTGTCCTGGCTATGCCTCTCTTTTGCTCCCTCCTCACTGGCAGAGCACGAGACCCAAAAAAACCCTTGGCTTGGGATAAACACACCAAAACCTCAGCGTGTTATCAACACCACTCTCATGCCGAATCCAAAACACAGCACTTTAACAGCTACTGAGAAGAAATTAACTCTGTCCCAGCCAAAAGCAGGGCACAGCCCCACTGCCACCTGCACAGCTTTCACCTCGTGTGGGGGCCCAGCTGCTGCCATGGGGGAACACGCACATCCTCGCTTTCCAGCCTGGCCTAGAAGCAGGATTGCAGACACAGTTAAGCTCACAGCTCAAACACGGCGAGCCTCTGGGGATTGGGGTCAGGGAGAGCTGGTAGATGCTTGACTCAATCCTGTTTGTGAATTAAACTAAAGCATGGGCTTAGCAGCCATGCTGCGGGTTTAATGAAGTTCTAGCTGGTGCAGCCGTGCCTTTCGTTAAGTTCGATGGACTTTCTGCAGTGCCCCGGTGTGGGGAACATCAAAGGACACTTGCTCCAAGTCCCTTGAGAGGCCTCTGGCCAAGCACAGACCCCCACCTCTCACCTGCCAAGCTGTGCCTCCAACCCCTCCTGGCTGGAGGCACACCAGGACCACTGCTTCCCACCCCTGGATACACAGTCCAGCCGTAGCCACGAAGAAATTCCCAGCCTCTCGATGATTCCAGTGAAAACCAGGCATAGCTCCTGAAAATAAGCAAAGTATTATTTAAAAGAAAAAAATCTGTCTGAAACTAGGGCTGTTTTGACAACATTTTAACAAAAACAAAGCATGCTTTCTACATTGTATTACTTTTTAAAAGCTTGGCACTTGGTTCTTGTGAAAAGCAGCATTTCCTCTGCCAAGAATATTTTACCCTCACAGGACAGAGGTAACAAAATCTGAAAAAGCATGTGGAGCAAAGACACTGAGAAGATTTACCCAGTTACTTGACAGACAGAGGAACTGCCTCGTTTTGTTTTCTATTTTAATAATGGGGGCTCTTCTCACTTCCCTGGGTTGAATAGGCTCATCTCACCAGAAAGCTAGTTTTCCATCTGCCCAGCCAACTTGGAGCAAGACTGTAACACCAGGCTGGGTTCTTTCATTGTATGAGCAGTAATTAAGATCCCAGATGTTGCTGCTTTGCACCTGTAAAGCCTTGTTTTTGTCAGCAGGGCAGGCACTGCTGCCCTTGCAGCTGGAATGTGACACAGCAGCAATAGGGCAGCACTCCCTGCATCCTGCTGATGCAGCAGCTCCTGCTGTAGCCCTGGATCAGGTACGGGCACTGTCAGTGCCAGCCCACGTGCTCTGCACTGAGTCACGCCTGGCCTGCTTTGGCAGAACATTTGCTGACCTGCCTGCAAGTTTTCTTTTAACTTGGCTTAGCTGTAACTGCATTGTTCCTTCTGACCACATGGTCATGGATGGTTTGATTTTACTTTTGCTTATCCTCGTATGGTACAACCGCAGTTGTGTACAGACAGGAATAGCAAGTTGTTGCTCTCTGCAGAACAAGATGCTTACAACCAACATAATGATGTGGTGTGGAGAAACACAGACCTGGGGTGATAGCAGAGGCCTTGAGAGGTGGAAACATACAATACAGTGAGGAGGAGTATGGGCATAGGATGACAAAACATGGGGGACAGACTTGCCACTGGAGACACCAGAGGTATGAACAAAACAATTGTTTTCCTTTGAAAAAATACAGGCCAAGAGTTAGACAAACCCACCTTTTCACAAGTAGCAGAACAAAGAACAAGTTTTCAGCATATGCAAGATAAATCACGTATGGTAAATTTGGACATCGTGTGGGTTGCAAACCAGTGAGGAAGCAGCAAGGTGTGAAAGCCTGTTGGCAAACATAAAAAAGACCCCAAGTAAATCCTGAAGTGAGAAATATGCAGCCATCTTCACATCCCTCCCAGCCAAAAGACCCCACATGCTGGTGACCAGCCTTAGCACCCCAACCACCTCACTGAAGGCACCAACCTGAGGATGCTGAGAAGCAGTGACAGGATGAGTGTAATGCCAAGAAAGGGGGAAGAAGCTAGGAACTGTGAGTATAACTGTGTTAGCTGAGTTGGTGGTGTTATTATTGCAATTCTTTGTGCATAAAAGCATTTTTTCTTTTTCTGTAATAATGAAGACTAGGCTAATAATGATTCTTAGAGTAAACTTGATTTTTCAACTATACTAACAATAAATTCTTGGCTTTGTATATGATTTGTTTTCTCTTTCTTCATAAACAAGATTTTGAGGGTAACCTGCTTTAAGCCCAGTCTACATTGACACAGTCCAGCTCAAAGTGCATGCAGAGTTAGAGATGCAGGATGAAGGTCCTTGTGTGTGCAGAAGATTCCAGACTACATGGAATTCCAGACTGCAGGTAATTCTTCTTGAAGATAATACAGGGGGAAAAAAAATGAGGTAGTAACAAGAGAATTTAGCAAGATTTAAAAGTTGTCATGGTAATGTACTCTTACATGTAAATTAGTCTATGAATTTAGGCAAATGATACTAAGAGCTGCCAATTGTATAAGGATTTTTATGTCTTTTGTAGAAAAGATCGCACTGTTGCACTCATTTTTTAATTTGCTTTTAAAAGTATACATTTCTTATTGGCAGAATAATAGATTATTTGTTGAAGTCAAGACATTTATACATTTTTTTGAAAGAATCTTCCTCTTCTTGTAATACAATTGAGTTTAGGGAGCCCCGTTCAAAGCCTGCCTTTCCTAACTATACTCAAGGCCTCAAGCATTCTTGGAAAGGCTCAGAATAAGTGGCATGAGAAAGTGCAGGGGCTGAGCTCTGTGTGGCCACTTCATGGGGTCTGAACTGTTGTCCCTAGCACTGACTGCCCCAAGCCCAGCACTTGGCAGTGGGAAGGGGAGTGCACCTGCTGCTCCAGCTGCCCCCTCACCAGTCCCCATGGCTGGACATCCAGCTCACAGCTCCCTCCCTGGCACTCTGAGGAAGCCGCAGGGAAAACAGCATTAAAGAAAGAGCTGAGCTCCCCTGAAAGGCATGTGTGATGCACCAAGCAGGGAGCAGGAGAAAGGCTGGATGAGGAGGTTTCTCCCCAGCCTGGTTTCATGTGACCCGAACTGCTCCAGGGGATACGTGTGACCACTGAACTGAAGCCATCCCCAGTCAGCAGAAGCTGCAACTTTACCCAGGGTCAAAGTGGGAGCAGGATCTGCTGCCATGGCATGTCTGTCTGTGGCATTTGTTCAGTATTTTTGGAAATGCAATCTGAGTGTAGCAGATTATACTGAGGGGACCTGGGCTATTTTTGAAAATAATACAAATTATTTATACAGGGGGTGGTAGGCATGTGGAGGCTGGGAGAAAGCAGAGCCGGGAAGGGAAACTAGAGATGGAACAGAAGCAGGAAGGGGATGAATCCTGGAATATACATATAAAAACTATGGAAGAAATGGGAATAGACCCATGCTGCAACCCAAGCAGATGCAAGGAAATCCTTCTGTAGGATGCAGAGTGCTTTGGCAGTCGCGGTGGAAACCCTCTCCCTACCCCATGAGGGAGCTGGGGAGTGGCCAGTCTGCCACTCCAGGTTTGTCAGACAGGGACGTGACCCTTTAAGCCCAGCTAATCCATAGTGGTTGTCTGGGACAACTGAGGAATTAGGCTCCCAGTAAAGCTGCTCCTGCTGCATGTGCACCCTGGAGAGCACATGTGCTGCTACCAGTGAAGGGCACAGTGGGGCAGGGGGCTGCTGCAAGATTTGGAAGGAGACACCTGTTCTTGGAGATACCAGAGGGAACTGCTACTACTCCCTCATGCATTGCTGTGCACTTCATCCCCCTGGTTTGCAAAGGCTACTGCTGAACAGCAAAACATTGAGAGTAAATGTTTCTCCCAGGATTGTGAGGGAGCAAGTTCCACAGTTGAATTCTGTGCTGTGTTAAAGTGTACATCCTTTGGCTTATTTTAAATTCTGTTACCTGGTAATTGCACAGAACAAAGGAGAGCTCTGGGAGAAGACACTTCCTGTTTATGTTTTCCACATCACATTTGGTATTTTGTTTGTTTGGGGTTTTTTTGTTTGTTTGTTTTGTTGCCAGTCCTGTATCTCCAGTCATTATTTCATCTTCAAGTTGAGAGTTTCAGGCTATTTAATCTCTCCTGGCTATTCCACATTGCTGGTTATTCAGGGTATAAAGAAGAAGAAAGGAAGATGGAGGCTGAGCTTTGTATCTGCGTGCCTTGCTATTTCCTAAAAATCTATGCTGGGATCAAACAAGGCAACATCATGGATACGTCCTGTGCAGTCCATCACCCCCCCCACCTACCATGCTCCTCTCATCAAGTCAATCACAAACCCCTACAGGAGCACAGCACTCAGCCCATGGCCCTTGGGAACTCAGCATGTCCTCCTTTCCAGCAGGGATGAGATTGCTATTTCTGCTCAGCTATTCTAAGCCCTTGGATAGAAGGTTATGAGTCCAATAGAGGACTTGTTGCTCTATCCATAGCTTAAGGGCTGTAGGAAGCTTTAGTGAAAACTCAGATTTTTAATTTTTTTTTTAACTTCACATATACACCCTACTTTTTCCCACTTGGAGAGTAGCACACCCCTGGTGTGTATTACTCAGAGACGCTGTGAAATCTCCATCACTAGATGTTTTCAAGACTTGGCTAGGCAGAGGCTAGGGCTTTGAAGACGGTTGAACTAGCTTCAAACACAAGTGTGGACTAGGTGATCTCCCAAGTTTCTTTCAATGAACACTTGCATAGTTTTACATTAACTGTGTCACACCTGTCTGTGCTTACTTACAAGCTCCTTTGAAGTTTTTAAGAGCAATCCTTATGGTTTCTCCTGTTCCCCCAATATTTAGACAAATACTTCATCAGCCACCTATGCTTTATTATAGTGTATAACTTTCAGCAATTTCTTTTGGAATGAAGCTAAACTTGCTAGCCTGTGGTTAGTGGGACTATTTCTGAAGCTCTTTTGAAAGCCTGTGGTCAGTCTTTCCTCTAGTTCCTATTGTGCCATGTTATAAACCACAGCCACTTGCTGAGTTGCTTTAGGGCTCTTGGTCCACATCAGTTGGGCCTGATAGGCATTGATAGTCAGCTCTTTTCATACCTACACAGTTCTTGCTTTGACACTGGCACCTCATTAGCACTTCTCCCTCCACCAAGTTTCCAAGAAATCTATTTCTAATCAATGTGCTCTCTGTCTTCAGATCCTCTGCAAATAGCACCAAACAGTAAGAGAGTAGAGCACTGTGTGTCTGGCAGGCACTGGTGGTGATGTCTCCTTAGTAAATGCTGTGCTGCAAGGAAGCACTACGTACATCCTACATTCATGCACCATCTCTTTCATAAAATCATCTCAACTCCAGCAAGTGTGGTGGCTTTTCTCATGTTTCATAATCAATTTAACCCTATGCAGGACACAACACTTTGCCTTTCATAAACCCTCACATTCCCATCCCAAATCCCACATTATTTCCAACAATCTGTATGTTCAGAAGATCTTTGAACAGTCCCACAGTCTGGCCAGGCTGCAGTACCTGTTATGCAGCAAGATGGGCTCCCAGCCAGTTCGACCAGGACAGCACAAACCAGTACAACAGCTTCAAGTAGCAATGAACTGCTTTGCTCTCCCTGTGCTGCAACCCAAGGAAAGGCTCTGGGGCACTTACAGAGCTCTTTTGCATAAATAAGGTGTTCTGGAGCCAAGTACACTCACTCACCTCCTCTGCCCTTACATGCTCAGCAGGGCAGAGCTCAGCTCTCGCCCAGGGCAAGGGGGCAGAGCATCACAGAGACAGGACTGTGGACATAGTTCAACAACCCTTCAAGTGCTCCGAGAGCCACAGAAACTCAGGAAGAGAATTCCTGGGGCTATTATGAGCTGCAGGGGTGTGATCAGAGGAGACAGAGGAACAACATGCCTCCGACAGTTCCTGTGTTTCTAAAAGGATGGAGCAGTCAGCATGAAACCTGTTAGAGGAATACTTGTTGGTCTTGAGCTCAGGATCTTCAGCTTGTTTTGGCGAGATGTATTTGAAGCTGTGCTGTTAATGTTCCTGGGCCTCCTTTTCCAAGTAAAAAGAGCAAAATACCTCTAACATTCCTTTTGCTCCTTGCAGTCTTATGCTTATGATGGTTTTTCTGAAACGTTGACAGAAGATTGTGTGTTGCACACCTTTCACAGCCTTTCAAGTAACTCAAGTTATAATCCAGTAAGTATCTGTTCTAACAAGTGGACATCATGGCTGGTGAGTTCACTTCTGAGTAAATCACCTCTTATCTTCTACTACCACTGCACAGTACTGTGCAGACAGTCAGTGCTGGTCCTTACTGTGGTGTGAAAATTCAGGATTCATAGCTTCAAGTCAGCTCAGTATTTTGGTGGAACTGGCCCTGGAAACGTGGGCAATAAACCAGGTGCCATGAAGCAGCCTGGACCTTAGACTGATGGAAGCAGACCTCAGCATCCTGAAATGGAGTAATTTTAAGAGTCTTTTCAGTAGATCAGGATGATTCCCATCCTTCCTCCCCACTGTCCCCCAGATAAGAAGAGAAATTCTAGAATGTTTCTGCCTGGTCCTAAAGAACAACTCCAAGATACTGCTGCAGAGGACTTCTCTCTTGTAAAATCTTACTTCAGCACTGCTATTGAAACAAGACAGGGGAAGATGAATAGACCATGATATAAGGACACTTCTTAGCCATGTACAATTTTTAACTGCATTCAGTGGAAGAAAGCAAAGCAGCTTCCAAGGAAAGCACCTGGCAGCTTAGTGCCAGTGCTGTCCTGGAGCCTGACATCACGTTTGCAAATGTTACACTGCACACCACTGAACTTAGAAGAGAACATGGACCTGGGCTTATTTTGCCCCGTTTTCAGTGTTGCAACAAGTTGCTTATGGTGCAGCACTGTTTGCAATCTCCATGGCAATGGCTTGTAGGCGATATGCTTTGCAATATGTTGGGAAGGAGCATCCTAATCCTAGAGAGGATGCAGTCCTCCTGGAACGTCATTTGGGAAGGGAAAGGCACTGACAGGCGAATAGCTCCCATTTGGAGACCCTCAAAGCCTTCAGTAGCACCTTTGTTTTTGAAGAAATACTTGACACTTCAGAGCAGGAAGTGCTGTGAAACCACACACCAGGTCCCAGCCAGCTTCTGATGTTGTACCTTGCACAATGGTTCTTCACCTTATCAGACCTCTGTCTCAGATTTCATCTCCAGGGAAAGCTTGTTAACCAAGGGTATTCTCGATCCCCACTGCTGGCCACAGGCAGATGACAAGTTTTTAGCATGCTAGTGCTGAAATATTCTTTCACAAATCTGAATCTGTAGAATTCTCATTTTATCTCCAGGACATCAACAATTCCACACATTTCTGAAATAATGTGACATTTACTGGTGTTGAGGAAGCTTCAATTAAGAGTGACTAAAATCTGCAAAACAGTCTTGCTCTTCCAGTTATCCTTGTCTTACATATACTTAAAATCCTGTTTGAAAAAGAGATTATCTCCACCTCTCTGAGCATACAACTGCTGTCTGGGAAGTCAAGCCACACACTCACAAAGTCTAAGTAGACTCTCACATATGACAGAACAGCCTGAGCAGATGCCCTCCCCCACTTCCATCTTAGACTCTTCCTTTGTGAACAGCATGAGCTGTTTGTGAATAGCCAGAGCCCGAGACAGACACACTCAGTGACCTCAGCAACGCCCTTCTGACCACGCCAGCTCCTTCAGATGTATTCGGCACCGTGTCCCTGCTCAGTGCATTCCAAGCACACAGTCCTGGCCACAGGCCAGGCTCCCCAAGCTCTGACCCCATGCTCATGCCGACGCAAGAGCACCGTGGGTCTTGCTGAGCATGGAGCATTTGCTGAAGGTTTCTCCCACAAAAACCTACCCAGGCTGAGCTCAGCTTTAGAGAATATCAGCACCATGTAGTACAGACTAAGTCTGGCAGCTTCAGGCTTTCAACTGAGCATGCTGAAAACTGTGTCCAGGTAAAATGCACACAGGACAGGATTGTGTAGACACCTGCACTTGGTCCCAGATAGCAAAGTTCAAAAAACAAAGCACATTCTAAGTGATTTTCAGATTTAAAAAGGCTGAAGCTACATTATGTATGTTAATCAAACAGTACAAACCAGTTCTCCTGAGAACTTCTGAAGGTTAATCATAAGTGTTTCATAGAATTAGCATGTATTTGATCTTTGTATAAACCTCTCAACACTGCACACCACCAGGACAGCTGTATAGCTGTGTCTTCCTGTGAGGAGGATGAAAATTGATTTTGCTCCCCCAATTTTAGTTTTTCGGCTTTTTTTTCACTTACAGTCGTCAACTGGATGTATACTAGACTAACAAATCATTCTACAGCACTGGCTTACCCCAGCAATCTTATGTTCTACAAGAACAAATGAAATGGCTTGAAGTCCTGTATGCTTGCTTTTGTCTTACATTTAAAATGATAATTGAATAGCCATTATAACCTACACTAAATAAGGAAGGAGGAACTTATCATTACCTGGCATAAGAGCTACAAATTGGTTCTTACAATATCCTCACTAAGACTCTCACTGTAATCAAAGGTATCTCTAATAAAAACCATTGCTCTGTACGATGCTCAATTTTAAAACAGGATGTATGGTATGCATTAAATACATGAATATACTCAGCACACACATTCCAGCTGGATTTTTCCATTGGAAGGATTAAATTTTTCCTTATTAAAAATTTATCACCAGATTTTAAAAATAGCTAGGGCAACGGAAACTAGAAATAATAATTGCATCTGTTCTATTTAATTTAAAATGCTCAATTTCTGCTGCTAAAGTATAATTTCATTATAGCACTTGAACACAGACATTTTAAATTCAGGTAAGAAAGCTTTGCCTTGAAAGTCCTTGTCAAAGAACACAAAATTTAAAACATGAGCCAACAAAATGACACCACGTTTACAGCAGTTTACGTAACACTTTGCTGAACTACTTTCTGAGGCTCAGTAACCAGAATTTCAACCTTTTGAACCTAAATTCATGCCTCAGAGTAAAGCTCTGACACAAACTGATCTTACTGCAAGTTTTCCTTTGCAGCAGAGACTGTAAATTTAACAGTAAATCAGAAAACAACTTAGGCTGGGTATAACTTTTTGCCCCGGAAATGCTTTTTGTAGGAGTACGAAATTACACCAAATGGAAGAAAGACCACGAAACTGCTTGACGAGACTGAGTGTCAAGAAGGGGAGCTACAACCAAGAGCTGTTTCGTATAAGAGAAAGTTTCTTGCCGTGTATGGGGCTGTTGCGGGTTTCCTAGTTTATGAATTCACA
>JAWWMP010000167.1:8026559-8094321 GCA_035047865.1 Dendrocincla tyrannina
CGCCCTTGTTTACCCCTGGTGGTTGGGATCCTCCCCTGTCTTCCCTTTCATGTGGGAGGATTTGCAGGCTCCTCCCAAGTTCAACCCCCTTTCCGGAAAGTTCCGTGCTGCCCTTATATAAACCAGAGCCATTTTTAATAAATGTGCCATTCCATCATACCCCTCCCTGGAGTGTGCCTCGCCTTCTTACCCTCAAAGGGTCTCGTCAGCTTTTGACAGCCACATGGTTGGGATAAGGGGCCAACAACACAGCCATGAATAAAATCCCAAAGTTCTACAACTCTGGCATCATTCTGAGGCTGTAAGGCGTGTACATGGCTCCTGAATGGTCTCATTTGACACAAAAGCGACTCCTTCCTTTGCTTTCTCATTCAAACTTCTGCAGTAATGCCCTTCACTTTGATTTTCACGCCTTATGTACTGGCAACAGTGAGAAATAAAATAACTAAATACATATGTGTATGTGTGTGTTCATGCACACACACATACCCACATTTTTCCCTCAAGGTTTGCTTCCCACCAAGGGAACGCTGTAATGCAGGACACCAAACAGCAGTAACTGGCACTAGGACACATCACAGCCACATTCACAAGCCCTTCTCCCACCAAACAGGCTACTTAAACACATTTCAATATGTGTCAGTTACTGGCTGGGAAAACATAAAATTATTTCTAGCACCTGTGTTTGTTGTCTTTTTTAACTTCAAATTGTGGCCCTTGCAGATTTCTCAAGTTTTGGTTCCTATTGATTAAACATTAGGGAAATTAAAGGAGAAAACAATGTAAGTTAAGAACCCATTGAAGAAGTCTGGTCTGAGTCTTTAAAAAGAAATATTTATCCAAGTGGTAAATACTCATCTCCCCAGTTAAACATTAGCAGTCTGTCGCACCTCTGACTTCAATATTTCCCCTGGTAGAACATCCTCTTCAGTGCCTATTCCATGTTTTCAGTGGCAAGAATACATTTAATCACCTTAAATGGGTGATATGACAGAACTAAGAAATTTGGGAAAAGAGCAACAAACACACATGAATTACTATTACTCACTCATCTGACCAACACTGAACTGTTGTTCTGGGACACAATCACACGGTCAGCTTTACAGGTGGAATAAAAATCACTTCATTCACTTCACGCTCCAGGTTAACACTCTTCCTCCCCACTTTTAAAAAACACCCAGGGACACAACTAAATCTTCTGTCATAATACCAGAAACTTAAAAGGATTCCCACATTAAACATCAGATCTAAATAAAATTCCTGCTACTCATTCCTTTACTCCATGCGAAGTCCTCTTTTCCCCATCACCTAATCTTACTCTGCAAAAGGCCAATGAACCTTCTTCTAAGTAACTTTGAGTCTACGTGGTGGCATAAAAGGAAATGGGTACTGCTGTCTGCACAACTCTTCATTATTTACCAGTCTGCCCATTACTTCTCAAAACCGATGACACGAAGTTCAAGCTGTGGGTTAGGAGACTCAAGAGATACAATTTGAAGACAGGAGGTGATATGACACGTTTCTCAAATGTCAGGTGGTCTCCAGTGTAGTTCACTTCCCTCCCAACAAGGACTGCTTTTTCCAGGGCTCCTTACTTCATCCTCGCTTCACCAGTGCCTGTTGTCAGGGACAGAGGTATCATACCCAGCGTGGCAACCCAGGGTCTAACCTCGAGCTGCAGGTGAAGTTCAGTTTTCACAGCTGGAACAAAGATCCTGTGGCATTAGTAAACCAATCTACCCTGGCTAAGGACTTCTAGCTGTTGCATTATTTATAATGGTTTCACTTTTATTTACAGTAAGACTATCTGAACCTACTGATGCTGCAAACATCTTAATAAATTACAGTCCCTTAGACAGGGGACCTTTAGGGCAAGTAAAAAAGAATATGTATGAAAGGCTTCTGTTCCATGTAGCTAAAAGAATCCAGTAGTGTCCTTTACCCAAAGACAAATTAACATACTACAAAGAGGCAGAGAAGCAGCATCAAGAATTACACTAGCCTGGTTTTGAAAACACTTGGCTAGCAGAATTCAGGGCAAATTCCAATCTCATTATCTTCAAAAACACAATTAACAGGCCATCCTATAAAGAAGGGCTTGATGCAGATTCCTAAGTCCTCTTTATCATTTCCGCTCTAACACACATTTTTGTTTTCCATGCCCTTTAAACAAGAAAAGTACCATATTCATGAAAGAAACCTCACTTGAAAAGCCACATGGGCTTGCCTAGTAGTAGCCCCACCTAATCAAGCGCGCTTTGACTTCTGCTTACTGAAAGCAGGCATTAATGATGTCCAGAAAGGAAAAGTGAGGGAAGAGAGAATATTCACTAGTGCATCTGGCACCAAAAACATCTTTATCAATTCAGTGAGGTACTTGAGCCCAAAACCATGGTTCAGAGAAAGAACTCCTGTTAGAATATTCTTTAGCAGAAAACCTTGAAACAATGGAACACCCCAGAGCCCTGAGATTAGCTCGGCTGTGAAATCTGTGAACTCAGAATACAGAGCTGGTAAGAGAAGCCCCACCGAGCCCTTGCCCACCCATGAGGGGCAGTGCAGCACTCCTGAGCCCCCGGGCAGACCTGCACCATTCCAGCTGTGTGCCTGGCACAGAGGGAAGAAAAAGGCTTATAAACTTTTGTGATCACCTTTTACCAACAGCACAAAACCAGCTCGGTTAGGCCAGCTGAAGAAATCACCTCCAGCGCTACCAGCAGCTCTTGTGTTAAGCTCCTGATCAATCAGTGCCATGGAATCGTGCCACATCACTGCTACGCAAATCAAGCATTTCACGACAGTCTGAAAGGGAAATAATTTATGTGAAAGGCTATGATTCCCAAATCTTCTGTAGAAGCTCCACAATTATCCTGTTAATCTGAAAATGCTGATGTCATCTCAAAGCATCCACACACAATGCTTCCATTACATAACTACCAACAAAAAAAGCAAGAGGAAATACTTTTACCGGATTTTTTTTTTAAACATTTGCTTACATAAAGCTGCATTTGCTTCTTACAGTACCACATACTAACAACATACCACTGCATATTTCAGACTCCAGTATTGTTCCTTTACAGCACAGAAATAGTTACATTATGCTGAAGCTCGCTGAAGTGGCAATGAGAGGACACATCACATTCAACTCACTTTACAGCTCATGAATTATTGCATATTGTACCCGTATCTAGTTGTACCAATTAAGGAAAAATCCATGGGAAAAAATCCATCCTGAAATTAAAGCATCGTTCATATTAATCGAGAAACAGAGCAGTGCTCATGGCAATTTTCTCATTTTTCACTGGTGAAAGAAGACATTAACATCCCCCTTGATGTGAAAAATACCACCATAATAAGATCCATTTCCCCAGTGCTCTGCCACATTTTTGTTATTCTTACTACAGCTCCCGAGAGTTGTTACTGAAAGATCAGTGGCAACTTTACATGTAGAGAACTCCAAAATGCATCAAGAGACACAGTCCATCATCTCCAGAAAACTTCCAGGCTTGGCTGGTTTGACTGACCACAGCCTCAGGTCCAGGCACTGAATTTTGTCGTCCCCACACACAAGTGAAAAGCAAAGTACCACCGCCACGATGCTCCACTATAATTTCTTTTTGTCCTCTTATTTTTTTTCCTTTAGCAATTTACCTGACACTGCCTTCTTGCTGCAATCACTCAGAGGAGTGTTTTATTGCATGTTAAAAGACAAGATATGTATTGAAAGTAGCAATTTTATTTGAGTTAAAATTATTTACAAAAACCCAAAGACATACTTCATGAAACTGGTACAAACTATTTTTCCTGCCGTTGGCTTTTGCTCCAAAGATCACAGCTGAGAAATACTGTATAAAATAAAAATAGGATTGGATTCAGAAAAGTACTCTACTGTTCTAATTTCCAATTGAGAGTATTTACACAAATATTTACAATGGAAAAAAGTTACTTTAAAACTTTAATTTGCAAGTTGGCCTCAAGTACCCTTTAATGCAGAGTTATTTGAGGGTCTAACACACAAAAATGCACTGCAGTTCACAGGGTGATTTCTCCCCCCACCCTCAAAAAAAAAGTATCTGCATTTGTCAGTGCTTGACAATTAGTTACATTTCAAAAAACTGTTAAACACTGAGGTAAATCAATTCCAAACAATTACCAGTGTAACAAAGAAAGGTAGTTGTCCCTGCTTTCCCCCATCATCACATTTGGATTTTCTTTTCTCTTGCCATCTCTCCACAGAAAACTACATAGTCAAATTGAAATCCCATTATAAGTGAAAATCTCTAAAATCAGAAAACTAGATGGGCCAAATATTGAATAATTTCCTTCCGATATATATAATTTACACAGACCTCCTCCCTCTCTCACAATACTGCTTTGCTGGGCTTGGGTTTTTGTTTTTTTTTTTAAACTAAGGGGAATACAACCTCAAAAACTTTTCTAAGTTACACTGATACACTAAGTTTTAGAAGGTGATGAGAGAAAATGCAAAAAAATATGACCAACATAAGATTTTTGCCGCTAATCAGTTACTTCCTTACAGAATTCCCAACAATCTGCATTATCAAAAATAGGAAGACATAGAAGGCAGCCACTGTATGTAAAAAATTTACAGCTGGCACTGATACAAAAGCACAAGTTCTTAACTTTATACATGGAGATAACACAAGATCTAAAAGCAGGTTAGATTTCCTGTTATTTCCTCCTCATTATACATAGAACTAATATTCTTATGGCTTCAAGTTTTACAAATTCAATGGAGTAACATGATGTAACTACCTATACAGGTATTTAAAAATGTCAGCGAAGCAGATCTCAGAACAGTCTGCAAATATTCAAGACCACCTTAATAAAAATAATTACCAATTCTGTTGGTCTGAATAGTGAGTGCAAGAAAAAAATTGCTAAAAAAATTCACGTATTTTCTGGGATTCTTTGTTCCACTTCAGTCTTCAAACACAATGCTTTGCTGTGAACTAGACCTCAGACTGAACAAAATCTTAGCTATATCAGCAATTTAAGGCTTTGTGTTGTATGCATTTCAACTTTGTCATACTACAGAAGAATGAAATAGAAAGATTATGTCAGCTGGAAACATTAATCCCCATTGGTGTTTTAGCGTCTTTAAAATTCTTCCCCCTAAAGCATCCAAATTCTTTGTACTGAACATTATAAAACACACCTTGAGTTCTTCTTCGAAACAAATTAAATCAGCATTTCAAAGTTTTTGCTTATCAGAAGTGTAAACTACCCTGGGATTAAGTACCTTTTTTTTTTAATATTTTTTTTCCTTATTTATTTTATTTGATTTTTAAACAGGGCACAACTTTTTACAGTTCCTATTTCTTTTGTGGATAACATACCCTCAAATGGCTTTGTGTGTTTATGGGCTGCATGCTTCTTGGAACTACAAAGCATTATGGTCTAGCAGGTTACAGTACATGGGCCATGGTAGTTTTAGAACTGAGAAATAGTTCAACGACCTAATTTCAATCAAACCAGTATAAAAAATAAACTATCCAATCCTTGCCTCTTTGGATTCCAACAAATTTTAAATATAGACAGTAGTTAAAATCACAAAAGTATTTAAAAATTTATATCTTATGATTTTGGAATTATCTAGTAATAAAAAAGCAAGAGCAAATTAAACTCAAATAGGAGCGGTGCTGCTGTCCAGAACTTCTTTATTAGAACATTTGTTTGATACCTCAGTAGCTAAGCTGCCTTTGCACCTGGCTGGCATGAAACAGTGGCTCAACAGTAAACAGCAGTTGTACTATCAGCAGCAAGTTCTTCCCCTTGAAACTTGTCACGAACAAAGCAAGAAAAAAAGATAGGGAGGGTAAACCCTGCCGAAAATATTTAAATACTGCACTGCATCATAAACAGCAAGGTTTCTTTATTAACTTTCCTCAGAACCTTTTTCCCCTCATTTTTGATACTTGCAGATTGATGTAGTAACTGTCTTTTAGAAAATGCTGAATGCATGGTTAAGAGACCAGGTAGCCTTAAAAATCCGAACACGAATGACACAGATGAATGCTCTTGGTATATCCTTCAAGGACTTCTTTCATGACTTCTTCTTTTGTCTAAGGGTAGCTCCAGCATTAGAGTGCCTGCAGCGGAAGTTAAGTATCTAGCAGTGTTCCAAGTATTCAATCACCCTAGAGATAGATTTCTGGCCTGTTGTTCCAACAGCACACTGGAAATGTAACAAAACAGAAGTAACAAACAAGCATTTGTAACACCTTGTTAAAACATTTCAAAGCTATTCTAAATTCAGAATTTTACTATTTAAAATTACATCTCAGTAAAAGCAACTACATTCAGACAGGCATTCAGAAGGATTTTCCTGACTTACCACAATATAATGACAGACAAAAGGGTTTTCAGTATTTAAAAATAGAGTATCATCACGTGCTCTTATGAAGGCACAAACTGAAAAATATTAATGTTTCTAAAAATGTATGAAATATTAACAGAAAACACAATTACAAAAATATCTTCACAAATCAATTTAAAATATATATTACTTACAGTAAGGTTCATAAAACTGAGAAATTTTTTGAGCATTTCAGTCATTATCGAAAAGTCTCCTTCAGGCAAGTACTCCCTCACAGTAGTCACATTGATCTAAGAAATAAAAGAATCTTTTTTCATTGGGGAAATAGTTTTTCAACACAGTATATAGTACTCTGCATGTGAGATGCAGTAAGACAAGTATATTCATAAAATGATTAATATGGCTTGAGAATTATTGAACTTATTGTCAGTCTCACTCCAAACACTAAAACTGTATGGACACTAATCAGTCCAAAGGCACAGAATAGCACCTTAAAGACCATTTCTGCCACCCCAGTAAATTTAGACAAGCCTGGAGGCAGGTCTGAACCTCATTTTCATTTGAGCACATGTTTGACAAGAGACTTTATGAAGTTTCCAGCCATTAGGGTTCCGTATTTTTAACGTCAGCTTTCTATTACGCATTTCCCATCTCAGGCAATCATCTTGAACTAATATGGAAACACGGAGTTTCATGTAATTTCAATGGAGGAAAAAAAAATAAAGCAGACTAATAAAGGACAAACAAGACTTGGTTATTAAAACTACTGAGAAAGCACAGGCATGCCAATTTTCCTTTGCCTTTCTGAATTAAGTTCTTTTGCTGGCTACAAATAAGGAGAGAGAGGTGAAAGAGGTTAAATATTCAATTCCAACTGTTTTTGATAAACACACTGATGTTCAGAAAATTTGTTTTTGATGGAATACCTCTGGCAGCTTTTCACAAAGCTGTACACACTAGTGTAGCTTCATCAATGTGCTTGTTCACATTGAAGCCTAATTTAATAACCCCCTTTCAACACAGCAAATTATTACTTCACTGAAAACTGTACCAGACTTAAGAACAACTTATTCCCTTACTGGACTCTCCTGGCAGAGACAGCCTAGAAGCAATGCTGTGTATGAGGCCACAATGCAGTCTTCCATGTGCTTCCCAGCATGCTGAAGAGCTGTAAAGAGAGACAACTGAGTGTATTGTATTCTCTAAGCAGCTGCTATCTTTTACTGCTTCAAATACAATCTTTCATTATCACTTTCCTGAATTCTTTTTCTCAAACAAAACGAGCTTTTGGACTGAGATTTCAGAGGCAGGACTCAGGAAGTACCCTACTTACTGACTCAGCACCACATTCTTGACAAGAAAAATGGTCTTTGTTCACTTCAACTTATTCTGCTGGATAGTATTTTATTATTGTCCATTTCAATGTGCAAACTTTATGCTGAACACACCAAACTATCCATGTAAATGTTTCACGTGATATTATAGGCCAGGAAGACTTCCACCCAAAGCAGGTTATAACGTTAAGGACAGCAGACATAGCAATTTTTGCTATGGCTCAGCATATTTTGCAAACTACAAGTAACTGCAGACACCAGTTGGCGGAGCTACAAAAAGGAGGAAGGATGTAAAGCAAGGCTGGAGCAAGTAATATACTGCACCTATGAACAGAAGATTAAAACACTATTAGAAGTAATGCACTGCACCTACTATTAGAAGATTCAACAAGAAAAGGTTTTGGGTTTTATAGGTCTCGTTTGGTTTGGTTTGGTTTTTTGTGTTTGTTTTGGATTTTTTTAAGAAACTGACAAAAGGTACTACTAAGAAACTAAAAACTAGCGTAACTTCTTCCACATCTCATACTTCAGCTTTGAAGTCTGTAGCAGTCTCACCTGGCAATCTCACCCCAAGAGACTGTATGTAGATAGGAAGCAGAGGACAAGGTGGGACTTCATTGCCTTTTCTGAGCTCATCACATCCAGACAACGTACCTTTATTAAGATCAAGTTCTTCATCATCTTCTTCCTTCTTATCCTTCTCTTCAGTACTATCTGGCTTTTCTGTGGAGACCCACTGGATCTCCCCACTTGTCTCCTGCCATTCCCCACTCTTATCATGCTGAGCAGTAGGAGCTTCTTTAATCAACTCATCTGTCTGGCTCTCAGCCAGCTGTGCCGCTCGCTCACACTCCAGGAATAGCTAATGGGGAAAATTTCAGGACAAAGTCCATTAGAAATGAAATCCTAAACACACTGAGCTAATACTTGAAAGTTTATTTCCCCATTCACAATTCACCTCTTAATACAGCTAGTCTTCAATACTTTTCTTAACAATAGCCTTTTCTTCTTCAAAGGAAAATAGAATTTGTCCCAACACCAGTGCTGTGCTCCATAGCAAGACCTCCCTCTCCAGGTCTGAACCAGTTGCCATGCTCCTCTTGGGCACTGTAAATGTTTAATTGCTTTCTTTGAGACATGGCTTGAAGACTAAAAGTTGCCATAAGTTCCTGCCCATCTTTGTTCTCTACCAATTTTCATTTTCTTTTCATGCTAGCGGGAACGCTTTTGGGTTTCTTAGCTTTTACCTTGGTATGTAAAATGCAAAAATATGAAGAAGGAATTTAAAATGACTTATCAAGAATGTGAGTGAACCAGTAGTCTCATACTGTGCATTTTTATCTTGTGAATTATTTTCTGGACCATACAACCACCACTCTTAAGTATTTAATATTATTATTTTTATTGCTGATTTTCTTTGTCTGGAGCTGGACAGTTATTCCACATAGTTAAATAAAACTGCTAACAGTATCCAAAGAAAAGGAAAAACCTGCAATTTCCTTTCAATTTAATTTTAGTGGAACTTATTCACCAAAATTATCGATGGATGCCTTCTCCTTAACAAGCTAGTCAATACAGTATTTAAGAATGCTGTTTCACATCCATAATCATTACATCTGTTTGTAAGAGAAAAGCAGCTTAGTTTTTACAGCTGGTTTGACACAAAAGTCAAAGTGAGCCATTTAGAGACGATAAAATTAGAAATAAATTGTCTAGGAACAAAAAAGCTTTATGGACATGAGAGCAGCGTCTGGATGTTTGTAATAATGATACCCCTGTCTTTTACCAGGAAAGCTGTTTCTGTAATGGACAGTACTTCAAAAGCCAAAATTGTAAGCAGCACCCCTCTGCCCCCACTACACTGTATTACTCAAAATACTAAACAGAAAAAAATCCTGACAGATCTTCCTTGCAGAGTTCTCCCTTCCCCCTGGACAGTCTGATACTGAGACATGGTAGCTATTACAGGGCCAACGTTTCTTACCTGCACTAAAGCCTGAACAGCATCAATTTGTCCAGTTATCTTCAGGCTCTCATCTCCTTCGCCCGGGCACAAAGAGTCAAAAGAACACGATGTCTCCATATTGACCAGACAGTGCCTGTTCCGGGCACTGTACTCCACCAGATTGATCAGCAGACCCAATCCCTGCAAGAATTGGAGAGTCAAAAAGGATTACACACAAAGAAAAGACATACTAGCAAAAAGCATCTATCCAGATAAATGTCTTCTTTAGGCCTTATGTTTCTGAGGATACATAACTTACTAACACACCCCTTTGAAACAGTCTGATACACCGAGGGATCAGGATTTAAAGGAATATGGGGCAAAACAGAGATCCCTGTACACGAGAACTTTTATGCAGGCATCTGTTTTTCCAATTCTAAACATCAAAACGTCTTTGGAGCTGAGAATTCATTTACAGGTTAGGGATTCATTCATCCAACCTTCAGATTATGTTCTTAAGAGATCCTTCACATACACAATTTCAGTGTTGCTATTTAGGCCGCACTGACCCATTTCACATAAGCTGAGGTAAATGTGACAAAGCCTTTATCTTAAACAACACCATCATATTTCCAAGGTTGAAAAGATGTTTGAAAAGTAGTCATTCACAGTCTTATTTAGCTAAATCTCTTTGTTCATCAAGAAGTGCACTTTTTTCCCCATCAAAGACAGGGAAAAAAGCCTCAAACGCACTAAATCCTTGCCGAAACTTTAAGTACCTCATTAAGTATGTACATATGTGGCCGAAGAAAACTGTAGAGGAATCTATTGCTTAATGTGGAATCAGAGTAGTTCACTGCACAAGAAGGGGACAAATCATTTCCTGTTACTGTAATAAACACAACAGCTTACCAGCACCCGAATATCAAATCTCTGTTCTTGAGGTAGGAACTTTGGAACCTGAAGCACACAATTCATTGCTGTGCCTATCAGACCATCTTGTTCACCTGTTTTTGTACTACCCCATTCTGTAAACAAAGAGAGTTCAGAGCCTCAGTCTGGAAAATACTCATGTTCATAACGCTAAGCAAATCGATAACCTTTTGGCCCTAAGGACAAACCAGCCTCTCTCAGCCCAAGCACACACCTCAAGCACTTGATACTTGCAATTGCTCATCCAGCTTGCAAAGACAAATTACAGATGGCTCTAAGCAAGCAACTTCCACACAAAACTGCTTCATTGCACTGTACATGGAAAAACCAAAATCAGTACAAAAAAGGTTTACCAGAGAATATGCAAAAAAATGGTTGTTTTACCATTATCATTTGTCAGGTTGAGCAAGACCCCAATGATGGCCCTCATACAGTCTTCTACTGCTTTACCCACATGGTTAGTAACATTCTGGTGAGGCAGAGGCTTATTGTCTGGTAAACAGATACTGTCTTCAGCACGATTATATCGCTGAATTAACTCCTCACAATGCTGCAGTGCTCTGCAGGGAGAAAACACAGAACAAAATTATCTTCACAACACACAGAACATACCACCTATATACTTGCTTCACCAGGAAAAAAGCTCAAACAGGGCTTATGTAGAATTTTTCTGATATCGAGATGTCCAGTCTTTAGGGAGAGATAACAAGCTTATCCCCTATAAAATCTTCTATAAACTCAACTGAAATTGTGAAAACAAAACCCAGGCGCAATCTTTGTGGCTTTGAGCTTTATCAGCTTGATATTTCAAGAGCGACATTTAATTTTCCTTTCCAGCTTCAACACTTGGTCTTACAAAGGTATCTTCTCTTCCTACAAACCCAGCCTCTCATATCCGCTGGTCATCAAGGCACATCATGACTCTGACAGTGCTATCTAAATGTTCTCTTGTTCTCTTCTCAGAGCTATTTCCATTCTGTAGGAAATGACACATGACTTTCTAGGCACGATTCTGCTGCGTAACATTAGCTTCATGTTAAACTCCCACACTGATTTCAATTACAAATAAAACCAGAAACGTCAAAAATATATTGGGCCTAAATAGCATATTAAACTGCAGTTTGTTTGGTTTTAATTTAAAACAATACTCCAAATATCTAACCTACAACCATTAAATTATGTTTCCAACGAGGTCTGCAAAGTCAAACTTTCAGCTTCATTTGTTCTCTTATGAAGACCAATACAAGGGTCAGACAGTCTGTGCCAGCCAACTGAGACCTCACCCAGATTGATAAATGGGTTAGGGGTGTTTGTACAAGAATCTCTGCAAGGCAGAACAGCCAAGAACAGAATTTCAGCATCTTAATTTTTACTTACACTGCCAGCTCTGTTATGCTCCCCTCCAGTAAACATAAAGCATAATGAAAACACAGTAAAAAACCACAGCTTCATAAACTGCCCTCTTCTGTGTTCCTACTACCTTGGTAGAGATGGAGCTGAACCCACCGTTTGCAGCTTCTACAGAGCCAACAGTAGCAGCACTAGGCATTAGTACTACTCAGGTAGTTGCCCACACCCTCATCTAAATTAAGTTCAGTATTACTTAATGGAAAGCAACAGTGGAAATTGTGGGGTTATTCCCCCCTAGAATCTTCTGCTATAGCCTTTTATTTATTTTTTTCCCCCTATCATGTGAAGGGTTATGCCAAATTGTCCTTTTTTTCTTTTAAACTTACTTAGCTGAGGAGACTATGAGTTGCGAGTCTTTGTATGCTATCAGATAGCTCTGATTTTCTGGATTATGCACAGTTACCTAAAAAGAAAAGGAGAAAGTAGTATTAAAAACAGGAGGGGTTTTTTTTTCCCCTGAAAGAGAAGCATTCCCTTTCACTACCACACTTTATTCAGTTCCTCATTTCTTGGTTATTATCTAGTGTAAACTTTGAGTTCTCATTGTCCAGTACTTCCTTGGAGTTTTCATCTTCAAGTAATTAATCAATCACACAAAACTGTGGCACTGAAGATAAAACCCCCTTACCTAGCAGAGTAAGTACAGAAACCATGGGGAAGAATGTTTTGCCACAGCAGAACCTTGAATCTACATTCTGGGACTACAGTATCCCAAGTGTGTACACAGGGCACAATTATACCTGTGATATTACTTCTAGGACTTGACATCAAATCCACCTCTGAGAGCTTATTATGCATCCAACCATACCACACTAGTGCCCTGGATATCCTTGATTGAAATTTGGAATCAATTTTCAGAAACAACAGAAGTTCTTCTCTTAGACTTGCATTGTGTAATGCGTTTTGATTTTTGTCATCTCTCCCAAGTTTCTATCTTGCTACATCACAAACCATCCTTAAGTTCCAATTTGAACATTCTAGCACTAAGCAAGGCTCTTCTAGAACTGCTTGGCAGTTCCATCTATCAAATTCAAAAGCAGAAAATGGATCTGAAAGTTCTTCCCTTACTTTTGAGAAGGCGTGTAATGAGAATTTTTAAGCAGCCACCCTTCAACAATTGGTCATCTTTCTCAGTTTTTGGCTTGTTTTTCTACTATCTTTGAGTCAGTCTGTCCTATTTCAGTGAAGAAAACAAGTTACCACTGTAGCTATTTGCCCTTCGACTTGGGTTTAAGGTGTTCAGGGAGATTCAATGATTCTGCTTGCTTATGGCATCACAGTAAAAACAGAGTAACAAAACACCAAACTCCGCAAAACAAGGCATTGTAGAGAAGCACACACTCACCATTCCTGCCAATTAAGTTCTACAAAAATATCATGGTTTTTGATTCTGTTCCAAGTTCTCAGACATTTTCCCACCACCATTTACATGTTTAACTAATGACAGGACTTTCAGGGCAGTTTTCTCTTTCACCACTTAGCCAGATGATGGTTCAAAGTAGTAATTCTTAAAATATACACTGACTTTTTGCTTCTAAGAAAAATACTGCTTCTGTAACAATCAGCCATTACTAAACACACTAAAGGGTCAAACTCGTGCCTTGAGAACAACATCCATAACCAGCAGCTTTTTGTAGGAACTTAAGAAAAGCATCATGTTACGTTTAGTTATTCTTACCAAAAATAAACTTGGAACACAGTACATACATACAGAACAGTAAAACAAATTTTCAAGTATTTCAGAAACAGAGGTAAACAGAAAGTTAGTACAGTCTATGGAAAAAACACCATTATAGCATTATAATGCAACCATATACTGAAAGAATGCGCCACTGAAAAGACCTGCTTAAGAAGGGTTTTTGGAAATGCAATGTATCTGCTCATACTCACACTTTCTAAGACCCGTAAACATCTTTCTGCACCCCATAACGAAGCAACCAACTTCTCTTCATTTTCATCACTGCTTAGGTGATCCACACATTCTTTAACTAAACACAAAAAGAAGTTGTTTTCCACTATCAGAAAGAGGTCTTCAAAAGCCACGTGTACAAACTAACTAGCTATTCAGAGCTGCTACCAGCCTTATTTTACAATCTACCTGCAATGAATGATAGGAAACAATCATGAAGACACGACCAGCATTTTTCTCCAAGTAAATTTAAAAGACAAAGCTTAAAACTTAAAATTTTGGCTTTACAAGTTCGTGATTGTTGCTACAAATTACCTAACCATATATTTTACTTTCTCCTGACAAGGAAAAGACTGCCTAGCATGTGACTATATTCCTTAACTGCAATGGACTGTTTCTAAGTAGAGAAAAGAGATACAGCAAGCACACACTCCACACATTCACCAATCTGAAACCACAACCTGAAACCGTGTGCAAGTTGAACGCTTTCATCCCTCCAGTCATTCCTTTGTTCTCCCTTTGCTTACTTAAGACCAAGCTTTATTCAGCACAAGAATGCATTTTAGAAATGTCCCTTTTCCTACTGTGAGATGCTCGAAAACCCCTGAAATATATCTTTGAAAAAATAATGAAAACAAAATCCCCACCATTTTTTCTTGAAGGGCTGAGTTCCTCCAGGATATTTAGTTAAAAAAGATTAGGTCTGAATATAATTCTGGAAGACTGTAAAGGAGATTCTGCTCTAGAGTAAGTGTGCTGTAATTGTGTGCTGAACAGACACATGTAGCAAAATCATTGCTATTCTAAGTTTAAGCCATTTTGAATCTCACATATTACATGCAACATTATACACATTCTATTTAATATTAAAACTACTTTTAACTCCTCATGCAATAGATTAAAATCACTAATATTTCTCAACAGCTTGATACTGAATTGTGTACTTTATTTTTAACACAGCTAATAATTTTTCTACTTTAGCCACAGAAAAACATTACTGAAATCAAGCATCTGATTGCGATTCACTATTTCTTCACACTGTCAAAGCAGTATCTTCAAGGTACCTTTATCTACAATATGATCCAGACCACCTAGAAGTCGCAGTTCTTCTTTAAACCAGTCCCCAGCTCGCTTTGAGGTGAGAGACAGTAATGTCTCCATTGCCAAATGCCCAGTCTGAAAGAGTTGGGAGGGTTCTGGAATTAGTGAAGTCATCACATGTAGCTGTAGCCAATACATCAAATCATATGAATACACGTCATAAAAACCATAAAATCCAGAAATATAGATTCTGTATAGAAGAAACACCAGAGGGAGCAAGAACAGACTGAAAAATAAGCATATCTTAAAAAAACAACAGTACATATAAAAAGGTACTTTGCATTTTCAAATTTTCCTTATTTCACTAGTAACTTAGAAAACCCAGGCAGGCCCCTTTCATTTGTTTCTTTTGTTATTAAAAGAAACAAGTGAAGGAAGGAAAGTGACAAATCAGCCAGGCAGGGAAAAAACAAGAGAAGGCAGAGTGAACACAGCTTCTCTGTCTCCCAGATACACTGGCTCTGCTGCTTGAAGAACACACTTATCCCCAACATAGGTATTTTGTGTTTTTCATTTTAAACCCACAGAATAAAGCAAGTAACTGAAACACTGTAGAAAAATCTTACTCTATTTACTGATTTCTTTTAAAAAGAGGCACATATAGAAAGTCAACTATAGCAAAGATAAGTTCACTCCCTGCAAATGGAAGTTGAAGAGATTTTAGGTGACTATCTTAAATAATCCCTTGCAATGTCTTTAACCAAAACCAACACCATTTGTTAAGTCAAGACCATAACTTTTTTTTCCAAAGGCCTCTAATACAAGGCAAATGTTAACAAGAAAACATTTGTATAGGTGTAGATTTACACCGATGCAAAAGTGACCAGTACAGATTTCTGTAACACACAGGCAAATCTGAACTACTATAAGCTTAATAAATTCATTTATAGTACATAAATACAACAATGAAAGGTCAAAGAAAAAGCCGTAAGATCCCACTAAAACCAACTGAGTTTCACCACTCTTAAGTTCCCTTCCCTCCCTGGCACGTTGGATTTGCAGTGCTCCAAGGAGGGCTGTGCTTACTCTGAGCTGGGACACAAGTTCAAACCTCAGCACTTCCTCAGAATAACAGTACTCACCAAGCTTGAGCTTAGGTGATTCCTCTCACTTAACAACCTGAAATCATGCATAATCTAAGCCTGATTGATAAAAGCTGATTAAAAACTCTCCTTGGAGATCTTAACAGCTGTAAAAGATTGTTAACTTCCTAAATACCTTCACCACAAAAGCTCAAAGGCCACACAATATTTGAAATATGGTGATGAGTTTTCTGTCAAAAGGCAATGAGACTTGCAAAAACTCTCAGGAGAACATAATCTGATATTTGTACTACTGGGCATTCTTGGTTTTTGTTGTTTTGGGTTTTTTTTTTAAATCAAAGAATGAAACCTTTTGCTTTTCAAGAAAGTAATCCATTACATCCAATTTTTATGTCAATTGCTACAAAATTTTAACACCAAACGCTCAAAACGTGGTTCCCTTAAGCTTTCAGCCTCCTGCTTAGAGTGAAAACCAGAATAACCTCTTTCATCATGTGGAAAGAGAAGTCACTTGTGAAGGTTTTTGTTATGATGCAACAGGGAGGAGCTGGCTACAAGCATGAGCTAGAGAAGGCTGTGCTGGTTGAGGCAAGGGCCCTTTGCGAACATGAAGTCTCAGTTCTTCAGGTTTGACCATATTCTAAGCCAGCACAAAAAACCTGAAACAAGTTCAACCCACAGAAAACTCTTTTTCAGTTTCTGGGTTTATGTTCTTAATATTGAGAGCAGAACCCTTTGCATATCTGTTTGAGTACTCAAAAATTAGTCCAACCTAACTGCTAGACAGTCACACAAACAACATGCTGTGTGAAAAGAGAGCCAGTATTGATCATCTTAGCTTGATCTGTGTAAGGTTTGAAAAAGTGAAGGTGTAACTGGTTAGGCACAAACTGGAGTTATCAAAACATTTGCTGCAATGCTATTTCTCAGTGGATATGTCTGAGCCTGAAAAAGCACAGATCTTTTCTTTACCCCCCAGAAGATTTGCATTTTTGTTACCATCTTCTGCCTGTCATCTGGTACAAAACAGAGATTACTTATTGCATCTCATGACAGAGATCTATCTGAAAGCAGCTTGATCTTCTATATATGAAGTTCATTATTGTCTCAACTTACCATTGCTACTATCTTAAATTGGAAGAGAACCTAATCATCTCATTTGGCTTGCAAATATTCTCTAAACACTATAGTCTCTGCTTCTAGATGGTGCAGCTGGGAGGAAACCAGTTTCCATCTGTGAGGTACTACAGTATTCAGTGCACTTACAGTAACAGCTCAAAATAAATTTAAGAAATAGAGCTGCCTCAGAAAAAAAACCACCAACACATAAAACAGCTGAAACTGATGGCCTAGGATATTATTACTCTTTACTCATGAACAGCTTCCTCACAAGACAGAGTCCCTTTTGATATACCCTCTCCCTTTAAAACCCATGCCTAAGAAAACACAAGAACAGAATTACAGTTCATAAAAAAGCATGAGGCTAGATCAGATTATGAATATGAGAAAAGCTCAAGCAGGAGACAGTAGTCTTTGTGGCTGGATGCTTTAGCAATGAGGAACCTGTACCAGCTGTTCCATGTTAATAAAGGGAGCTGTCTTACATTTTATAGTGCAAGAGATATCCTGGCACTGACAAACTGTGTGCTATGTGAGCTGCCTTCAGTGCCAGAACAGCACTGAAATAAGACTCTGATTATACCAATTCCTAGCTGATCACCACCTAGAGAACAAATTTCATTCTTTGCTGGCATCTTCAGAATGTAAGCCAAAAGTGGAGAATATAATCTCAAATTCGTTCTTTCTTTGCAGATTTCCAAGGTCAGAAAATTAATGAGCCCCCTACCCACCTGTTTCATATGTTCATCAAAAACAAGTCTAAAATTGAAACTTGCAAACAATTCTCCACTGTCACCACAAACTGATCACCAAGATTAAGAATGATGTTGTCAACATTATCTTCCACACCCCAAATTCAGCTCTTGCTACACTACATAATGCCGACTTCTCATACCAACTCAGTAATCTGTTCCATAGCCAGAACTTGGAGGGAAAACCCCCATATTAAACCCTTCCTAAAGTGACACAGAAGTCACAAAAGCTACAAAAGAAAATGCCAGCTCAACAAGGCATATCATCCTTAAGTCTAACCGAATACGGAATACAGTCTTGACTGTAGATTACTGGCAAGAGTTGGAACATTAATTTTGGAAATAAAGCTCTAAAAAGCTCCCTTCATAAACCATAAATCAGAAGCTTCTCCCGTTGCGTATAACTATATATGAAAAATGGCAAAAACCTAACAAGAATCTTGAAAAGCAATTTTTATCATCCTGTAGTACATTAAGATGATACCAACAGCCACGATACTGAAATATGGTGAACACAAAGACACATTGCTAATTTTTGTCATTTATGACCACTCATCTAGTCAATTTGTCAATCAATTCTTTAAATACTCTCTTTTAGAAAGCCTTGTAATTTGCCCCTTAGTTTCTAAGCTAGCTTGGTGCTAGCATCAGACCATGGCTAAATTTATTTTTAAACAGAAAGAGTTCGCTCTGCTGCAGCTGAAGGTATTTTCACAAAAAAATTCATCCACATTTATGGTAATCAACAGATCAGCCACCACGCTTTGGGCAGGGGAAAAATGAGTTTCTGTAGGACAGATTGCTGGGGCTTTTTTAAAATGGGAAAACCTGCACCACATTTTCAATTTAACACAGAACACTCCTGTTCCCATGCACAAACTCCTATTTTTTGTGGAAGTACATAGAAAATTTAGGCAAAGAAATGGAGTCAAATCATCTAAGCATGGTCTTTAAACACGTGGTTATTTAAAATGTTACTTGTTTGGTAACTGCTTCCTGTGACTAGCTACCCTTAGCAAGGGGCAGCACATGGACACTCAAGACAGCTGAAGAACACTGTAACTTTATCCTGCTAACAGCCTTTTAAAAAGGAAATTTCAAATTGAAAAAAGAAAATACTTGCAGTGCATTCATGTACACATTGAAGACAAAGTGTCACAACAACTTTGCTGGGAATATGAAATTAAAGATGATGCTTACAAGTTCCATTTTATTAAGCATTCCACAACTGCCAAGGCTTTCCAATAAAAGCATGTTACCCACCGTGATGTTTTCGAGATCAAGATGTTTGTTGTGAACAGTTTCACAGAGTCTCCGAATTTTTTCCTTAATTTTATTCATGTCTTTTTCATTCAGCAGCTTGGCAGAAGAAGCATCCTGTTCCAATTCCAAAAGCCGTATCATTAGGTCAAGACTAGCTCTGTCTAAATCCATGTTCAAACGATCTCTACTCAGGATGTACATCAGCGCTGCTGTACAAAGTGACAAATTCTTCGTGTGGGAGAGAAAGAAAAGAACAGTTTTTACTAATCATTTTAGGCAAACCTTTTATCATTTTTAAAAAACAAGCTGAAAGTGTCTGACAAAGCCCAATCCACACTAGCGCTCGCATAAGTACTCCTTGTACACAGATTTCTTCTAGCAAGCTACTAATGCCTTCTCCTAACAAATAAAACTGAAACATAAAGCACTCTATATATTTACAAAATCCTAATAGAAAAGTAGGGCTTTCTACTTTTGAGGGACTCAGTGCTGCAGACAGAATAAGAAACAGTACCTCCTGTAACACAGTATTACAGAAGAGACAGATGGCAGGGGAACAAAGTGAAAAAGCACAGGGTACGCAGCAAGGTGGGTGAACATTCTGGTTTGAGGGGATGAACTGGTGACAGCACCAGAAAATACAGAGATCACAGGGATAGTGCCTGCAGGGATGGGGGGGCCACAGCAGGAGCACCTGGTGACATAAATTACAATTCTGCCAATTGTTTCTGTATGAGGTACATTAAAAATGGAAGCAAACTAACTCTGGGATGTGAATGTCATACAGCTCAACAGGAAAGAGCAGAATTTCTGTGTCATAGCTGATTAACATCTTGTTTAGACTGCAGCCAACCACCTAAGCGATCATTAACTGCTGTTTATTTTAGAAGCAAGTAATGATCATACTTGGTCATACTAAGCAGCATCAGCATTTCCAAGGCAGGATTAGGCAGATGACAGTCTTATCAAAAGCTATGTTAAAACTCCTTCCCATCTGAGTCAAGGAAATCCTCAGGTGAATAAAGACTTTAATCTGATCAACTACCAAAGATGCATTTGAAGTACTGAAGGAAGGAAGCACAAGTTTTCAAATCTACATCTCCTTTCATGAATACAACCTTGGGACAGGGTTGTTCCCGTGAACATTACTACTCCAGCCTTTTATTGCTGCTCCAGCCTTGTCAGATGTGAGGCAAAAAGCAATCTGTGCAATTTGTCTACATAGACAGTATACATTGTTCTCCCTTAATTTTTATTAACTTTCTCCAATAAGCCTTGCAATTCTATTATTTTAGTTATAGAAATTGTTTACTCTTGATTTACTTGCAGCTGGCTTATAGAGGACACAGGAGCACATGCACTCCAGAGAAACCAAAGGTTACTCCACTAAGCGTTGTTCAGCCATTGAGGGATATAAGAAAGCAATATCTATGAAGAACTCTTTTCTAATGACCAGCATTACCTAGGTGAGTTTCCTGTTAATAAAAAAATGCCTAAACCCCCTAAAGGAGTTCCTATCAAATAGAAACTATGTAGGAGTTAACAGAGGGAAACTACTGAATTTATAATCTGGGTTGCTAATATTAAGGCATTTCAAAAAGTCAGAGACTGTTCTCAGAGTATTACTGAGAAATATTTTACAGATATTTCATAGTCTGGTAAGGGCAATCACTCATTTGGTAAAGCTGTGGACCAAGCCCTTGCCTGTCCCAGGATCCCTTCTTTTCAACCCATCCAGCTTTCCATTAGGCAGGGCGAAATGGTTCCCTCTGTTCATCAGCTCTGCCAGCACTTTTCTTCAGACCTGCCACCCACGTTTTAAAATACCTAAATGTGATCAGAAGGGACCAAGACATGATGCAGAAGGTCTGGGGCTGCAGGACTGCTGGAAAAGCGAAAAGGAGAGGACTAGCCCTGTGCAATAAGAGCAGGCTCCTGCCACAGCACATGTACAGGAGGGACTCGGGCAAATAGGCCTCTGAATGCTGATGGTGCAAGAGGAAAGTGGTGATGTTGTAAAAGTCAGGACCTCAGATGTGGATGGTGCCTGTAACATGGAACAAACCTGCTTTAGCTTCATTTTAGTGATACAGATCTTCTAAATCTGGTTTCTCTTAGTCCCTATAAGGAAGTTGGTTTCATCTTGAATAAAACAATTCCACATTTTGCTCTGATCTTCTGTAAGCATTAAATTCACCTGAAAGCTATCTCATGCCCTACAGATACAATACACAGAATTCTGAGCTGGGAAAGAGGGAGTACAACTCATTTTTGATCCGTATCCTAAGAAAACAAACCAAGCAGCCAAAGAATCCAATCAATCCCCCAAAATTGCTCCCTCACGGATTGCAGTAAAGGAGCGCTTTTTTTTCTGGTGAGCTTCCCCCATCCCATTCTATTCCTCACGACACTTAGAACACGTTCTGCTTCCCAATAAATGTGGAGAGAAGAAGAAAATTAAAATGAATAGAATTTGCTCTAGACAGAAATTTTATGGCATATCTAACTACAGATTTGCACTCCATACTTCTACAGAATTCAGGAAAACATCCTATTTGAACATACACTCCAGAAACAGCAGACCATTTACACCCACTCTCATCCCTGTCTTCTCTTGCTTGTTCTATTTATACTCCAGCTTGTGGGAACAGATGGTTATTTTCTAGGGTTCAGCACTACATTTAATGCACTTTTATTTTTTTTAAGTAATTCACATGCTGAAGACATTACAAAACCACACTTCTGTACTTAACTACTGACAGCTATTGTGAAAATACAGTTTTTATTTTAAAAATTAATAACACTTCAAAACCTCTACAGAGCAACACTGAAGAGTCAAAGCCAATTAAAAACTTAAGCTTAAACACAAGTCTACCAGAAAACTTTGGTGGAACAAGTCAATTTCATGTGATTCTTTTTGGGCATAGCTCAGTAAGATAACTGGTTATTTTGTTTTCCCTGCTGGTTAAAGAAATGCCAACTGCCAATATGCAACTGCTATTTTATACTCCTTACGGAAGTGTTAAGAGTCCCCTCCACCCTCAGTCTATTCCATTGTATCAGAACAATGAATGCTGTACATGCTCATATTTGTTTCTATTAGTAATGTCATCGTGGCAGTTTTCACATCTCTAAAACACTTGAAAGAAAATACTAACCAAATAATTGTGTGTTTTTCCCCCTCAGGTCTTATTCACTTAAATGCATTTGTGCTATGTTTGTAAAGCCTAGTGTAATTTATTGAGTTACTTTGAAGATTTAGTGGGGAAGTTTTATTCATTTGGAAAAAACCGAAAATCTTACTGAAATAATTAGTGAATGAAAGAGTAATATAGAAAGACAGTGTGATTATACAGAGAGGATCATGTTGAAGCATACACTGTCAGTAGTTAGGGCACATATATTAGCATTTACCAGGAGTAGTCTGATAAATCAGTATTTTCATAATACTGTAAAACCTGTACCAAGAACATACTGTAACTATATTAAAACATCAACTATCAAGGTTTTTTTTCCTTGATAAAAGGGAGCATTTCATCAAATACACTGGAAATAGTGAATATAATCAATGCTTTTGCTACTGCAGGCTAATAATAGCATGCAATTTCCTTTTGAACTGTATGTGCTAGTTCTTCGGAAAATGAAGGAATAATGGTAACTGTTAAAATACAGCCAAAAATACACCCAGCAAGCTTGTACACTTTCCAAGGAACTATAGCTGTCCTCTGCCCATCTCCTGCAACTCACTGGTGGCAACTGTCCTAAATAGCCTGACAGTACTTTATTTATTTCTAGTATCACTTGGCACTATTTTGACAGCTCACAAAATAATGAATTCATTGAACCTGGTGCCTGTGATTTACAGTTAGCCATTGCTAATTTTCAAGGGAGATGGAAAATAAGCTATTATTCTGAATCAGTTACTTAAGACTCTACAGCTTTTCCCCCCCACCTACAGTAAGATGTCAAATAGCATTTCTGAAATGTCTATTTCTGTGGGTGTAAAGTTCCATTCTGCACTGCATGTCATTCTTCTGGAGTCATTACAGAAAATAATAAACCTGACTGGATATACAGATCTACTACCCATTTCAAGTAACATCTCGTATGTTCATTTTTTGTAAAAATATCTCAAGGGATACCCTACAGAGGTAGCACTGATATGAAGGAAAAACCCAAACTGCTTCAGTTCAACTCTCAGGCCATGCTACCATAAGTAGTTAAAATTTACCTTTCCAAGATTTCTCAGAGAACTCTGCACACACTCAAGGCATCCTAACTCTACAATTACAGCAGTGCTCAAGGACACAGGCACAGGATGTGAAAAATTCCCCAAAACAGCTACAGAAAAGGTGATAATTCCCATACAAGCAAGTCTGGAGACGAGCACTCAGAATCACCATTAAATATAAGGAAGAAGAATTCCTTTCCAATGTATTGTATTTGAGTGAAATCATAAATACAATTACAAAAAAAAAAGCTTAAAAGATGACAAAATTGCAATCCAGTCAGTTTTTTTAAACCCAGAAGCACATAAACAGTGGAAGAGGAATCTGTCATTGGAACACAGATGCTCTAATTTTTCATGCCACTACAGCTTTTTCAAATGGAGCCGCTGATCCCACATGCACACAATACTGGAAGCTTGGTCTTGAACTACACGTACACAGAAATGCATGCACAGCAGACACTTATGAACAAATTAATGAAACAGGCAATGTGTCCATACCTGGTGGTGCTGGGAATCATCCAGTGTTTTGAAAACCATGGCGACCATCCCATGTGCTCTCAGATGCATTCGGAAGCTGGGCATGGCGCACTTGGTCGCCAAGCTGATTACACTGGAGGAAATTAATTCGAGATTAGAACAACTGAAATGACCACACTCAAGAAAAAGGCAGATAAACAAGTCCACAACACAGGACTGACCATATGCCCTGACAAACTGTCTTCTAAAATTTGCACAAGGCAAGTTTGTAATTGGTGAACAGAGCAGTATTTTACTCAAGTTAGTTATCAGCACTAAACTATGTCTGCTTTATTTTAAACTTGGTTAAAACCAGGATTTGAAAGGGCACCTTGAACTTGCTGCTTAAAGAAAAACCAAACCAACAAAAAAGCTAAACATTTCCAATAGTTAAATTGAAAGTAAAACATTTATGGATTAAGTGGGAAGCTCTGATTTAGAGACACGGGAGAGCTTATTATGGACCAAGGCATTATCAGAAATGGTCAACTTCCCCAGCCATGTGATGGTTATCTAATTGACTGACTAGCCCTGCTTATGCCTGACAGTACTTTAACATTCAGCTTTTCTCCTATTTATTGCCACATTTATGATAGATGGAAACACTATAGATTTCAGAAAAAATCTGACAAATATTAGTCTGATCAGTGACCAGCGTAACACTTCATCTTGGAAACAGAACCCTTCCCCTGGCCTTATCAGTGAGCTGTCCTTTCTAGCACAGTGCAACACAGCAACTATTAAAAATATATTGCTTTTAAATGTGCAGTAATGTGGGAGTGATTCTGCAATAAAGTCTTCCATGACTGCTGAGGAATCTGATCGTAAGAGATTCACACAGTAAGGTGTTTAAAGAACAAGGGGCCTTTCTGCCTCCAACCACAACAGCACCCGTTAGAGCTTACCTATCAGTTTTTGATTCTTTTACGGCTATTGCTATCCTTACACACTGATTTCCTTTGGAAAAACACTTTTCTTTTAATTTGTTAACTGAAAGAAAAGATTTTTATTGTGTTTATACAAGTTACGTTCCATTATAGAAATTTGGAAAGAATTCAGTTTAAGATCTTAGTAAATTTGCCATAGGAGGAAATTAAGAACACTCAGTATGAAAAACACCCTAAACTGTCATTATAGTAGTAATTCATTCTTATCATAATGTATATTCAAACTGGATAATAGAGTTCTTGTATTTATACTCCAGAAACAATATTCATTGCTAGTTTCTGAAGAACAAAGGAAAAAATTTAAAATAACTCTCTTAAAGGCATATAAAGCTTTTTCTCAGCCATACTCAAACCACAAATAAAGCATTCCCATCACCTGTCTCTATGGATTCAAATTTTACCTTCTCTATTATTTCAGTTTAACTGAACAGAGGAAAATTTACAAGTATACAAAAAATATTATTACAGGGTTATTATATTTAACATTATTATAATTACTTTTATGTCCAGGGAATGGACACCAATATTAATTCACAAACTTTTTCAAAGCAAGACTAACTTTTTCATACTAACTTCACAATAATGCGTAACTTGAATATTCAGAGTGCAGTGGGTAGTCAAAGACAACTGAAGGAAGCTTCCCATTACATTGAGGCCTCAGTATTTCCAGTGGGTGCTGGCTCTGTTGTTTCTCAACAGAAGATAAAGATCAAGCAGTTGGACTTTAACAGTATCTCGGTATTACATTAGTTCTAGAATACCATCATCAGATTTTCCAGTCTTAGGGATTTTATTTTAGAATTGAATTTTGCCTTAAAAGCAGAACAGACGTTATATATAAGATTGCACTAAACAAAGAAAAATTACCAGAAAATATTTTTTTTTAATTTATAGCAAGGATAACAAGTGAAGTCAGAGATGTCTCTTATTGTACAATTTTCTATTTCATCTTTGCAGTTATACTGTTTTTGATTATTCACAAGATACCATCTGGATCATTATTTTCAAATTTTATTCTTCACGGCAGAAGTGCCAGGTAAACGGCAATGACATTTTAAAGCATGGTCTCTTCTCTGATGAATATTTAATTCAGTATTGCTCAAATATAAATTCAGTGTTTTATATTAAGATATCTTACCTAAGGCAACGTGTGTTTAGGGGCTGATTGCTCTTCAATCCACTTAGCAAGTACTCAATATCATCTGTGAACTCTTGATTTTCACCAAATTCCACTACATCATTGAAGTGCTTTACATGCTGAACAACAGTGTATAACTGGAAAAGACAAATATTTTGACCTAGGTAAATTGCTCTTGGGATTAATCATAATCTTAATAAGCACAGTTTAAAAAAATTCTATTCAGTTTTAAGTGCAAGGAAACGTTAAGAAGTTAATGAAGGCCATTCAACTATTTACATAATATTATTTTTAATAGGAAAGCCAAATTTCATTTTGACACTGTTCCTTCAGTACTTAGGATTACTGATAATTCTTTATCTTAAAAATTTTTTAAGAATACTTACTTCTTTGTCTTCTTTCCTACATTTCAATGCAGTTACTATCTCTTGATAGGGCTGAGTAGGTATTGTCACAGTTTTTATCACTTTGGGAGGTGGTGCAGGAGCCTTAAAAACTCCATCATCTTTATGAATTGCCTCCTTTGAAGATAGCCTTACCTATTAATAAGAAAGTGCTAAAATGGGCAGATGTTTTGAGCACGCAAACATACACTAAACACATCAGGAAACAGTACAGGTGTGCAATTGTCAAACTCACATTTTGGGACTATTTAGTCCTTGCCTTACACTACAAAGATGTACCTAAGCTGTGTGATAATGTACCTACACAAAACCATAAAAAAACTCCAAAAAAACCATTTCTAAGTATCACAAAAGCTCCAGTAAAATTCTGAAAATAAAAAGAGAAGACAAAAAAAGCCTTTTATACTAGTTCCTTAAACTTTAGGGTAAGTAAACCACCCAAATTCAGTGTTTAAAAACAGTTCATTTGTAGTACCATAAAAAATGCCACACAAAGAAGTGAGCGGCATGGTGCCTGCCTCAAATAGATTTAACATGCACTTGTAAATTCATGGTATTCTCTGCACACAGGCCTTACTCCTATTTGTGCTGTTAAATATTTTAGGAACAACATATCATAGCACACAATACAGCAAAACCTGTTCTGAACTTACAACGGGCAGGAGAGAACTGGACATTAGGTCTAGAATAAGGACTGAGAGGTTTCCAGACATCTCAGGCAAGTCTTACAGGCTTCTCCTCAACCTACTTTGCTGTATTAGTTTGAGGCTACTATAAGCTTAAGTGCCAGCTTATGTTCACATTACTACTTTGGCACAAATTCAGATATGAAGACAAGCTACAGAAAACAGGGCATATAGGAAAAAGATGTCCAAATGCCAAATTCTAAATGCCCAAGTGCCAATGCCAGTGGTCATTTACTTACCCTCAATCTCTCAGTTACATCATGTACTTAATTTCCTTACACAGAAAAACGAGAATATTTTTAAAGCATGACTGAAAAAAATAGAATTATTATGCAGGCACAGAGGATGCATGAACTGTTTCTCTCTTCAGGGGGCAGCTGGAGAGGAAGCCTTCCTGTACATTGTACACTGACAGTCAAAATTAAAACATAAGCCCAAAACACAAGCTGCTATATTAATGGAGGATTCTTTACATTCTGCCTCTATCACTATGTGGCATTTCAGTATTCGCTCACTTAAGCGCCCGTGGCAAAATGCTAATAAACCACCCTGAAAAGCTGTTTTAGAGCATATACTCTAAAGGAGGACTCTGATCTTATCAGTCTGTGAACACAGGAGATCCACTGATGTATCTCATGCAAGTCGTGGTTAATGGCTGCCCCTTCAAAGCCACTTCCCAGGGAGCTTGGAGAGGCCATAAGAGAAAGCACTTGGTGAAAGAAGTTGGCATGCTGTGGGTTTCTCACCACAAACCTGAAACAAATTTATCCCAATCTTCAGGTAACAAATGCCTACAGAAATTAAAAAGGCAGGATAATCTGCACAGGAATTGTGCAGGACCAAGGCTCATTCACCTTATAAATTTAGCACATGTCATTTACACACGTAAATCAAGGTTAAAAAAATGACTGAAATAACTCCAAAGGTACATCTTAACATAAGGAGCATATACAAATTCCCCTGACTGGTTTGTTCGGCCAAACCTCTGCCCTGTTTCTGAATTCATATTTTGATGGTTCCATCCACAAAGTGGAGTTCTGAGAGCCGACAAAAGCGCCTGAATGAACGAATGATCCAGACATTCTCCTAGGCTGAAGAAGTTATATTCAAAGTCTGCCTGAGAAGACTCAGACAAAATCTGCCTTTAAGTCAGCTATCTGAGTACTTTACAAAAAATCAGTATCAATACAAATCAGTAAGCAAATGTACATAATTTAAATTGCGAAAAGGGTTTAAGAAAAACCCAGGGCTGAAATTTTGGCTCTCTCAAATTCTGATAGAAATGGTTATTTTCAAATGGGTCATCTGCATTTTCCAGGCTTAACATCTAAGGAAGGCTCTTCAGAGTACGGTGAGGAGGCAACTTAAACCCACCACAAATCAAAGAGGTAGTATCAGAACACCACATACAGAGGGAGAATTTAAAATAAAATAAAAAAATAGAAACAGAAAACCAAAAACGCTACCACAAACTGGTGACAACAATAAAAGCTGAAGACTTATCACTGCAAAAATATCTGCTTTCTGATTTACTGTTCTCAGGCAAGTACTGTCAGCAAGGCATCAAATAAAATGTATTTTACTGACAATGTAAAATGCTCTCTTAGCGTAACCAGTAACAACTACACACATAAGCCCAAGAACATGAATTTTCAGGTCTTAAGTGTTAAAAAACAATTACCTCAAGCCTTGAAACAATCACTGACTTTTGAACAAAGAACTTCTAGAATGGTTTTCACCTCGTCTTTTTCGTAGACATGCTTATATGCAATATGTCCATATCAGCATTTCTGACTGTACACAGAAAATGTTATTTCTTCCACAGTGTCTAAAGACTCAAGTCAGCAACTGACATCACTCCGTTAGAAAGGAGAAAAAATGAACTATCTCTTTTTAAGTTTTTCCTTTTCCATCTGCAATTTGCTGATTTCTATGGGCATTAGTAAGTTAATCCTAAGGGTTCTCTCAGAAGACAAAATGGAGTTCATAGTTAGAAAGCTTAACTTCAGCAGATTAGGGAACAGGAAGTATTTTTTTGTAACTGTATATTGAAGTGATATGGAAGATTCGACTCCAGAGCATTTTCAATGACAACTTCTTTTCTATCAAATACCCAATGGCTCATATCACAAAGTGGACTTCATTCTGAATTACTGTGACATTACCAGATAGCACGAACTTGTTTTTAAAAAAATAAAAATCAGTGATTATTAAAAGGAAGTGTAGTAACCTTGAGTGAAAAACAAATCTACTTACTGGGACACTGGGAGTTTTCAAAGCTGGTGGTGCTGGCAGAGCCTCTGATTCTGGCTGGTTCCAGTGTCTAGCGTTATACACAGCTTTTGTGGGAGACTAAAAGATAAAACCAAAAGTTACTGTTTAAGTAAATTACTGATAATCACTATACATTTCATAACCTACTGTAGCAATAACAGAGCTAAACAAGGAAAATGAGCTTCATTTTTCCCCCTTCTGTATTCCCAGAGACACAAGTTCTCAACATCGTATATATATCAGAAAACCAGAACAACTTTGAAGCATCTGGAGGTTTTAAAGACATACAGACCCACTCAAAAGACATGATATGTACATATTTAAAGAATTTTTCAGTTGCTCTATCTTTAAAATTTATTCGAAGGCAGAAGGTCTGCAACCTTCCTATAAACAAAACCAGACAGCTCTCGTGGAAAAACACATGCTAGCAAACACTATGTCAGTAGAAATATGACTAGTTCAGAATCAAAATGCAGAACTGATACAGACTTTGATGACTGGAGGAATAGAAACACTCAAATGAAATGCCTTAATCCATATTAATAAATTAAGAAGGCTTTTCTTTTTGTCTTGCTCAAAAATGTGTCAAGGAAAACCAAAATGCATCAAAATTTACTGTCCTTCAATTTCTGGAAAACATAATATAATTCTTAGAGAAATCAAAGACAGAGCTATGTTTCTAGCATTTGAGTTTACCAAACTCTTTGCATAATAATATTCCAGACTAATAAACCACTACAACTTTCACAATAACCTAACAACAGCATTTATATAGCGCTTTAAGTATGAAAAAGTAACTTAAAAATAAGTTCGACAGTAAAAGTATTTTTCTGTCAAAATATTCTGTTTCAACTATTTAGCCCAAATACAGCTCCAGTACAGCCCAGAGAGGCAACACGAGGCAAGCCCAGCAGTACCAGCCAGGGACCAAATCCCACCCCATGAAGCATAACAAGGTCTTGGCATGTTAAAGCCTAGAAAGCAGATTTTGTAAGTCAAGGGTTTCTGTATCACTGGAGAGTAAAACTCCACTGTGCTACATCCCTCCATTCTTCAAAAGAGAAAGCCCTGATTAAGACAATTTCAAGGAATATAAGCAGAATGAAAACCACTATGATTTTTCAGGGCTTGAAAGACCTGTCAAGCACTAAATCATTCTAGTTTCCAGACAAGAGAAAAACCTCTTTTTCCCTCCTAGAGAGTGTGCCTTGACGTGGCCATGAGAAACAATTTAGAAGGACTGTTCAGTGATGTTTTTAAAGCACAGCTCATGTACCATTCAGCAGCATGCTACAGTACTTATTAAGTTTCATCCATTTTACCAAGGAACCTCTTTTAAAAAATACAGGTTCAGCTCAAAAAATCAAACCGAGAGGCCTCATGCTGCTACAGTTACAAGAGGACATCTGGGCCCACAAACAGGAAGAGTGTGCCATATAGATCCATATTCGAAAAAAGTTAACTAATGAAAACATGGTTAACTCTTTTTTTCTCCTATACATTTCAGAGCAGCAAATTTTTGCCCAGAATCTGACTCAGGGTTTGCAATGAAAAAGGGCAACTTAGTAGCAAAGATTTGGTTTGTTTTTTGTTTTGTTTGTTTTTTTTTTTAATATGAAAAGATGCAACTTTCACAGAAGTGTGTAATAAAAAAAAAAAAGAGAGTATGTTTTAGATACCCACCTTTTTTTTTTCCTTCTTGAATTACTCACAACTGTTCCACAATTTATCTCAGTGCATATTTTAGATGGGAAGGGAAGGTCTAAGTTTCTGGGTGCCCTATTCTGGTATATGGGAAAATTCAAGGAAGTAACACACTCTGTCAAGTAACCTGCATGGAAGTTCAGCATATCATAGAATCACAGACTAGTGTGGGTTGGAAGAGACCTTAAAGATCCTCTAGTTCCAATCTCCCTGCCGTGGGCAGCAACATCTTCCACTACCCCAGGTTGCTCAAAACCCTATCAACCTGGCCTTGAACACTCCAAGGAACGGGGCATTCACAACTTCTCTGGGCAACCAGTTCCAGTGTCTTATCACTCTCTTGGTAAAGAATTTCTTCCTAATACCTAATCTAAACCTGCTCTTTTTCAGCCTGTCTTCATATTTAAGCTACTCCAGCCCTCTCATCATCTTTGTGGCCTCCTCTGGACTCATTCCAACAGATCCATGTCCTTCTTATGTTGGGGGGTGGGGCCCCGCAGCTGGATGCAGGACTCCAGTCAGGGTCTATAACAGCAGACTAGAGGGGGAGAATCAACTCCCTCAACCTGCTGGCCACAATTGTGCAGTCCAGGACACAACTGGCTTTCTGGGCTCCAAGTGCACATTGCCAGCTAATGTCAAGCCCCCTTCAGGGCTGCTCTCAATCCATTTTCCATCCTGCCTGTATATTTAATATTAGTTTCAGTTGACGCATAGTAATTCTTAATCTTGCAGGGAAGCTTAACTACTAAAATTCTGAGCAGTGTACTGCATTACAGCTGCCAGAAGTCCTGTTAGCATAGGATATTCTTTATTAATAGTCCCAAATTTCAGTTATAGTCTCAAATAATATTCTATCCTTGCTTAAAGGATACTAATATATTAATACTCCTGAATTTCCTGTCAGAGCTACATGCTGCACAGAAGCTTTTCAGGTCTCTGCAACAGCAGTGTCAGGCTCAGCACACTCAGCAGCAAGGAGATGCAACCCACACCATGGGACCCTACATCTGTGGAATTCTTTTAGCTCCATGCAGAAACAGTGGGGGCACAGACCCACACAGGCCCTGCTGTGAGACTCCCATAAAAATGGAAGTTCCAGGGGAAAGCACACCATGCTTGGGACACAGAGCCTCTGCCTGCACCCCACCTGCATGTTCCTTGTTCCTCGGGCCTTGTGCTCCATGATGAGCCAAACACAGCACAGGGGGAGCAGAGTCACACACCAACTTGTCTGAACAAGGCAGCAGCTGGGCCGGACCCTTGCTGACCATGCAACAGGAGTGCCTGCAGTCTCAGCCTTTCCGAGTCCAGCACCTCTGCTGCACACACAGGGTCACGGAGAGGAGGCACAGCCACAGAAAGTAAGCTCAGTGCTTTGGTATGGAGTAAGAACAAAGCACACAAACAGCTGTGCCAGCATAATCAAAAGGTCCACACAGCATCGGAGTGTTTTCTTCAGCAGACAGCAACAGCTGATGCGTAGGAAAGTTCAACAGGGCAAACAGATAAAACCAAATTCTTTCTAAATACTCAGGGATCAGAGGCTTCCAAAGATGGCATACTTTTTATTTAATAGTCAAAAATGGGCTTTTTCCTGATTTTCCTAAGTCCCTTACTAAATCAAAAGCTAGGGCATCTCAAAGTGTTTTGTGACATGGCACTTTACAGCTTGCTTAACCGTTACCAATGCAGTATAGAAAACAATGCTACAGTTTATGTAAGAAAACAAGTAGTTCCACTAATAAATGCCCACTGTGAGAAACATGAACATCTTCGTTTAATAATCCATTTGTAACAGAATCAAGTATCTGGAAATAGTAATAATTTTAAACTTCAAATACCTATGGAAAATTAATTTTAGCCACCATCCCTTGTAGTATCTTCCACTTTCAGAACAGAATTGATCTAAAAAGTGATTAGGCCTGTGATTCCATGCCTTCGCAGTAATATTTCCTCAGACAGAAGACACTGATCCCCAGCATCCCTGCCTCCTATCTAGTCAGTCTCACCCTGATTGCACATACCTCTACCACCAAACACATCTGCAAAAATCCAACACTGCTTTCCAAAGAAATATTTTCTAATCAATTCTAACACATTATGCACAGACTTTGGCGCCTCTCTTACAATTCACATGGGCTTCGACATGGCAAATACATTCCTTCACTACACCCACCTCTTAAAGTAACCTATACATTTTCCCTCACAACACAAAATTCAACATGAATTCCCAAACAATTGCAAAGAAACTGCGAATATGATCACCCAGTAATCAAAAAGGTTGGTTTGTTTGGTTTTGGTAATGTTTTTAAGGAAACTCAAATGCTTGTGATAACAAGCTTCTCTCAAGAAGCAACACCGATATTTATGCAGCAGTAATTTAAGAAACTGACTTACCTTCTCTTAAAGACAAGAAAACCTCGCAATTATTCAAATAAAGCAGATTTCTCTTTAATAATTCTTCCTCTCAAGGTTAACTTAGAGTAGATGCAAGTGGAAGTACATCACTCCTTCGAATTCTGTGTTCTTATGGCAAATAAGTTCTGCAATATTAATCAGCTGTAAGAGCTTCTGCTGAATAGCAGAACAGTTTCCTTTTTTCATAAGTATAGAACTGACAGCTGCTTACACAGAGATGCATGTCTGAAGGAGTGCAAATATTCCAGGGAGGGTATAAAGCATATGGCACTGTGGGACTCTGCATGTGGTTCTCTGGGGGTGAGTGGAGATGCAAACCAGAACTAATGCCAAGGATTTCACAAAATGCACAGAGCTGTCACTTTTATAAGATCATCTCCAAACTATGGGTCATGCTTAACCTCCCATCCCTGAAAGCCTCAAAGCTGAAATTTTCAAGAGCTGGCACTCCGCACATACTGATGCAGCAATGCCTGCCATTCATAGATGTAAGAATAGCAGAAAATAAGAGCCAGGGATATGAGTCACACAGATAATATGAGCAAAACAAGAAAGACAGCATCTATTTGCAGGCAAGAACACTTTCCAAGGCAGAAGACAATGGCAAAAGACCCAACAACATTTTTAACAGATATACTGATAAATGCATTATTTATATCTGAAATGCATTCAGTAACGCTGTATGCCAGATGCTTGTCAAAATTTACAAGTTAAAAAAAAAAACCTATTTAAGAAAATACATGATTTACCACTCAGTATTCATAATCATTAAGAGTACTACTCTGTCCTGCATGTCTCACTTTGAGCAGGAAGAAGATAGCAAGCATGCTATGCAGCACAGAACTATTCATAATGGCTGTTTCTTTTGAAAGCAAAAGGAATGAACATCATTCAGAGCAATGAAATAGAAATTACGCTTCAAAACAGGAAGATGGAGTATCAATTCACTACAGGCTGAGCCATGTGTATAGAACAGGAAAAAATGTGAATTTGGATTGCACTTAAGATAGCAGTTTCCAACTCAGTTTAAAACCAGAAGCAAACCTGGACCAAGTAATTCTTCCAGTGTTGAAAATATGAACCAAATCTCCATTATCTGGATCACAGTAGCAGATCAGTGCCAATAAATCACCTCTGGGTGCCATGGATCATGTAAATATAAGCTGCTATACCATTTAAACAGAAACACATTATGCACACATACAGCCAGACAACTACAAGCTTTGTCCAACAACGTTGAAGAGTATCAGCAGCAAACACAATGAGTAGGGGGAAAAAAATGTCAGTGCAGCTTTTCTTGCATCAAACTTGTGAAGAACTGCAAAATGTGGTGGTTTTTTTTTTTCCTCAAAGCTCAAAAGGAGACCCACAGGTCACAAGACAATGGGTCAAATATCCAAAAGAAATATGAAAACCGAACTTGAACAAACAGTATGGTTTGATATATATGAGATTAATTCTTTACCTGATGGTGTTTTGCATGCTGAGTGCACTCAGACCTAGTCAGCTCAGGAGCGGAAGCCATATGGTTATGGTCACTAATTTGGCCTGAAACCTATGTTAAGTCTAATTGAAAGGGATAGGGTACCACCGTTTAGGTACATCAGCACAATACTAGAAACATAACATTTCAAACAAGAGAAAAGAAAAACCTGTATCCACCTGCAAGAAACTGCACTGGCAAAAACACATCCTAGTACAAATCATTCAGACAAAATTCCTGCCCTCTTGGTTGCTAAAGGCAGAGAGACACCACAGACACACATTTCCCCCAGCTCTGCCGCCCCGTTAATTCTCATCTACCCAAAGGGTATCAATCTCCTAAAAGGAAGGCCTTACAAAATTGTAACTGCAATGAAATTCCAGAGGTCACATGGCTGGGGTGTGTGTACACCCACATCAAGTGTTTCCATTCAGATCAGCAGAACACTGTGCAAATACATCTCCCAGATGTCCTCAGTTGCAACACTGGGGTTTGCATCACAGAGTCTGAGTACACTTACCTGATTCCTTTCCCATGCAACCAAACTTCAGATGCTCCTCCTGACAGCACTACCTCATGCCAGCCATTTTTGGGCACTGCCTAAATCAGCTCAGAACAAAGGTAACCCAAACAAAAAAACTTTGCAGCAAGTGAAATGAGGACAACTGGGCCCTCACACCAACCATTTCACGCCCAAGACGTGCTCATACTGCACTGTGTAATTATCTAATGTACATCAAGTCACAGAGCTGAGTGAACCAACCATGCCTATACAACACGGGAGTTGGGAAGACAATTCTGCATATTCATCTGCATGTAAATTAAGCTTCCATTGGCAAACGACACTGGTACATTTTAATCTCTTTGAGTGTTTTTCCCATTTTAGAACTTCCTACAGTACTAGGGCCTTGTGCAACGTAACATTTATTCTACACAGCTACACTGCATTGCCAAATTACTAAAACACTGAGTTAATTACTGGGAACTACAAAACTGGGGAGTGGAGGGGTGGGGGCATGTGCGTGCAGGGAATATGAGGATGCAAGAAGAGAATTTAGTTTCAAAAGTATTTTAATGCATCTTTACTTCTTGCCTAAGAGCTCATACCAGTAGGAGCTGGAAGTATAAAATGCCAAGTTTTCACTGTGGCGTTAAATATTTTTCATTCAACTTCATTTTCCTACTTCCTGAAAAGCCTAGGTACATACAGGGAGAGAAGGATTTCAACACTTATATTTCATTTGCTCCTCTTGTCTCTATGAGGACTAAGCCAGTTACCTCCATCTTGCACTTTGCACCCCTACCTTCCCAGACAAAGCTGGTAACAACTCTGCTGGCACTGCAGAGAAGACCTGCTCTTCCAAAAACATTGCTATCACAGTTCTACCTAACAGTTGCATATGGAGGACACAGGAGGAAGTAGTTTTGCCAGGCTGAAGGATCTCAGCTCAGTATCCACCAGAACACACCCACTTGCCCACAGTTCAATATGGAAGAGTACGAAGAAACTAATTTTGATTGGAACTGAATTACTATCTTGAAGTTAGGAGACCAACTCCTGGCATCCACTTTCACTCTGAAATGGCTTCAAGGTGTTATGTCGCAACTGAATTCAGTAAAATTGCAGTGGCTACTTCAATTGAGGTGACTAATCTAAAAACCTGCCAGTCCTGATTAGTATCCTGCTTACTAGCTTAAACATTATGAATTCGTTTTGGTCCCTTACATTAATAATATTTTTAAAAAGAAAAATCCCTAAATGGTAAGTCTTTGAAAGCCAGTACTAAAAAAATATGCTTACAGAAGAATTTGGTTTTGCAAAGGTTAAGTGAAATAATATCAATATGAAGTTGTGTTTTTTAACAAATCACCTATTTAATAAACAGATTTATTCTTACCTTTTATCATACTTTTTCCTTTTTTAAGCCGATATTTATTCTAACAATATAAAAGTTGCTTACAATATACAAGCTGTTTCTAACTGGCTGGCACTCAGAACAGCTCATCTCTCGTGCACCATTCCAACGAACAGTATTTGTACAAAAAAACCCCACAAAACCCACTTCAATTCAGGACTGAGCCAACGCTCTGCCAGAAGCACCAACCAGCAAATGAAAGGAATGCACTGCAGAAGCAGCAACATGCAGTCACAGGTTGTCAGCTCTGCCCAGCACTGTTTGTCAGCCTGCTGACAGACAGACCAGGGGCTCAGCACCAAACTGACACCAGCCAGAGATTTCACAGAATATTTCCACTGTCAACACTGTTTGACTCCTCAATAGAGTCAAAACAGCATATGCCAACTAATAATCTTTCCTATTAAAAACATGCAATTTTGACTTTGTAAACTAGGATGCAAATAGCAGCTCTAGACACTTAATTATCACTGAAAAAAAGCTTTATTACAACTGCTCATCCTTTTGGTAGAACACTCTTTTCCTAAGTTACGCAAGATAAAGACAAGCAGTTCTTTCTCAAATTAGCTCTGGCCAGTCTACTCTGATCCTATCATTAAACGTCTGGACAGGGCTGTGACTGATAAGAGCAAAACTTTAGAATCATGATTCCACTGCTGCTTTTTCAAGACTATTTACTTAAAATAAGCTACAGAAAAATAATTAAACAAAACCACCGAGGGCTGTGCACTTAAGAGAGGCTAATCTTCACATACTGTAAATCTATAAGGACAAAAAAATGAAGAAAAATATTAAAAAAATTAATTCAGGAAAATGCTGATTCATTTGCAGGTCAGCAAAAAGAAATGTTACTTCCAGGCTGTTTTTGATAAACATCTACTGTAAAGTATAATACAGGCTAAGTGGAAAACTACAGACCAGGGCTCAGCCTAGTTTCTGTGCCCTCCCACGCACAATTCAGTGCCACATTAGCCCTAAGACTACTCAGCCAACCCAGAGCCAGGCATGTGTTTGTACTTCTTTAATTTCAAATCACTTTCATAGATCAGGTATAAAAGCATTTCATCTTGAACTTCGAAACAAACGCTGTGTCAAAATTAAGTGGGACTGATATTTATAGTTCCTTCCAGTCATCATGAAGCACCAGGGGAAAAAGTTTCCATCAACCTGCAAAAGATCTCATTTGTACCCTTAAAGAATGCATTACTGTATGTTACATTTACAATACTGCAAATCCTATTAGGAACAACAGGATCACATGTAAGTTTTATTTTGAAGTATTGACAGTTTCTCACAGTGCCTAAAATTTGTAACAGGAGTATGGCAACTCAAGGAACATAACCTACTCATGGAAAAAACCTGCCTATTGGACAAAGAAAGATGCAATTAAATAATGAATTATGGACTAGCTGCAGATCAGGCTCAAGGTAAAAAAAACCCAAACCCATTTCTCCTGGTTCAGCATTTGGTAACTGGAAATAAGCCCTCTTTACAAAGCAGTGATTTAGCATTTCTTTCCAACTGACCTGTTCAAAAACTATACTAGGAAACCTTGCACACATTTCTGTACTTTGTTGGGCACAGAAGTTATTCTTAAAACTTGAGTAAAACATGAAAAGCAATAGTTACAGGGTTATGACTCGATCAAGTTTTTATCTTGGATACCGAGTTCAGCAGCAGTCTGTTGGCTAAGCCATGTCTGAATTCAGCAATGATTTCATTCATGTATTCGACACTACTGTCATGACTAACCCTACTAATGTCACTTGATCAAAGTACTGCATGTAATCCTGCTAACACCAGCTCTGTTTAGTGAGCATTTCTCAGTTGCAATGTTGACTTAACCAGGTTAAGACAACTTAATCTCTCTTCTTGGTTTCCTCAGCTGAGGAGGTACAATTGTTTACAGTCTCCCAGTGAACTGGACTGAGATTTATGTTAAACGTTTCCTTTTTGGTGAGTTGTTTTTATAGTAATACACAAGTCTGGGAAACTGAAGGAACCAGAAAACAGGAACAAGCAGGTGGAGCAAAAGGAGAGCAAAAGCAGCATAACCAAATGCTTCTGCCAGTACTTTTTCTGTTTCAGGTAAAACCAGGCCTTATAAAAAGGTAGGGTTTCGTTAGGTTGGGGGGGGGTTTTATGGTGGTTGTTTTTTAGTACAGAATCCAAGATCTCAGCTTTTCCTCACAAATGCATTCCACACTAGTGGAATAACTTTCAAGCAATGTGACTGTTAAAAGTCCTGTTATCAAAATGTTCCCAGGCACAGCACAGGAAGACAGGCACAGCAAGCAGCAAAAGCAAAATGCAGCCACCAACGAGCACGGGGCTCTGACACAGCAATGCAATCACAGAGCTCCATGGCAAGTACTGTGCCTGTCAATTAACAGCTAAACAGCAATAATAGCTATAAATCTGATCTAGCATATCCCAATCAAACCTGCCATTATCTCAAACCCTTTGAGCCCCATGTTGGGTGCCAAAAAGGACTGTCATGTTGTTTAACCCCAGCCGGCAACCAAGCCCCACCCACCCACTCACTAGCGCACCCCCACAGTGAGATGGAGGAGAGAATTGTAAGCGTAAAAGTGAGAAAACTCATGGGTTGAGATAAAAGACAGTTTAACAGGGAAACCAAAAGCCATGCACATGAGTAAAACAAAACATGGAATTCATTCACCACTGCCCATGGGTAAGCAGGTGTTCAGCCATCACCAAGAAAGCACGGCTTCATCACACCTAGCAGTTACTTGGGAACACAAACACCACCACTCCAAGTGTTCCCGCTTCTTCCCCAGCTTTTTATAGTGCTGTCTCTTATGGTCTGGGATATCCCTTGGGTCAGTTGGGGTAAGCTGTCCTGGCTGTGTCCCCTCTCAACTCCTTCTGCACCCTCAACCTCGTCACTGGTGGGGTGAGGAGCAGAAAAGGCCTTGGCTCTGTGTAAGCTCTGCTCAGCAGTAATGAAAACACTCCTGAATTATCAACTGTGTTTTCAGCACAAATTCAAAACAGTCCTGTAAGAGCTACTCTGAAGAAAAATAACTATCCCAGCCCAAACCAGGACATACAGGCAACTCCATGGCCTAGTACTTGAGCAGCCCAGAGAAAACACCATGATAATAAAGTTGGTGGCAAAGAGGTTTTTCCACACTTCTTCCTGTACAACCCAACGTGTGCACAAGAGGAAGAAAAAAAAAGCACACTCACTGTGTACATGTGGGAATGCAGAGTCACGAACCAGACAGGTTTTCTAGAGCTAAGACTTCAACAAGTGAATTTAGAGAAGTTTCTCCAGGCATAGAAATACAAGAGTAAGAAAAAAACTTAAGCTAGCTTACATTCATTTATAAGCATTCAATTCTTATTCCAGAAGTGAATAGTTAAGGGAAATACACACATTTCAACTGAAGTCAGAAGTCATTAAGCAATGAATGATTAGTTCAGATTAGTTTTAAAGTTTGAACAGTAGTCCAGCAATCACCAGTATAGGCTGACCATGCAGCGAGCACTTTCCACCTAACTAATCATAAAAAGTACATTTCATACTCTCAAGAAAATTTAGGTATTTCATAGGTGCTAAATTGCATTCTGTCAATAATAGCATGGCAGCTTCACGAGATATACTCAGTGAAAAGGATAACACAACATCTAAGAAATTAATTCCAAAAGAGTTATTTCTAAAGTTCACCTACTCTAAGGAATAGGGAAAAACCCCTCTGATACAGCATTCATCTAATTAAAATTTCATGCTGCTTTGAGAAAACACAAGACTGCTTCTGGTTGTGCCTTCTTGAGAGACTCAGTGCTTTTCTTTCTGTTATAACTCCTTTGTCACACTTCATGTAACTCCGTAAGTCTTGCCATGTGCCTCAGCAGCCCTGAAGAGCAGTAGCAAAAGGATTATAGTTTCCTCCCACTTCCACAGCCCCTCAAGCTGAAAGGCTCCCATGCCTTTTAACTCTGATTTGCAACTCTGTCTAAATTCTTACCTTGAAATATTCAAAGGTAATCAGGATTCACCATGTCTAGGTCAGCTTCCTGTGGCCCCAGGCAGAACCAGGATCAGCACAGAGCTGCAGGTCACTCATTATACATTTTGAGTTTAAGAGCAGAGGGGCCATGCCAGAAAATTTGCTGTTCAGAGGACCTGGTGGTCCTTAATGACACACTGGACAACACAAACACTGAGCTGACAAAAAACACTAAGTACACTCAGTATCTAGACTGAGTTTGGTGACAGACTAGTTCTCTATCTTAAAGTTGTGTTGTTCCATGTTCCTACTTAGAGACATATTTTGCATAAGTCCACTGGAAACCGCTTCAGAGTATTCCTATAAAAACTGATTCTCTTCATTTCCTGGTTCTAGCTAAAATCTGTTGTGAGAGGAGCAGGAAATCTCAATTTTCATGATCTCTATTTTTAAGTCTTTAGTCTGAGTAAATTTGGACCATAGCAACAAAAAAAATGTCTTGCCTACCTTACAGATTTTTGCCTGGTAATAGAGAATTAGTTTCATCTGTAGAAGAGGAACTAAGCTCAAAGGGGCCAGCAGGTGGGCGTATCCAGAGCTCCCAAACTTACATGCTCGAGCAAGAGTCACCCAACCAGTTGAATTAAAATTGTAAACAGCTGCAAACAAACTTTTGCAGATGTTACTCATGTATGCCTCACACCCATAATTTGCAAGTCAAGTAATGCCAATATTTACATACCGTAAGTACATAATTATGTTGCTATGGAACGTAACATTCCCCTGTAATTCAGGCTCAAGATGAAGACATTTAATTCACTTAAAAGCACAACTCTGGTTAAGACTTTACATACCTATCATAATGTGTGGCTTCTGCAACCAGTCAGTGATTTCAGTGAGTCTCTTTACGGTAAAAGCAGTGTCTAAAACACTGTTACTCACAAAGTCAATAATGTCTGTAATATTTCATTATGCATATGCTCCAAGTTTCAAGAACTGGACTTTAGCATTACAGGAAAGCAGTCAGGTTTCAAAAGCACAAACACAGGTGAGACTCCTGCTGACTACGAAATGGAAAAGATGAGCTTTGTGGATCTACTGCAGTTTAACAATACTCCCTGCTGCTTCCTGAGTAACAGAGATGTTTACTTGGCAGCTCACTCTGATGCAAAGTGTCACACCTCTAACATCACTACCCAGCAGAAAATAACTAATACTGTATCTGCTAGTTCCTACAAGAAAAAAAAAAAGGTGCTAGGACAGTGAAAAAGTTAGAGATTTTCTTGTTTTTTTAAAAAAATCTTTTAGGTACTATTCTCAGGCTAATACAGGGTGTTTTTTTTTCCTTCATTCCCCAAATGAAAATTCTCTTAAGATACAATTGAGATTAAGAGTCTATATCTATAGTTTAGAAAGATAATTATAGCATCTCTAATTATCATCAGAACAAGTTTTACAAGCTTTTTTAGTAACTCCATGTAACAGCCGTATGATTAGAGGACATTAAAGTTTAAAATCTGAATCTCAATTACAGTAATTTCTACTTCTAGGTCCATTATATTGCTACAGGGTCAAAAAGGCTGTTTAATTCTCACCTTTCCCACTTGAATTAAGTTTTTTCCCAGCTGAGAATTTTCTAGAGTTGAAATAACTTTCTCATATATCGTATGACATTGGTTTTTTTCCCCTCATAACATCCTGATATATACGTTCAAAATTAATTAAAACCAGTCTCACATAAACCCTCAAGCATTTTAAGAATAAAAATTAAACAAGAAACACATGAAATGCTATTAGAGAATAAGATTAGAAGCATTTAAATATTTAAATGTTAAAAATATATTCTGTATTTACCAGAACACTCACAGCTGTTTTATACTGTTAAAAATACAGCCAAAAAAGGTATGGTTAAATTTATACTTCCTGTACTTCTGTTTCTCTTTCTACTCTAACATGCTCTCTGATAAGAAACTGATTTTTAAATGATTCCTTAATCAGCAGAAGCTGAGGAATTCTCATCTTCAAGAAAACGATTTCAGTTCTGAAAAGACCCTCCTCACTTATCTGACTTCCAGCTCAGGAGGCAGGAGCTCTCCATCCTGTCCCAAGGCACAAAGCAGCAAGTGACACTTCTTGTCCAAAGGGCATCACAACTGACAAGACTTACTGGTCATGTATCCTCCCACATGAACATATTTCCTTGCATGTTTTGAGAAATAAAACAAATTTGTCATCCTTCCTCCACCCACAAACCACATTTTTAAATAAAAAAATCATTATGTATGAACACAACTGGGGAGATGATAAATCTTCTGCTTCTGAAAGACCAAAAAAAAGCACCTTGAAGAACTACTTCAAGTGAAACTGTCATGTAACACAAGTAGTTAGGTACCTTCCTGAGAAATTTTAGTGATTTAATTATTAGAATTCCTTAGGAAAGTAACATGGAAAATAATTTAAAAAAAATTCTTAGAACTTTTGGTCTGATGAACACAATTGAAGACATGTAGAAAATACTCAAAATACTGAGTAACAAAATGAATAAACTCTTTTTACAGTATGAAGGGGTAAATTCATATTCAATACTACATAGTCTGGGAATTAGGAGTTATCTTTTTTTTTTACTAAAAGGAAATCTCAATATTACACATACTATAAGAGCACTTGCCCTTATAAAGGCTATACCGATGCCCAATTTGAAGCTTTCAGAAAAGTTCAGTCTTACAATATGATAGATGTTTCTTGGGAGAGCAAAGCAAAGAGACACAAAAAATCCCCCCAAAACGTTAGCAGGCCACAAAATTAAACATTTACCAATACTTTGCTTTAAAAATCATCTACATCCAAATCATCACAATAATCATCTACCCGTAAGTCCAAGGTCTGGTGCTCTGCAATGGTAACATGAATCTGAGAGGTGAATCTTCCAGTAATACATTCACAGATCTTGCACTTGAAGGTTTTACTTTTCCAGAAATAACTTTAAAACCCAACAAATTATCACAAGTGCAGATGCATACTAGGACAAAAGCCCTGCTACATATATAAGAAGAAACACCAATATTGAAGAGCTTGTTAAAATAAGAACTTTGTCTTGGTCTCATTATTACTCACCCGCTTTGGCCCACTAAAAATCTTCCTGGTGTTTTCCTTAGATTTATCACCTTGTTTATTTGTGGATTTCTTATTGCCTTCAAGCACACCAGATGCATCCTCTGAAAACTCCAGATCTGTTAAAGGTAAATATAGACATGAAACAACCATATCGAAAGCTGTTGAACTGCTAAAGCATTTCTTCCATCTGTCAATTCCACATGTATAGCTTCTGAAATTATACAATGAACTATCAATCTTCTTCAAAAAAACCAGCTTTAAAAGCAAACAGTTCTGGATGGAGCTCAGGTTTACTGACTGGACTGTCCTAACATACAGAAGCATGACAAGGTACACAGTCGCAACCACCCCCTATCCACTGAGTAAGCTTCAAGCTACTACTTCCCATTCCATATAATCCTGTGAATCCCAGGTTACCTTTTACATGTGCTTATTTATGGCTAACTGATAAAACTCTGAGCAGCAGATGAATAAAACAGTAGACTGGATTCTTCAAAAGTATGAGATTAAGACATTCCGAAGGACAACGCTCCACACTACAATTACAGGACTGAAGAATTGATCCTACTTCATTTCTTATGAAGGCAGCCTGTTTGTATTTGCTTATTCTGCTGTACACAGAAAAATATGGTCATTAGCTCAGGAAGGAGTCAGCTAGAAGGAATTGCTGAAACGGCCTTTCAATGCATTCAATATTTGCCTTACCAGTAATTCCAGCACTCAGTCTTGCACTGTAAATCTGCAATTCACTCATCTAATTAAATTCTTGTCCTTATTTTTCCTTTAAACTTGGGTTGTATTTGAAGCATTATCCCTTGGAGACAAGGGACAAAGGTTTACTTGGTACAAACCACAAGTTACCATAAATTTCAAGATGGAAAGAAAGAGAGGCACAGAGAGGCACTGTTCCATCTGATAAACTGTTTAGCAAACCCATCTATTCCAGAGAATATCTGAAAACTGCACTGTAAAAATCAAAGCAGACTGGAGCGGTTACTCTAATGCCAAGAGCACCCACATCCAGCAAACCGGACTGGCCAAGCACTTGGGTAAGAAGGCAAGCAAAGGCAAATCAGGCAGGCAAATTTCTAATGGCACTCTCAAGGATACAAAACTAGTCTGAGGTATGCATGTTAAAATAAGGCCTGGAAGTTTCTGAAACTGCACTAAATTTCAACAGGTCTGGCAGCACCAGGGCAGGGAGGACGCAGACTGCAAAGCACCCACTGGAACCAGTCTCCTGCATCCCAGCCCACTGGTTTTCACAGTTTAGCTGTGTGATGTGAGCACAAGAGCTTAAGAACACAGCATGAGCAGTCCCTCTGAAAACAACTAACTTTAAAAGATGCTTTGATAAAATTAGCTTAACAGAGGAAAAAATATTACAGACCAATTTTCATTAACTTAAATGAAGCAAAACTACCTCCAAATCTATATAAAAATTGAACTTAGCCCTTGCTGAAACTTGCCAACTTAAGGAGTAAAATCAAATTGCTTTGATATACATCCCTGCAAATCCTCAGTACATTTAAAAAAAGTCAGGCCCTGAATGTAATTCCCAAAGAAAGCCAAAGCAACAGAACCAGACCCTCCAATTGTAGCTTATAAGCTAAAAAGCAACCTTGCCTGCAGCAATTACAAATATGCAAGTCGCTCTAGAAAAGTGAGATGTGTTTCACCAAATCAACATAGTAGTTTGTGCCCTGTGCTAAGACATGGAGCTGGTATGGTCTTCAAGAATGATTAATAGTGCTCTGGATTGACTTAGTCAAAATTTTAAAATCATCTTAAGTTTCTTTGTTTGATTTCCACTCTTATGTGATTCTGAACTATCCTATTACATAATTTTAAATTCAAAGAAACTTCTTGATAAAAATATTTCAACTCCTATATAAATAGGATAATTCTGAATTTTCTGACCTAGCTAGCACATCAAACACTTATTAGCTTTCTAAGATTCTCTGACATGCTTTTATTTGAGCAGCGCTTTTGAGGGCCTCTTAGGTACCCTAAAAGCACTCTGCATACATTATTGAAACAGAATTTCAAACCTTAACTAAATAGGGTTTGGGAGAGGTCTCTAGCTAACATTAAGTGAGGCAATCACACAAATAGTTTGGTAAGCAGTGACCCTTGTTTGCCACTGGCTCTCTTCTGTATGCTTTTAGGGGTTTTTTGCCCCCTCATGGAGGAGGTGGACAAAGTGACCTTTCTCTCAAATACGAGAGCAAGTAAGGTCTTTGCACCTCTGTGCAACCATTTTCAAGGCATTTATAACCTTTGAGATAATTTGCCTGCCTTGGCTAGAATTGGAAAGATGTTCAAAGACCAACTGGAAGGCAACAACCACAGTAAATTTCCTGGGGAACAACAACATAGTTTTGTTTTAGTGTCTCAGAGCAATTCTGCAGAAGGTTTTGAAGTCCAAATAGGACTCTACCTTTGAGGACTTTGATGTAGTTTTAACTGGCTTAAAATATGTACCCAATTAAGGTGATTCAGTTTTTGAGAAGATGCAAAGGAATTAAAAAAAAAAAATAGGGCAAGTCAGCTCACCAGAAATGAACTGAGTGCTAGATGCTGATATACAAAAACTATATTATGCAAAAAAATTATAGGAATCTCATCTTGATCACTGAAAGTAACAATGAATGCATGACACAGAAGTTAAGCTGTATATCAGAACTGATTTACAAAGCAAAAGACTAAGCTGCAACACAGATTTCTCTTGGATACAACTCCCCATTGATTACTCCAGTCAAGTCAGTCATTTTCTTCCAGTATTCAAAGCTTCTCTTCACTAGAGTCACCCTGTGCTCTGGCTGCTGAGATGACAGAGGTAGTGTTTCAGATTTAGGAAAGTCTCACCAGCACTTTTAGCCCCTGGCAGAATACAGCTGGGAAGCTCATGAGTCAAAGGGGCTTTTGCTTCACTGGGCTGCTGCACTGACTAATGAGAAAATTTTAGGTTGCAATGGCAAAATAAAAACTAAATTTAAACTAGAACACAAAGCTTCAGCAAAAATCTAAGGCTTATAAAGTTATGAGGTATTTTCATTAAAAAGAAAAGCTTGTGAACAGCATCTAGGAATCTGAAATCTGAAGCGTTAGTTTTTTTTTGGGGGGGTGGGGTTGGAGTCAGAGGGTTTATTTATTTGTGGTTTTATGGAGTTTTTAACCACTTCAGCAGAAAAGCCTATCATAAGTGAACAGAAAAAACATTTCAGTGAAAGACAGTGTGACCAAAATTGAATTTATCTATTTTGCAATTTTTCCTGCACTAAGAATATTGCTCCTCTGCTTTCTTGAATTTCATTTGTAGAAACATTTAAATATGTATTGTTAAACTTATTTTGCCTCAACTGGGAATTTCGAGACTGGAAGGAATAGTCCATTTCCTGTTCCATTAAAAAGTATTGGTATGATATTTTAAACAAAGATTCTAAAAAATATGGTTCATACTAATATGGTTGGATTACAGTAAGTAACCAAATCAGCTTTACAGCAAAGCAGGACTGGAACAGAGCACATCAAAAGCACCAAGTTTGTTGCAAAACTGGTTATGTCATGTAATATCCTTTACATGCAGAACACCAAAATCAGTCAGGAATTTCCAGGGCTGAAATTCTGAGAGGCAATCTGGCATCTCACCTGTCAACCTGGAACCGGAACACTGGATTTTTATCTGTGGATTTGTTCATTAGTACAAAACATACAGAACTCAGGTAACATTAGAAACTTTCAGTACTGTTTGTTCATGGAAAGAGTTTTATTCTGCAAGATGTTCTGAAAAGCTTTTTCTGAGGTTTGGAGTCATTTTTCATCAATGAAGAAGTCACTTTTTTTGGTATGTTAAGACAATACTTCAGAGCAGTGTCACATTTTACTGCAACTTCAGGCTTAAAACCAGAAGTCCAGAATTCTCAGACTCAGCATCACATTTAAGGACCTTAACACAGCTGTTCTGAGCAAGCATGATGCTCAAAATTTGCAGTTGCCTGACAGAAGACAACATGAACTTTACCAAGGAGTCCTGCAAATTTTAGGGCAGCATCAGACTCCCTGTTTTTATAATCTGTACTACAACACATCACCCTTTCAAATTTCAGAAGAATAACTGCAAGTGAAATCTCACCTGGCTACAGTAGTGCAAAATAGAAATCAAATGAGCAAAGGAGATGCAAATTAAAGGGGAAAATCTCTCAGCAGAGGCACTGAGAGCTAGCTCTTACCTGAGAAGTGAAGAAATGTATTAAAAACTAATGAAACATAAATTTACAGCTAGCTGTGCCATAGAAATCCTTTAGGAAAACATTTCAGAGAAATAATCTATGATACCTCAGAGTATAAAGCCCTGCTTAGTAAATGTAGTGCTGAATGCAAACTGTGGATATTTTGAGACTCCTGAGGACAGCAGCTGAAAGGATTATTTGATGGGTCAGCATCTCAGCTGCATTAACTGTACAAGCAATTTTTTCCCTTGGAATAAATGGTTGAACAAAGACTCATCAGAGACAGGGACTCTTGAGCATTTCTTAAGGGGCCCTATAAGTTAAGCCCATTTTCCAAAGAGGCTGGAATGCAAGTGCCTCATCATAGGTAAATTTTATGAAAACAAATCAAGGTGTTTTAAATTTGAAAACACAATCTTCTCATACAACATCAGTATCCATTTGTTCCTTTTCAAACCTACAAAATAACCCTAACAGTGATATTTACCTTTGAATAAAAGGCTTACAAAAAATTCTGGATTTAGAAACAGCTATAATTAGAAAAGAGAAATGAACATTTTTTCCTATGAAATTTTATTTCTGCATTATATTAGCAAAAGCTATTCGTAGGGGAAAAAACCCAGCTTCTCCAACATTTGCAAGGCTAGATTTGAGTTCCCCCTCTTCCCACCAAAATGAAATACATCTTGCCAAAGTCTTAAAAATGTAACCATTCAGTGAACGGATAAAAACTTGTCATGCTTCATGCTCCAAAACAGAGAATCAACAAGTGCCATGGAACAGCAGCAGTGTTTTGAAACAGTTATTCCACCATGCATAACTCTTTGGCATTAGACTTCTTTAAAATGGAAAAGCTAAACACAATTTTTCACCAAAGTTATTCCTTCTGTTCTTCACCAACACACCTCAGCCTTGATCTAAGTCATTATGCAGGACCCAACGGACCACCAAGCAAGTCTAATTTTTCAAACTATCTCAAGTGCCAGAACTTGCCCAGCAAATGCCACGTGCAGTTTTACTCATATACGTGTGTGAGTACACACACCCCCCCCATCTGTGCAGAACATGGAGATACCTAAAAACTGAAAATAAGAGCAGAAACACATGAATATGCAGAGGCTTTCCCAAAGCCAGTTATCTGACTGGCACTCAGTATGGGTCCCCACAGCCTCTCCCAAGCCATGCATCCTCAGATAAGATGGAACTTGAGAAGGGTCCCAACTGCCTACAAACACAGTCAAAAGCACAGACACATTTCATATCTTCTCAGAGCTACTTAAATTTCTGCACTCAGTTCCATAATTCTGGGTTGATGTGGAGCTTCTGTAGGAAGATATCTGCCTTCCAGGCATAGATACTGTATGCTCAACACACCAATAAGCAAGAATCTTCTGTTCAAAAAGAAAAAAAACTCTACCTCTGGCAGGAGATCAAGGGGTATAAAGTATACATCAAGACAGATATGAAACAGCAGACAGGACCACAGCAGAAATAAGCAAATTTAACTGTTAGCTTTCCAAATCAGTGGTATTGCCCAACAAACTCCTATACTCCTGTATACTGCAGACAGAACAAAATAGTACAGTCAATTAAAATCAAATGTTAAATATGTATTCCGTAAGAGTTCTACTTACCTGCATTAGTACTGAGCTGGCTGTCCTGGGTACAGTTTTCATTGCCATCAGAGGTTGACTGTAGTGAAGAAGATGGTACAGTTCTACTTCGTTTTTTGTTAGCCTTCCTTTCTGCTACCTGCCACTCTTCATCTTCATCCTCGCTTTCACTTAAGTCATCAAAACCAAAGTACTTGATTTTGTAATTGGAACTCCCAGAACTTCTAGAGGCGCCTTCATCTCCCCCTCCCTCGTCTTGATCGTCAAACCCAAAAAACTCTAATTTGACATCCTTTTTGGATTTGGTATTGCTCGGTCGGAATCTGGTTGTGGTTTTTGTGGTAGCAATGTCTGCTTTTTTCCTTAAGCGTCCAGCTTCTCCCAAGTCAGTAGGGGCTGCTGTGGTAAATTCATCAATGCGTTCCATGGTATCCTGGATAGTAACGTTACAAACTGACAGGCAAGATGGATGTAGAACAGTGTAGTCTCTAGTCCGTCCAACCGTCCCTCTAAAACTGGTCCCACTACCTAAAGAAACTTTTTTTCCTGGATTCAGACCATCATTATTTGACTCACTGTTTGCTTTGGATAAAGACTGACTAGTGCCATCCATTAGCTTGTCAAAATTTGTTGTCCCCTGCAGTTTTGCTTTGTTGGATCGACAATATGTCCTACAGTTGCTTGGCCTAGGAATAGTTTGCACAAGTTCTTCACTAATGGCTTCCTTTGGATTTTCAGTATCATCTTTATCACACTCCTCATCCTTACTCTTCATCTCTGAGAGATGTTCATTGTCAAAAGCTAATATATACTCTCCAGTTCTGGTGTCTTCAGTTTCATCCTCCCATTCATACAAGTGAGTTCTTAATGGCCCCTTTGTCTGAGATGTTTCTGATGAAGAGTCTGCTGTTTTTCCAATGTGGGAGTCCCAAGAATCAGCAAAGTCCTTGGCTTCAATGTTGCATCCAGAAATGTCTGTAGTCACAGCATTGGTTTTGTTATTGTCTTCAGCATTCTCATAGATGAAATGACTGTTCTCATTATCTTCATTCAAATTCTGGATTTTATCTACAAGAAAAGATAAACTTATTACTGAAATGCAATATCAAGAAACAGTCACTTGTGGGCAGCTTTGAAAAGTCTCAATATAACAACAAATAATCAGTGATCAATAACAAAAACATTAAGGAGGTATTTATCCACCTGGTTTATACTTTTTAAGGCCTTCTGTTGAAAGTTTTTGCTATAATAAAGTCTTCTCACAATTTCTAGCAGATAAATACTCAAAATAAGCATCCCTTTGGAAACACGTATATCATCAAAAAGACAGCAGTATGCCCTAAATACAACCACTTATTTACCTAGGCCAACTACACGAAAAAGGAGAAAGTCTGCAGTGACATTTTCAGAGAAGACAATTACCAATGTTTCACACACAAGGGACTTACAGGGAACAATAAGAGGTAAGGAACTACAAGCATGTTCTAATTCTGTAAGAAAATCATTTCCTTCCCGCACACAGGTTACAAGACTATTTTATTTTATTCTTATGCGAACATACTCTCCCAAAATCCTTATTTACAACAAACCATTTCAGCTACACTTGTTTCAAATGAAAGTTTTGCAATATATAGATTTTAGTGTCTGATTTGCTTCAGATGTACTTTAAGTTCTTACAACTTTTGCACAGTACATGAAAAAACAGGTAATATCATTAAAGACAAAAAACATCTACGAATCCCTGACTTAGCTATGTCTGCATATCCATTTTTAATAGTACATGATGCACTGGAAGAGCCCACTGCAGTAAGGAAAGGAAACACATGGGCAGCTTACAGCTGCTCCCTCACATATTCCTGGCGTAAGAATTGGACAGCAGTAAGGAATAAATTGAAAGAAATTAAAATTGAAAGAAATGGAAGAAAAAACAGCATGGGCCACAGAACCTACAGATGCAATTAATCAAATCTGCTGCAAATTATCCTATAATTCACTGCTGAACACAGTAACAGTAGAGCTGCTAAAACACACCTAAGTAATCTACTAAGATATCTGTAAAACAATGCTACAGTTCCTGGTACAAACTGGATCCTAAGTTTTGATCCATGTACCCTGAATAGAATGGCACAATTTCAGTAATTGTTACTTCATTTTGCTGCTTCAAATTAAAATATTTGGATTTCCAGAAGAAATGCAGAAAATGCAATTCTCATCACAATTTTAAGTTATACTAACTCTGAAATTCAGTTCTTACAGTGAATTTTTGCACCTCTGAAGAACTGCTGTGAAAAATTAGTCTTGCATCTCTCTAACCTTACAACTATCCAAGAGAACAAATTCTTCTATAAGAAGGCAGTTGTGTAAGCTTTGTTTCCAGCCAAGCAGCATCCACACAACAGTAATGCCAGTAATGGGTCTCCCACCTGTTGTCCCATAAACTGGTAGAGAAACCACTCCCTTCACCTTCTGCAAATACCAACAAAAGCTCAGTGATTTGGTGACAGTTTCATGACAACTGCACCTGCCATAGGCTGTTGTTGACCTCAAACACACACAAAGACACCCAACAATACAAGTGTGTTTTTTTGGGAAACAAGAATTTTTTGGATATTTCTGAGACCATATCACCAAACACTGGAACCGAAGTGTCTGCCATTACTACTGATACTCACAGGACTGCCTGGGCCAGGAAAGGCAAGATAAGTCTGACTGGAATGCAGAAGACGCTGGTGCATAGAGGAGTAGCACATGAGATGATAAACTGGACAAAGAGAAGCAACTGGGACAGGGACAAGTGAAAACAAAAAGGCTAAAAGAGACCATGCTTACAAGACACACATGCAAAATGCTACAGTAGTACAAGAGGCTCCACTGGCAGAATGCAACCCCTAAGGTTCAAATTTGCTAGGCAGCAAATGCTTCCTCAGTTCCTCAGTAAAACAAAGGCTTGACTGCACTGAACTTCATCAGCTTCCAGGTGGCTCCGAAGTTTCACAACACTGGCGTGATGAGGGACTGTGAGCACTGTCCAAGGGACCTTTGCTCATTTGTTTTCAAATTAAAACAGCAGCATCTTAATGTCATCCTTGCAAATATAGTTTATGGAAGAATTCTAAAGTACCAGCTGAAAATTCTAGCTACAGAAATGACTACCAAATCCAGTTTTGCAGGAAATTGGTTTAATCCTCACTAAAATTCCTCAGGGAGCCAGGGCAAGTAATATCTCACAAACAGCATCTAAGTTTTCCGGGAGTCCAGCTGAGGTCTGTCACAAAAGCAGACATGCTCTGCTAGAAATAAAAAAAGCTCTTCACAGAATATATGAAATGCAAAACTAAATTCCTCAGAGTACAAGGAAACCTACTCCTGTCATCACAATGATAGAATCTTAGTTAATTTTTTTCAGTATCAATACATTACACAAGTAATTTTGTAATTCCCGTTTCAACCCAGTGCTTGTGATAATCCAAGAGGCCCAACCAATATGAATTTCTGTAATCAAGGAGTTTGACATTGTACCTTTTCCCCCATATGCTTAACATTACTGTGCAGCTGAAGACTACTGTAACATGTAGGCATCAAAACCAGCAAGCTAAAGTAATTTTTAGATTTTCTTGCTAAAATACACTATTTTGCAGCCTCTGTTCCACTACTGTTCCATATCTGAGTGCATATTTGCGTTAATAATGTCTAAGCAATATTAAAATAAGTACATGTAAAATATGGCTGTTTTGGCTCACTAAATACAATACTGAATTGTTGGGAAGAAGTGTCAGTATGTGTATCTGGAAAAAGAATAGTTTTCCCATCCTAAGAAAGTCCAGGATCTTAAAAGAGCTGCATTTCATACCAAGACTGAATCAAATCTCATCTTCTCAGGAAAGGAATAGAATATATGTGTGCATACATGCATTACAGCAACTCAGAAGTCAAATGAGTCAGGAATCTGTTTTGAAATGAAAAAAATCTGAAATTTTATTTTACGCTGCCTTCGCTTGAATCCTTATGATCTCCGCTACAGTTTGTACTCTAAAGCAGGAAATATGATCAACATATCAAGCCTGGAAAACCAACTGAAGAGGTCAAAGCTGATACACATCAGTAGCACTGACAAAAAATTAATGGAAAAAATTATCAAGGAATCTGCCTTCAAAGAACCACTAATTGACTATTCTGAAAAAGTTTAGTTTATTGGGTTTTTTCACATTCCACTACTAGCAGATCACCAAAATCATGCTTACCCTATAATAAATCATTCCACATATGTTCTCTTAAAACTCCAGGGTTTTATTCTTGCAAAAAGCAAAGATATCCAGGGAGTGCATGTTTAACTCTTTCACTTAAGACTAGTCCACCTAAAACACTCCCTCAATTCTTCTGTCCATTCATTAATTCTGATACAGTGTGCAGCAGGTGAAGCCTCTTTATTTTTTCAGTCCCTTGTCAGGAAGTTACTCTGTCAGTAGCCAAGAACTAAAGTCATTATCTACTAGGCCACTGTAAGAAAGATGATTCTTATGACACTTGTATCAACTAATGTGATGCTTTTATTTTAAAAAGTTTTTCCAACATGCATTAGATATTTCACCAAGTAGTAATAAAGTCAAACATATATTTTCATTAAGAGTGACTTTTAGTTAATTCTGATAATGTAGTTACACACATGGAAAAGCTATTCCACAAACTGTACTAGAATAATTTAGAAGGTGCTAAAATTAGCCCAATATTTGTAGGACTCTAAGCAAGCAACAGTCCCATCTAGTTGTCTGTGACCTATTAAGGGAACAAAACATTCAACTTTATTGCAGCAGCCTCATTTGGACAAATTAAAACATCAGTTGAGAGATGCACCATGACAAGAACAATCCCACTTCCCATCTTTTTTTCTTTTTTTGTACTTGCTGTACTGAGACTTATTTTTTTCTTCCCAGAGTGGCTCCCATTCTCATCTCTAATTTCACACCTGCCCAAACCACCCGCCCTTCTTATGCTTGTTCTCAACAACACAAAACCAAAATCAAAGAAACTGAGCCAGCTGTTAATCCTCCAGTGGCAATCTCCACCATCTCTTCTTTCTCTGAAAACCACCAAAAATGCAGAGGGTCCTTCAAGGCATTAGTACACCCAAAGACTAGTAGCATTTGATGAGACTGGGTTAAAGCAGTAGCACCACACATCTAGCACTTCCAGCCTGGAAATGCTTGTTTTGTCTTCATCGGTATATGTAAGGTCACTTTCTCACGTCAGCTCAGCTGCCTAGTAAATAACAAATTCATTCTATCTCAGTCAAATGGCCTTACCATTGCTTGGTCTGCTACACTCCCAAGAAATGATCTTAAAAGGCAAACACCACTAACAACTCTTTGTGTACACAGCAGGACTTTGCTGCCTTTGTATAAGCCATGCATAAGCAACTTAGAATCTTGAGCTGCCTGAGAAGACTCCACAAGTACCAACAAAGTGCTGCATCTCATTTTTCAATTTCAGTCAGTAATTTAATACAGCACACCAAGTTACTCTTAAACAGCAAACAAGCAGCAGTTAACCTCCCCCTTCATTCTGAGGCAACAAATTTTTAAAAACACATAGTACTTTAAAAGTCCTACTAACTGCACCAGGGAGGTTTTTCCACCTCCTATAAGCATGGTTGATGGAAAATGTGACCACTAAACCATTTAGTGCACACCAGGTAGAAAGCCTGGCTTGAATACTGGATCTTCGTAAGGCATTAGTGGCAAACTAAGCAACGACATTTAGACGAATACTTCCTCAAAGGATACTTTGTCAAGCCACTGTTCTCATCTCATCAGTGGGTCAATAACTGTCAGACTGAACCTTCTATACCAGAAGTTACTGCAAATTACTTGATAACTGCCCAAAGGTGTACAATAACAGCAATTCCAATAACTTTGATTTTAAAAATTATGGTATTTATTAGTAATAAGTATTTCAGCAGAAGCTAGCATGACTGTAGGAAAACATGAAAAAATTAACTAATTGTGAATTTTTAGATATTCTGTAGACCAAGAGAGGTATGTAACTTCTCCTCCCATTTTTAACTGCAGTTAGGCTCTTTTGGGGCTCAAATATCAGAATAAGTCTCCCAAGTAATTTCAATTCAGCAGTAGCAGGACTTCCACCACTCCCTCACCACCCTGTCCAGGTACAAGCACAATGTCCCCAGGAACAATACGAATGTTCTGTTGTAATAATGACTTGTTTTCTGCTTAAATCTCTACAATTTAATTACCAGAGTACAAGAGAACCAAACTAAATGACTAAATGGCAGGTCTAAATGGTACATGAGCTGATAAACAGCCCCCCCCCCCCCAAAAAAAAAAAAAGTGAAGCTTCTACTTTTTCCCACCAAACACAAGATTTTTTCACACACACACGCACATTACCAAACATGTCAAACTGTATTTAAGCGATAATGATTATTGTCCCAAGTAACTTTTATCAAATGACCACTAGAGACAAAATTTCAAGTTCAGACAACGCAAGAGATTCAATTCACCTAAGATAACAGAGTTTATATTCCTCTAGATATATGAAAACATTCAAACAGCAGGAATGTAACAGCTGCCAAAAGCCCCCTGCTTTTTCAGTAATAAACCTTTAAACATTTAACAAATATGCATCTAGCCTTATATCAGGCCAGATGGATATAAAAATAACACTTGTTCACAACCTTTTTAAAAAACATACTTAATATAAGCACTTACTTATTAGATGGAACAAGTGCTATCCCATACATCCAACAAAAACAGTAAACGCCTGGTGACTACCACAAGTATCCACAGTGGTACCACTTCATTCCTCTTCATTTTTAAGATCATGTACAAAATGAAGAATGAAATTCTAGACTTAAAAAAACCCCAACTTGTTTTGAAAAGGAGAAATTAATTTTTTTTTAGATATGTCACCTACATCCTTCAGCTCAACATCTCTGACAATTCTGACTTTAAAATGTCTCAACTCAATTTCACTTTTCCTTTAAGTACCTATAACACATCTCACCCTTTTTTAAAAAAGATTTTTCTTAAGAAAAATGCCTGAAAAGCATTCCCAAATAGCCCTCAGGAAAACTACTCTATCTTTTTTGTACTGCATGAGGAAAGGAGTATCTCCCACCCCCGCCCCCCGCAAGGTATTTAGTTTGATCACAGTAATAATAACAGACACCATATAATTACAGACTTGTTGAGATGGTGGGAAGTCTAAAAGTTGCAAAGGTTTCAGAAACTGACAGTGTGAAAATAGAAAAATTACTTTTTTTTCCACAATTCTATTCCATAAAATAAGCACGTAACAGGGCATGGACAGGGGACTATGGACAGGAGCTAAACAGGTTGCACAAGAGGTCCCAGGAGCCTGAAGTGTTTTTCCAGGATTTGTGACACAGCTTGTCAGAGCTGCTCTGTTTTGACATGGCAGAGCTACTTACCTCTTTGCCTGGACAACCTCACAGGTTCCTCTGAGAATTTTTTAGGCAGCTCAAACAGGTATATTCTGCTATCATGACTGATATATCACGACACTAGTATATTTACAGTAATGAAACTTTATCTTCCCAGGTAAGTATTTTTGTGTCCAAGATGCACCTATTACAGCTTGTCTTTCACAGATGGAGTAACTATCATTCCTACTTAGTTTTTCCCTCTAATCTTGTTTAAAACTCTTCTACAACACTGAAAATCTCATCTGAAGGCTTTTTTGTTTCTTCTGGTGAGTATACACTTACCAGACATCGCTATTTTTTAATCTACATTCAATAGAATATAAATTATAATGTGACTCTACAGACATGCCATGCACTACAGTACCAATGCCCACCCCAACTTGCATGCAAAGTCCACAACTCTCTCAAAGGAAAGACAAATTGCAGTTCCAGTAAACAATGCTAAAACCCCTTTTCCATAGAAAAAAAGAATTTTGTCCTCCAGCAAAAAATTAGGCTTTGAAGAATTCTACACCACCACGAGCAAGACTATCTGCTCAGAAATCTAAAAATGAAATGGTCATGAAGAGACAGAAATTGCACAACATCAAATGCAATGGTCAGAAGAGCTGCTACACGTTGCAGCACAAGAGTTGTCAGAGCCTGAAGGCACTGTATGGTGTCTGAACCCCTGATGGGAAGTCCAACGAAACAAACTCGTTCTTCCTCACGGGGAGCTCAGAAGGGTATCTTGTTCAGAGTAGGAGAAAACTGATCCAGGAAATTAACTACTACTACGTGTCATGAACACACCAACTTTTCAAGGGTGAGGCTCTATGAAAAAAACCTTAAAATATAACACAGCAGCACTAGTAACTATTAGAACAAATGTACACTTAGGCTAAGTCAGTCTGAACTCATGCAGTATTCAACGTATTTGTATGTTGAAATACATATATAGGTTGAAACCCTTTACTGAACACAAGAGCATTTTCTTAAAACAATATATGAGTTAGGTTTGAACTTGAAGAACATTTCCCATACAGTTAATAGGATCTTGGCAGTTCAAGCCTGAAAGGCTTCAAGGCTTCCTTACCTGGTTTTGGACCTCCTGAACACTTTGGGCCATTTAAGAGGTATGCATGTTAACAGGGTTTTATTTTTTCTACAAGCACTGAACAACTGTTTGCAATGCAGAGTTATTTAAAAGCTTTTTAAACATTAAAGTTAAGCAGCAGTCAAAAGTATGGTGTTTTATAAAAGCTAACCATTCATTGCACAAGTCCATAAAGAAAGAATGATTTTAAAAGTATGGAAAGCAAAATTCACTGTTGTATGGGAAAGGGGAGGTATGGACTGAGGAGAAAGAAGTTGCATGTTTCCTGCACACGGACATACATAGTATGATTTTCTCTGTAATTAGAAAAAAATATGTTGCAGATATCAGTTTCCTTCCTAAATGCAGGTTTTTTTTTTTCTGTGTTGCTTTTAGCAAATCAGTATAAACATTGAAATTTAAACAGAATTTCAATTATTTCACATTTTTGAAAGACACACCAGGAAAAAAGCCAACAAACCACCACCAAAAAAGTATAAGACAAAAATTTGAGAACAATTATCACACCAGTTTGAACATGGGCTGACACAAGAAGACAATTCTGTGCAAAGGAATAAAACAACTTCAAAAAGGGAAAACATAAAATAAAGTAACTAAAGAGAGGACTTGTGGATAAAACTCAGCTACCTACATACCCATCATAACTACTGCCATCCAAACAAACTTCCTAACACAGAAATTCTACGGGTATACGTATTTTCTGGCAGACCTTTCCCCTTCTCTGCTATCAGTTTCTTAATGCTTTGACCCAGCCAGAGCACAGCTGCACTTCTTAATCATGGTTGCTGCCAGCTGTCTCCTAAGACAGCCAAATGCTTAGACCTCATTCAGTTTCCCCCAACTTTTTGTTCCGTTTTTGGACAGAAAAATGACTAAACTGAAATTTTTCCCCAACAAATAAATAACTTAAATTCAACAAAACTGCAGAGGAAGAAAGATAATATTACTCCAACCTAACTATTATCTTAAATGTCCATGTCACCATTACACAAAAAAGAGAAGCTCTGAAGCCATTTGAAAGGAATACCCTGGCCAATCTCCTTGTCAAACACAATTATGTAACAAACCTGCATTTGAGAAGTTGAAACTTAACTCTAAAGATAGGGCTCCCCACCCACATAATCAGGATGCAGAGGCTTTGCACACACAGTCACCAAGGTACTATCAGGATAGTCTGTCGGGAACAGACCAGATGACTTAAAACCATCTCCTCCTCAATGGCAACCATTTTCTGCAAATCACTCTGCACTCCCTCTATGCTCTTCCAGCAACTTAACACAACTAGATCCTGCATCCTGGGCCATGGAGCAGTTGAGCACAGTCATGTCCTGAACTGCATAAGCAGAGGTTATGAAGAAGGATTGCATTTCCAATTTTGATTTGATCCCAATACCCACACAGTCCCCAAGTGAAAAATGAGGGCATTAAGAACTACCCAGAAAAAACAAAAGAATCAAATACAGTAAACAGGCAAATGCTTCCTTAAAGCACCAAAAGCAAAACTACTGCCAGAATGAAGACCTGTTTGAATACCAGCATAGAGCAACAAATGACAAGATGATGAAGAGCTATTTTCATTATTACTCTAAATGTTGGGGTGGAGGGGGAAGGAAAGAAGGCAAGTATCACAAATACATTCCATAGAGTAATTTGGTTTTTTAATCTTAAAAGGCCTCAAAGGGCACTGTCAAGACAATAACCACAAAATCTGTACTTAGAACCTCAACATCACATAAAGGGACACTACTCCTATGCTGTTCTGTAGTCTGGAAAGACATTTTAAACCATTCTATTTTCTACTTCTCCACATGAAAGCAAAATGCGTTTTCAGGAAATAAACTCACAGGCTTTAAAAAAACCCAGACTTAATCCATGCCCAATTAAAATACTTCTCCGTTAAAAGTACAATAAAATACTTAGTATTTTCACTTAGAATTAATGTAAAAAAAGGAATATATTTCATAGTCCATAAACAGAAATACGAGGTATGCAGAGATGAGAGCCATCTCCCAACCCACTTGCCTTCTCTGATGAACAGCACTGACCCCTTAGACTAGACTCCCCAGAAGTCTGAGTTACAGAGCTCAGCACTGCCCATGAAAGCAAAAGACAGCAGGTGACCCCAATATCCAGAGTCAAAACACAAACCTCCACACAAGAATGCCAGAAGTAGTATTTCCCTAAGCCGAAACAGCCAGACTAGGCAAAGCAGAAACCAATCTCAAAGGTATTCATATACTAATTATGAAATGCTGTACCAACTTTTTAAATCCATCAAGGTTTGACTTTAATTTTCATTGGAAAAACTGTACTACATTAATTTCAACCTAGAAGGTAACAAACATTCTAAAAGACAGAAGTTGCAAATTTTTTTTAAAACTAGGACTTCACAATTTGCTCTGCAAGGCCATAAGTGTTTTTATATTAAAGGTTGTGTGCAGGTGAATACAGTGTTTGGGGTATGCCTTATAGAAGAAGTTTAAAAGTTAAAAAAAATCCCACCAGGGTTTTTCAAAAATCCAAGTATTCTCTGGAGGTCTTCACCTTACCCTACTGTAAGATTCTCTCATAAAAACCTCACTTTCTAAGTTGCTAAATTTGTGCTTGATATTAATTACCAGTGTGGTCTTTTTTCAACGACAACTTATTTTTTACATACCAAGTCCTCTAGCCTTTACAAAGATGTCCTAACAGTAACTATTAATGCTGAACAGTCGTCGTTTCAAATTTACCTGGACTCCCATCTGTAAATTACCTGTTACGTACGGGATTACTCACAGACATTCTTCAGACAGTATTAAGTCTTGATCAAGCAACATTAGGGTAAGAGTATGAGAAGCTTTCCACATTAAGAGCTTCTCAAAGCCTTTAAAATGAGATTATTACAAGCACAGCTGAAGGCTATTAAAAAAAAAGAGACCAGTAAATTCTACCTCAACTGCTTTACAGGGGAGCAAAACTACTACAATCAACCTCCAAAATCAACTGCTTTTTAATATCAAACATTAGTTAAAATTAACTGACATTGCATCACCTTCATTTTAATGTCCAGTGGAATGCATGTTTAGGCAGAATTGGAAGAGAATTAACTATACCTCTCAGTTTGGGCATAGCCATGTTAGGTCACAGTTTTCAACTTACTCTAATTCTTAACCTTATTCCACCCAGGTTAAGAATTAAGACACATTAGGATACAGTGATAGTGCATGCTCTTGGGAAGTCAGGAGACCTTTGTTCACACACTGTCTAGTCAGTATGAGGACAAAGACCAGCAAATCACACTTTACAAAGTTAACAAGCCTTTTCTTGAACATCAGTACCAACATAGCCTAGTTTCCTACACCCAGAGATACACTGCTGTATGTGGGTTAAGGTTGAGCTCACATTGCAGTCTCTTACACCAGAATATTAATATTCCTCTCCCTGCTTGCTTTCCCCATCCCCCTTTCTTTCCTTCTCAGGTACAGTTCAGCTCAGTGTCTCAAGGATCTATCAGTCCTTTGGAAAAATGTATTTGAATCCAGTGGAGTTCAAGAGTCACCAGGAAGGGGAAAATAATTACAGGGAATGTATGTAAACAGTAGAAGTAGATACTCTATACCTGCACACTCCCCCAGGTTCCCTTCTCCTCCAGAACCTTGCCCCAGATCAATCCAATTAACTCTCTGCCATTCTGGAAGACAACCTCCCCAGCAAACTGGACTTAACAGTGACTACAAAGACGCCTTTGAAGTACCTACATTTACACTGGCTGACTGTACCACTATCTCTAATTGCTCAGTGTTCTGAGCAACGTCCTCAGAGAAAATTTTTATTTGTTTTGGATCAGTTTACACACAAGCATAATGGCAGCTTAAACCATCCAAGTTTCATTTACACTGACTGTCAAAAAGAAACACTATCACCAAGACTACAGCCTTTAAATAAGAGTAAGGAAACCAAAGACCCTCCTAGATGTTCCGCAAAGATTCTCAGTCAAATTTCATTTCTGAATATAGATACAAAATAGGTTTTTAGCTTCATTTGACTGGGTGTCAACAGAACGTAACAGATTCTGAAAGAACAGAATCATCAGATCATGATCCACCTCACCTTTCACCACTACTGGCTGAACTGCAGTCATTAACAAGAATTTCAGAAAAGCATGCAGGAACAGAACTCCTCCAGTAAACTGTTGTTTAAGTAACCTCCCTCTGCATCCAGACCAACACCACCACACACAACAGCCACTGATGGACTTAACCCCCAAGATTCATCAGCTTCCTTCCATTTAGAGCTGTGTATTTATAGTATAGATAATATTGTCAAACAAAGAGTTCTAGAATTTAAATAAGCATCAAAGTAGAAAGTTTTTCTGTGATAAACATTTTATTATTTTCCACAAGACTGGAATCAGAAAGGACCAATGCAACTGCTGAAGTCTGTTCCTCCTGGCCTCTCATGCACCTACGAATTTTTAGAGTTCTACTAACCTTTTCTGCCCACAGGTCTCTCACTTGCTTTTCCAACTTGAAAAATACTGTTCTAACAAAGGTTTTCTATGAGGAAACCATTTCACTGTAAAACCTGTTCTGCTACAATGGCTCATTAACAACCAAGGAAACTCATTATTATTTCTTCTCCCTGTAAATAATGGGGGATGAACTTAATCACTTACAAAAACTATATTCAAATTTAAAAACCCCATAAATTTAATTTGCAGGTTAAAAGTGAATCATACTTAAAGATAAATTGCCAAAAACCATAGGAAAACAAGAAATACTTCAGAAGCAAAAATAAGAGCAAGATCAAAAGACAGCTACCATCCCACCTCTGTGTCTGTCAAACTACAGTTCAAATCAACATTTCTTATGCTTTCTTCAATTAGGTCACTAGTAGAATTTTACTGCAAATAACTGAGCTACGCGTATCTTTCTTTTACTATGCAGTACCTTCTTGTCCAGTGTACTACAACTGAACAAGTCCACTGAAATTTCTGATCCTAAGCTTAAATATATCTAAGAAATGAAAACTATGTAAGATCTTCTCATTAAAGTTGATTTTGATAACCAGAGCAAGTCAGTAGGTGTCATCTTCATCAAGGTTCAGCTAATGTGATCTTCTGTTCAATTACAGAAGCCGTGGGTTAATCAGCCTATTATACAAAAACCTCTCGTGAGATGTAACAAGATCTGATCTTCTCCAAAAACAACTTCAATAAAATTACAGTGATGTTCAGCTCAATGGGCTTTGTGAATTCCCTCTCAGAAGCATTTAGGTACCTTACAAACACTCGAGAGCCCAAAACCAGCCCCTAAAAGACATCTGACAGAATTCAGTGCCATAGGCCTGAAGCTTTTTACCTATGCATTGATAAAGATGTGCTAATTACAAACAAAAGTTCTTTGTGTAACTGAAGTTCAGAAAACTACCCTTTCCGTTGATTAATGAAATAAGACATGCTATAATCTGTATCTGCACCTGCCTGGTAGTAACCACGCACCTCCACTAAATTAAAGCCAGCAACTTAATAATACAGTCTTCTATTACCACCAGCTCATCCCTCTTCAAAAAACATGTTTAAAAACCACAAATGCACTGTGCAATTTTAGAAAAGGAAGGTGATTATTCCATTTTATTCAAGGTGGACTAACAAACTGCATTGAATCTCAATCTGCAGGGTGCTGAGGGTCTCACACCAATGTCTAAAATGCAGAATGCTTCCTCCTGGTTTTAGTGTATCCTCTATAATTTTTTACAATTAAGAATGAATTGTCCCACAATTTTATTAGAATATTTAACCAAAAACACCAAGTCTAAAGGTAGATTATAGCAAAAAATCAGAGGAACACTGAGATATCTTGACAGCTGAGCAAACATACCTGCAGTCACAAGTTTAGCACTGCTACCCTTGCATTCTCCATCTTCGATGTTTTTGCTTGTGCTCTTTTCTTTTAAGAAAGGAACAGTATTGTCAAAAGGTATGCACTTGCTGGATGCAACATTTTCTCCACTGTCTGGCTGATTAATTCTGCTGTTAGCTTCAAGTAGAGGTGTGAAGTCCTCAGACTGAGCAGCTTCACTAGGTTCCAGCTGAGAGGAGCCTTTAGCCTGTGACACATTCTTTGAAGACACAGGAAGAGATTCTTCATCACTGTCAAATCCAAATGGATCCTCTGTTACCTCATCTTCAACTTTGGGTTTTTTAGGAACTTCAGAAATATCTGGTTTGACACTGGGCCTCTTCTGTCCTAATTTGGCCATGAAGGTGGTTTCTCCCCATTTTGTACTAAGGGTGGTCCGTTTGTTGGAAAACACTTCATCAAACTTGGAACTGCCGTTTCCCCCTTTCCGGCTGTAGGTCTTTCCAAATCGAGATGTCATTTTGGCTCCTGTTTCATATTCTCTGTTGGAAAAGAAAGAAGAAACATCAATTCACCAACCTTTTAGTACAAATGGTTGTTACTTCCATCCTTTACTGGGCCTACAAGCACCAGGCATGTACATTTCACATGAGCAGATACACCACTGGCTTCTTTTTATAGACTCACCCATTCACATGTGAATTATATCAAAAGTTGCTGCACTAAGTAACTCAAAATTCAGAGAACTATAGAATATGCTGAGTTGGAAGGGACCCATGAGGATCATGAGTCCAACTCCTAATTAGTTGCTTACACACTTATAAAACAATAGCACAATGGAACCTTAAGATAAAGCTCCTAAGATATCATTTTTGGTACTGCTTTGCTCTAATTTTATATTTTCAAGTATTGAAGGCTCTGTGTTTATGAAACATCATGAAACAACTAAACAATATTTTCACTGTATCTGAACATGCAGCTCCCTGCTAGAGTCCAATAGCAGAGGATGGCTCAAAAAAAAAAAACCTCTTTGCAGTTAAATACAAAAACTGTTCGAATATTTCAAGTTGCTGTAGATATTTTAAGTACTAATTAATCAAAAATAACAATGACAACTCCACCTCGTGTTCTTCTCTCACACTCACATTTAGCAAATGTATTACTCAGTGATATGATGTGATTTATGCCACCTGCATCAGTGCTGCTCAGGACTGGTACACAGCATTCACCCTCCAAGTAAATCTGACTGATCAGGGGAGCATAGGCACTTCTCAATCCATTTCTAAGAGCAGCATAGGCCGGCCAGCATAAATCATTACTCTTTACTGGCTTTTATAACTGCAGTCAATTCACATTTAAGCATGAACAGATTAAACAGGAATACATTTAAGAGTTCCTTGCATGTGTTCTACTTTTGTTTAACTCAAGAAGAAACACACACCACTAGGTTTTTCTTTCCCAAAACAAATACTTCAACTACTGGACAAATGACAACATGAACTCAAAACCATCCTCTCTGTTTTATAAACCAGTATTTCTCTTTTTGGCCTAAACCCGGATAGGAAATTGCAATTCTTTATAGTCAGTCTGAATCTAATCAAGTCCATCTTTCTCTCTGAAATCTTCTCTATACTAGTAAAAAGTCTGTTAAGAAAAGCAGGCAGCTATTTATGCTACAGAATCGAAATACAACTTTTAAAGTGTCAACTACCTTCCTATACAGTAAAGTATGTGAAAAATAACATTTAATATAATTGCTAGTAAACTTATCACATGACCTATTTGTTCAACATAACTCTTTGGGTTTGTGATATATTTGGATTAATTTGTGGTACACTGTCTTTCTTCCGTATTTCAGTTTTCATCCCAAACACTCAACCTGAAGTGCCAATCTAGCATTTGCCCAAACTGCCACACTGGTTTCCAGGAATGTCCCTCTATCACTTCACTCCAGTTAAACTGTCCCACTAATAATAGTCTCCCTTTATCAGACCAGGCCAACCTCCACTTACTATACGAACCAAACAATTCACAGGGATAACATCCACAGAGAAAACGTCAAGTGAACTAAGAGGATCAAATTTGAACTTGAGTTTACCAGGCAGACAGTGTTGCAATGCAAAAGAGGTACAGGAACAAGCCCTTTGGAAAAGGCTCCTCTCCCCAGCAGTGCAGCAGAGGGATGGCAAAAGCACGTGCTTATCTACTGACCAGAGCTCTGCTGGGAAATCCCACTCTGCAGAGGGCTCCTTACTGCTCCCAGTACACAGTGCTCTTCAACCCCAGCTCCTCTCTTCCCCCCCCCAGTGTCATCAGCCTACTCTGTGTTGCTCCAAACACATCACTGCCAAACTTAATCCTTTTTCTGCTCCCCTATAAGTAGCTCTAGTTTTCTGGTTTTAATCCACACGTACTTTAGAAAACAAATAGCAAAACGCATGTAAATTATGAGGTTTATTTTGCTGATGCTTGAAAACGTTGATAACAGCTATCAAAATATTTTAGACCAGAAGGGCCACCTTTTAGAGCTATAGAAACTAAAGCAAAATATTTACTAACACAACAATTTCTATACAACTCTTATAAAAAAATAAAATCACTCACCATGAGCACATTTTCCTCCTCTAAACCCACAAAATCCAAATAGAAGTATAATAAAAAGTACTCAAATAAGTATTTTCAACACTACATTTCCAGCCTATACAAAAATAACACCAGATTTAAATTCTGACTTGTGGTTTGCAATTAAAGAGAAGATGTCTGTACTTAAATAGGCTTCATCTTCAGAAAGCAGAGCCATATATTCCTATTTACATATTCTGAAATTAAGATCATCTCCTAAGAAAACTGAATCAAAATATCAAGACCCAAACTAATAGTCAATATTATGTAAACACGTTAAAAAATGAGAAACAAGAAAATATAACTACACTATGCTGTAAACTCGTATCTTAGACTAAGATTAACGACAAGGAAATACATCGGTGCCTCCTTACATGAGAGCATCAACAGAACAGGATTTTTTCTATTTACTTACAATTTTCTCCTGCTTTTCAGTCAGAGTGAAATAAAAAACTTGGCCAACTACACTCTGTTTCCACTCCCTGCCACCCCCTCCTGCATTGTGCAGCGATATTTGGAGCAGTGCAAGCAATGTAAATACACGTAAAAACGCGACAGGCGGCTGTCCCGCATTTCCCCGCGGTAACTCGGAGGGCCAGCTGGACACAAAAACCCCGGTAATTCCCCAGGAAGCCCATCAGCCGTCCCTCCTCATGGCTCCTCTCCACACCGCTCCTCTTACATAATCAAAGGAAAGAAAAATAGGTTAAATGCACGAAGGCAGAAGGAGCTGATGAAATCCCACGGTGACAGTTTCTTTTTTCCTCCCTCCCTCCCCCTGCGGCGGGGGGTGCGAGCGGAACCGGGTCACCCCCCCCCGCTCCCTGATGTCATTTCCCCTCCCGCCCGGCCGCCTCCCCCGCCCCGCCGCACCACCGGCCCCATTACACAAGTGCCCGGGGCAGCGGGGCCGGCCCGGGGCACACCACGCTCC
>JAWWMP010000167.1:8095010-8141784 GCA_035047865.1 Dendrocincla tyrannina
GCGGGGCACGCCGGGAGCTGTAGTGCGCGGCGGGCGGGCCCCGCCAGACCCCGCGGGCGGGACACAGCGCGGCCGGGGGACACGCACCCAGCCGGGACACGGCCTGGCACGGGGACCCGCGCCCAGGGGACACGGCCCGGGGGCCTCCGCTCACCGTGTGGCGGCCCCACCCCGTGAACGCCCGGGCCCGGCGGGGCTCCAGCGGTCTCGGGGCACCCCCGGCGCCGGGACAGGACAGGGCAGGGCCGGGCCCTCCCCGGGAGCTGGGCTGGGCGCGGAGCCCGCCGCGCACCCACTTCATTAAAAGTTTGCGGTGCCGCGGGCCGGGCCGGGCCCCCGCGGGCGCCCCCAGCGCTGCGCGGGACTCACCGCGGCACTGCCCGCGCAGCCGTCGCCACAGCCGGGCCCCCCTCCCCGCCCCACGGAGCTGGCGGAGCCCCGCTCCCACACTGCCACTGCCGCGGGTCGTGCCAGCCGCCCACGTGTGCGCCAGGTTCCTGCACACCTTTGAGGCTTTAATTAATGGTACTCACCGTGCAGCGCGGAAATAAAGGCTCCACCGAGGATGTGTCGTGCAGGTTATCAAACAAACCCCAAATCCAACATTTTACACTCCATAGGCGGTATGTCGCAAAACTCTGGAGAACTCAGGATGTGCAACTAGAAAAACAATGTATTAAAAAAGAGCATCACATCTTCAAAGGAGCCACAAACTCAAAAAGGAAAAAAAAAGCATGAAACAGAAACCCTTCTACAACCATGAGCCCAAAATGGCTTCACAACGTACTCATAGTAGCCGTCCATTGCTGGAGGCTTTACACTACAGGTCACAAATGCAAAACTTTAAAAAAATTCTGTTAGGCTGATTTCACTGCACAAAAAAGGATAGAGTTGTTTCAATACTTCTAGTTAAGAAACATTACTTTTGTCTTAATTTTATATTTGATCAGTGCAAAATCACTGGCTTTCAATAAGGACATTCAAGACTGTGGGTTTGTTTAGTGGTCCTGTGAGTAAATCTGGTCTTTACTTGATACCTACCAATGTGTTGGTAGCTTTTAGGTATTACTTCTGAAGGAAAAACACTCTGCATGTGCTCTCTAAAGCCAGCATAAAACGGGTGCTGCCAGAGAAAGTGAAAATAAAACTGACTGGGTCTAATGAGATGTACAAGCTTCATTTGAAATATGGTTGGGGTTTGCGTTGTGTTTCAGAGAAGGTTTACAAGCTCATCTGTATCTCACCACCTGACTCAGTTATTGAAGACCCCCTGAAAAAAGATTACAAACTTTGAAATTCATAATTTGAATATAAAAAGTGAGAACATCATTTTCCTGTGAGTACTCTTGATCAGAGCTTCTAAGGAGCATATTTAAACTTGAAGTGTAAAATGGAGAGTTAAACCAGTTGGAATTTTGCATAGTCTTGCTTGATGACTAACTGATCTGTTAGACAAAGAGGAAAACATGAGACTCTGAGAGCTCAAAACACTTTGAGGCTCTGTGAAGCCCTTTACAACATTAAAGTTTGTCCTGATAATCAAAAAAAGTGAAGAATATGGCCATAGTAAGGAAGTGACACCAAGTAACTATTAGGAAATAGTTTGTATTTTGATGTGACAGTAAAAGAGTTTACATTAAATTAAATCTGTTCCTAACTTAAAGCCTGGGCTACCTAAGTCACTTTGTAATTTAGAGGGTTTTGCAGTCTAATGCTAGTAATTGGATGTCATTTGAAAGCTCTCACACACCTTATACCCCTTGGATAGCTTCATATTTCCACCAGTATTTCCAGTCTTTGCCAGCTCTCCATACAGAGTGATCCAAACCATTGCAGATTTATGGTCATGATGGAATTTCCCATGACTAACAGAGGATAAATTAAATTCATTTATGTGCTGCCTATCCTATCTTGGTTATCAGCAGAAGTCTGTAAGTCTAATAAAGCCTTTTACTAGGATGAAAATGTTGTGTTCAAGAACTGCAGAGAGGGGCCAGTTTTACTGCCCCCAACATACTTTCGATACTTTTGAAAATTCCACACCTTGACAGTTAACATGTTAAGCCTTTCTGTTTTCATTTTCCTCTGGCTTACCTCAAATATGCAAGTAGCAAGGCAGAGCAAACAAAAGCCAAATCCCATCTGTGTTTGGCAGTAGGTAAGTTTCATTCTCAGAGGGTGGAATACAACAGGCATCTTATGCTTTTTGTGAAATTCCATTACTGTTAGTTGCCATCTCCCTTCACAGACACAAAAAAAAAAAACAAAACAAAACAAAGAACTCAAAACAAATAAAAAACCCACAACAAAACAAAAAAACCCTCACCAAAACTCAACCACAGAAAACCTTTTACAAAAAAAGCAGCACATGAAATACTGCAGGTTGACATCTGCCTGCATGAGAACAGCACTGGGAGATAAGCAGCCACCTTACAACTGTAGTTTTTCCACCTTCACACTTTTCTGGGAAAGCCGTAAGTGAATCCTACAGCTTCCCATTACTGTTCACAACAAGAGAAACCACCATCTTTGCTATTTATAATAAATTCAGAAAGTCCTGAAAAGCACAGCTCAACTCCATCAAAGCTAGACATAAGAGAGATAAAAGTATAATAGTAGAAGGAACATATAAGAGGGACAGAACACTTATTTGGATACATCACATCTTAATACACTCTAGAACCATCAAAGTTGTCTTTTTGGGATTCTGGGCCAAGAGAAGAGAACAAAACAGACTTTTCAAAATGAGCTGAAACCTACTACAAACTCTCTCATATAATTCAGTCTTGAGGCAGCCATTGAAACATTTTAAACTGTTTTGGTTTCTTCCAAAAGAAAAAGTAGGCAATGAAGTAGGAAAATGGAAGGTTTCCCATGCAGCAGATACCCTTGGGGCAGATGAAGACAGTCATGCCTTCCAGAAGCTGTCAGGAAGGTTTCTCAGTAATGCCTCATGGACAAAACCTAGCACTTGACAGTAATATCAGCTTAACTGAGGCTCAAGACTTTAAAAGGACTGTAGCACTAGGTATCCTTCCTACCAAGTACATAAGTTAACAGCACAATACATCCCTGCTCCACCCCTTTTCCCACAAAAGGACACTGAGCTCAATAACCCATTGCCCCATTCCCTGCAAGGTGCTGCCCAGGAAGCGAACAGCAGCTCCCAGGAGGGCTCATCCCATTGCTTCTGGTGCCCACAGTGCTCCCCTCACAGCCACTCATTATCTTCTCCTTTGCCTCTTCCTCGTCCTTCTGTGTCTCAGCCTAGTCACTATTTGCTTCCCAAGTCCTCGCCAGCCTCCTCTGGTACTTCCTTCTTGTCCAGGTGGAAGGGATGGGGGTGAAGAGGATGTCCTGCTGCACTCACAATTGCTGCAGTGCTTTCATATGCCGAATAGCACCATTTAAAACGCTAGACATTTTGGTGCTTTTTTTGCTTTTTCTTTGCAAAATGTCAATCTCCTCCTGTTGCTGTCCTTCAAATGTCACGGGGCACACCCGGGTGAGAGCACACAGGCCCTTGCCATTTCAATTCACTGGGGCTAGAATTTCCCCCTTGCTATTTGCATAGCAAAGGTGAAGGAAGGGGAAAGAGCCACATTCAGTAACTAATTACCGTACTTCAGCCAACTTCTCCAAAAATAGTCACTCACACGTTAGTATCAGTATGAAGGCGGCTGGAGGAAGTGCAGCAACACCACCCACAGCAGCTCCCCGGGCACTGGGCAAGAGCAGCTGCAGCAGGACAGATGTGGGGGCTGACCCAGGCTGCTACCAGGTGCCCACCGAAGCCACTCTGTCACCACCCTCCTTAGCTGCACACAGGAGAGAAAATATAACCAAAGCCTCATGGGTTGAGATAAGGGCAAGGAAAGGTCACTCAGCAATTGCTGCCACATGCAAAACAGAATTGACTTGGAAAAAGTAGTTTCTTATAAATCAAGTCAGAGTAGGATAATGAGAAATAAAACTAAATCTTAACACACCTCCCTCCCACACCCCCCTCTTGCCAGACTTAACTTTGCTCCCAATTTTCTCTGCCTACTCGCCTCTCTCACATGTTCTCATTCCTCTCTCCAGCTGCAGTACTGCAGTTTTCTTCTTCACTTCTTACATCCATTATTGTGGTGATGCTGCCACCACTGATGATGGGCTCAGCCTTGGCCAGTGGTGGGCCCATCTTGGATCTGGCTGGCGTTGGCTCTATTGGACATGAGAGAAGCTTCTGGCACTTCTCATAGTGAGTTATTTCCAATGGATAATGTACTGCTTATTTCTGACACTGAACCCTGAGGAGAAAGACTGAAAGGCATTCAAACAGGGGATCTTTATAGAGTTTTGGATCATATTTCTCAGTATTTGCATCATAACATAACTATCTCCTCATATGAGGTGGTCAAGGCATTAAATTTAGTAACTGAAAGGTTAAAACAAGCACTGCTGGACAGAATAAATAAATGCTTATATGAGTGCAAAGGGCCAGTTCTCCACAATTAATTAATAAATAAATTCATAGAAAGAAAAGAGTTCCCTGGATCATGACATTACTGAGGCAGGCCCAGGCAGCCAGCAGAAAGTTATGCTACTCCTCCTCTGTGGCCTGCCCACCCATCTGTTGCAATCACAAGAGGCTACATCACCTCTGCAGTGTAAGAGCCTCTGGAAAGACTAGTTTTACTCGATGAACCAACAGTAGTCATTCACCTACGGGTAAATTCTCAGTGGTTTTCTGTGCAGTTTTTTCCCTAGGTGATCAGCCTGCAAGTCTACTGGAAAAACCTGTGGTGAAACACTAGTGGGAAAATCAAAAAGTAGCTTTCACCTTGTTATAATCATCAAGGTCAGAACTTTATTCTACCAGGCACTTTATCCCAGCAAGCTCTGCTGAGAAAGTAACCACCTGAATTGTTTCCCACTGAAGATTTTACAATGTGCCAACATATTTCAGGGAAAACAAAAAAAAAACCAAACCAAAGGCATTTGTAGTAAGGATGCAGCCTATCTTAAAAAGCCTCAAGGAAAGTCTGGCTTCTTTGGTCCTTTGAACAAAATAAGTTCCCATTGTTTTGTTAAGGAATAAAAAGGGGCTGACTCTCTCAAATGCCTGAGATCTTTTGCAGCCTTATAGGAGGACCAGACTGAATACCGACGATTTCCCATCTCTGAATTCTTTTGGGCTCCTTTAAGATCCTATTGGTTTACATTATTATTGAATTTCTGTCTCCCTTTACAGCAGCAGCCCTTCAGGAAAGCTACCGAAGTGCACCAACATAGTGCTTGTTGGGCAAAGAGAAATATGGGAACACAACAAGAAGCTGGTGTTTTAAATTGTTCATAGAACAAGCTCATTGGTGGAACTGTCATTGTCCTATTCCTCCTTTAGCAACAGGGGAACAGCTATTTCTCTCACTTATTTTGCTACTATGCTTCCTTTATCTTTTAAAAAGGGCAAGCATGTGACCAACATTTTATGTTCCTATGTCCTCTTATGCGGTTTTTATGTGCAGATGCTCTAACCTGTAAATTAAACCTCAAAAGGTAATGTTAGAAGATTTTTGTTTTCAGCTTTGTATTTCCCAAGTACCTGTTTATAATTTTCAGGAAGAGTAGAACTTGCCCAGTAATTAAGGACTCCTACAGCAGTTACAAGACATTAAATCCCAGCAATAGCAGATCAGCAACTGTATTGGTGCATGAAGACCACTTTGTGTGGCCATTCAGGGTTGTGTGCAATGCCACAAAGGACAGCAACACAAACTACAACTGGAAAAGAAAATCCACAGAGAATTAAAGCTAGTGAGACAAATGAGGTCTGGATGGACATGTCCCTGAATGTCAAGATAATGTGTTTTCTAGAAAATTAAGCTGACAAAATGAAAATTTAAAAAAAAATTAAATTAAGATTTCCTCATGGGAATGTAGGAGGCAACAATATACCATTGGTGACTTCACTACCTTTCTCCCAGAACACAGCCCTGAACAAGTTACTTTCACCTTTACTCAGATTACAATGCAGCACCATGAGGAAAAGCTGCAATGCCTTTTGCTTCTTGCACAAGGCCCTGGTACATCCAGGGCCATGCATTGTGCGAGTTCTACAAACCTGTTCACACCTGAGGTTCGCTGCATACAATGTAATCACACCCCATTGAACGGTCAGAGATCACCCTGCAGCATCAATAGAGGGCCTCCTAACAAGTGCTGGCAGAGTACATTCAGAAATGTATTTTAAGATGATAACAAAAGGCTAAAAACAACCTGTGCACTGCCTGGTTCTTTAGACATATCAAAGAAATGACTCATTACTGGATCTAGCCCCATGCAAGGGCAACAGAGCAGGCCGTGCATTTACCGTCCAAAAGCACATTATTATTCTAATAATGCACTGGCCTGCAGGCAGTCTCCTTATGCTATGCTTCTCTGCTGGATCTGTGACCTTGAAATTCTGAGATAAATGTTTACTGTGCATCAAATTCTTTTCTTTTTTAGGTCAATTGAAAGAAATTGAAGGAACATATTGATGCAAGAGCTTAGGCACAAACTAAGATGCTTCAACTAACTCAAAATGTCTCCTTACTGGTTTTTATGAAGAATAAACCTTGTACCATACCTGGAGGAAAACAAAACCTAACTCACCTTTTTTATTTTGATGTGTGATAGCAAGTGGCTTGAACAATATACAGTAACCACAGGTATCTGCTTGGTGCTTTCCTGTGCCTTTCAGACAGTAAATACTTAAGCATACTTGAAAACTCATTTCAATCAAAATACCTTTGCTGTTCACCTGTTAAGCAAACACAACAGACAAGAACAGCAGTTCATTAAAAAAGAAAAAGTTATTCCATGGGCTACTTCAGTTCAACCCTAAGCAGTCCTCTTCAGCACTGTGCTGTGTCTTCTAATACAATGTGTAGGCAATTTCCCTCCCTAAATGCTTCCTCAGTCTTGCAGAGAGCTGCTCGGTGGCTGACAGGTCCTTCCCATCCCATTCAGTTCCCAGACTGTAATTTTCAAGACGGATCCCCCAGAAAAAAAAGGGGGGGAGAGAGGGAAGAAAATAGAAAATATTATTTAGGTCCTTTGGCTTGATTTTCCATTTTATCCCCACCACCAAATGCAAGATTGGGTGAGGGCTGAGCAATCATACAGGACTTCTAACTGGTCTCATCTTTGCATAAATTAATCACTTTGTTCATTATCAGCTTGGACCAGATTCAGACATGCTATAGAGGAAAAAAAAATTAGAATTCTTTCTCAATCCATCGAATAATCCATCAACAGTCATCAGTAGCTGAGACAGGAAAAAGCATATTTGAAAGAGCATTGATCACTGTTTTTCATTTTTATTGGATGTACATCAGTATGTACAACTACGGAATGTTTCTCTGTGAAATAAAGGTTCGATTAAGCAAACGTTGTTTTAAAGTAATAGTAGCTCTCTGCTGGGCTCCAGTGACACCTACTGGTAAATAAAGATGTTACCAAACATTTCTTGAGAATGTAGCAGCATTGATTCACGCACCTGCCCTTAGGATCACTAAAAAAATTTTTTTCAGCAGCTCAGGCTATGAACTGTGTTACAATCCAGTGTAAGAGTTAATGAAACTTGTGTTTATTTTTCAAAACAGGATTTTGACTCCATCAAATTATTAACTCCTTGAAACTGCATTTTTATCACTCAAAGTATTTTCAAGTCATCCATTTTGTTGCTGACAGAAGTAGATTGAGATAGGCCAGTGGATTTTTGGCTTACTAGACTACAGTGGAACACGTTTCCCATGATTTTTCCTCATAATTTCATTAATATAACTACAGTCAAAAAAACCCTAGTACATCTCCATTTGCTTTCAACAGCATACCTTTTAGCATAGATTCCAAAAATGAAGATCTCATCAGTAGCACAACTGTCTGAACTCATGGCTTTGCTTCCGACACATCCTTGCTGTTTGTAGTGCTGAACTGGTTTGTCACAGCTGTGTTAGTCAGGTAGGCCACACAGATATTTCTGAATGTAACTTCAGCCAGCACTTGTACAAGTATAAATATCAATAAACTCCCTCAGTGACAATTGGGGTGATTCAAATAAGGTATTTCCAGTGGCCTTTTAGCAAAAACTGGTACAAGCAGCTCTGTCTATGGTGGACATACAGCTGTCACATTTTTACATGCCTTTTGATCACAAAATGCAGCCAAGGGTAACCAGTTTCCTTTCAGATACTTGAATTTTATTTTTTTAGAAAAATAAAACATCGCTACAAGTCTAGAAAAACCCCCACATTATACAAGGCTTTACCCACAGAAAATGGATGCAATATGCATGGTGTGCATTCAGAGGCACCACAGCTCCCAGCTGGAACACGCAGAAGCAACACAACAAGCAAAAGCAGTTCTACTGCTCTGTGCACCACACTCATCTCCCCATCTGCATTAGGCTCCACTATGTAAACTAGTTCAGAGTATGGGCATATTTCTATTTCTGTTTGAGAAAACCTGTGATTGAGGGTTTGGTTTTTTTTGAGATTGACAGGGAAATAACATACACAAGATTTTCAAATCACAGTCTTGCCCAAGAGTTGGCAACAACCCTCACCGATGGAGGTCTAGCCACTCACAGAGCCTCAGGAAACCTTGCCCTTACTATATCTGGCAGGCTTAGAGTTGTCTCACTTTCATCCCTAACACTGAGGTACGTTCAGATATGGCTGAACAAAGCCACATGAAGTTTTTGTCTTTGTCCTGCAAATCCTTCTTTCAAGGAACTGAACCTTCCTGTCCAAAACCCTATTTTGGTGAAGTCTACCAGTCTCCAGTGCAAACTGTCCCAAGAAAAGAAAAATGCCATGTGGAGTGGTGAGTCAGCATGGCAATGAGCACCCACCACCACAAAACAGCACAGATCCCAAAGTATCAGCCCAGGAGTCTCAGATCAAAGAATGCACAGAGTTTTTGTGGACCAAACTTTAAGTAGAAAAATCACTCCTGACAGAACATATCAGCCAGATTTGCTTATTCCAGGCAGAATATTATTATAGGATACTGGAGAGCAGAGACAGACAGGAGCAAGGCAGCTTAGTTCTGTGGTAAAATACTTACCAATTAAATGCTGATCCCAGTACTTAGCAACAAAAAACTTTAAGCAAGAGTATAAAGAAAACAATTTCTAAAGGCAGTGTAGAGCCATTTTTAGAAGTCAGGCTATAAATCTCTTAAGTGATAGTTCAACACTGATTCTTACAAACATGTCCATAATAATGACTTCACAAACCCATGTACATAATTAGAATAAGATGATATTAGAGAAATTGCAGATTGAAGATCTAGTCAAAGAACATAATTTTTGTTTTTAAACATGATGCATTAAACTTCATCAGAACAGAACTATGCATGATCCCATGGAAATCAGATGCCCAGCTGTTACTCCCTGGTCCTCTTCATTCAGGCCCTGGGTTAAGCACAACTTCTGTGAAGTGCAATGTCAGGTAAACTGATAGGAAGTTGTCATGGTGACAAGCAAATGCAAATAAATAGTTGCACATAAAAAGAACAAGCCCATAAAAATCAAAGAGACTTTGTATTCATACCTTGATTAAACAGAGATTCACATAATAGAATATAATTATTAAACCAGGATTAATGCTTTTCATAAATTAGATGTTAATTTCTCCACATGTAGAGCAAAAATATTTAGATGAAATGGAGGAAAATCCATCTAGTCAAAGATAAGTGGGAAGCTTTCCTTGGCAAATGAGGGAAGCCCAAGTAACCTATTTCCAAGTTTCCATTTAAACCTAGTAGTTTAAACGTCTCATGATTTCAAAAAAGACAAGCCCAAAGATATTTTTTATGTGAACAGATACTGCACTGTCTTCTTGAAGCTTCAGGCTTAGAGGCAGATTTTTCCTGCAGCTGCAGAATGCAGTCAACAAGCTCACTCTGTTCCAGGGCTGCTATTCAGAACCTTTTGGGCAGCAATGAAAGAAGATCACATCAATTTCATGCTGGTTTTGCTCCTCTACAAAGATACAAGCAGTAGATGCAGAAACGAGTCATGCCTAGATTGCAGGGGAGGAAGATGTGTCAAAGTCCTTAGGAAAATAAGGTATAGAAGATTTAATCCAACAAAACTTTTACTTCAGACTACTTTTTGGTAACATGGCACTGCTTTTGTAACAGCCTATAGTCTGGCTGAGTTACAGACCTTGAGGTCCACATGCAATTCATACCACATGAGTAGGGCCCTGTATTCCTGCTGGAACAGATTTTACAGACATTGGCCTTGTCCCTGTCAGCAGCACTTCACCTGTGGCCCACGTAGGTTCTCAGCATTATGTTCTGCATCTGCCATTACTCCTGAACTACAATCCAACACACTTGTTTTACAATATGAATGTAATAATAAGAGAAAATCCAACTGCATATACAGAAGCACCTTTTCAGGCAGGCAGAAGAACAAGGTGGCCAGAGAGGCTGTGTAGTTCCCATCCCTGAAGGTTTTCAAACCTAAGTAGATAAAGCCCTGAGCAGTTGGGTCTGATCTCAGAGGTGACCCTGCTTCAAGCAGAAGGTTAGATGAGAGCCCTCCTGAGGTCCCTTCTCACCAGGACTTAATAATTCTATGATAAACTACATATCCAAGTAAGTGCCAAGTGATCCATATGCTACTAGAAAATGGCTCCATATATGCACACACACACTGATACCTACATATTAAAATACATGAACTTCAACTCTCTATGACTTTAAGAGCCTAAATTAGAGCCCACAGTATACCTCATTTTTTGTAACATCAATGCTGTAGGTTAGGATGGCTGCAGTGCATGAATAGAGAACACAAGTGTCAGCACTCACTGGGTTGTTCAGCTCAATAGGATAAGTGTACATAGTTAGACATTGTTTTTGCAGTATTCCAAGGGGGAGAATATAAAGAATTAATAGCAATTTGGAGGTGCATGGATTGCCTTTGTTTTGCCACTAGTTAATAGCAAACTATCATTTAGAGAGTTAAAAGTCTTGGAAGAAAAGCTTGGTAAAAAGCAGCTCATTGAATAGATATCAGAATGGCCATAATCAGAGTTAGCCATGCTGAGACACAGACTTCCAAAATTAGATAAAAGTACAGGCACAGAGCTAGAAAAGCAAGCTGTTGCAATGGAGTCTGTCAAAATCCAGTTACCAAACTTTGTCATATTTTTATGGGCACTCAGCAATCTCAACTGAGTACATTGATGTTATATTAAGCTTATGTCCTGTTTATTTGTACTTATTTTTCATCTTTCATGCTAAACTCCAGAAATCTAATCTGTATTTTTCTCTACAGCACAAGGAAGTTAGTGTGGAGCATGCCCAATAGTAGCATTGGGCATCCAAAGTGCCCTCAGAATGGTAACCTGGACATAAAAAAGAACAGAACTTCAAAAATAAACTGCAGGAACTGCCCCTGGTTAAACAGGTTTGAAGTGCAACCTTTGATCTGCTTCAGGCCGTACTTGTCTGTTTCCCTGATTCCAGATGAAGTCTGATCTCTTTACAACTGGCAAGTCCTCCCCTTTCCCTCCCAGAGGAGCAACTTTGACTTAGTTGGTGGCCACACCTGGACTGCAAGCAGGGTGTCTGTGGCCTGAGCCTGCACACTCAAACCTGCTCTCCATCAGGTAGGGGACTCTCCATCAGGTAAAGGCCAGAACTGCCACAGTGTGCCTGCTGCTGGCACCCAGTGTAGCCAGGTGAGAGCAAACTGGTGTGACTCCAGCAAACCTGCTCTCATATCCTTCCACGAGAGACACGTGAAAAGGTGCAAGGCAAGCACAGACCTCTTTCCTCTCTGGTCATAATTCACTGTACTTTACAATCAACATCTACTGTTCTGCTTGTCGGTGAGTTATGAGTCAGAAGACTTCAGCACATTACTTCCTAGAGAGCAGGGATTAAACTATCTGGGTTTTTTTTGCCACTGAAAAGATAAACAGCCAGTCTCCAAGGAAACAGATCTATTCCACAAGATGTTAAAGAGGACAGCTTTGTACTTTGATCACAGCTACCTTCTTGTTCAAATACCTCATTATATGTTTATGCTGAAAACTAATAAGGAAACACTATTTTACCAAAGTGTTGTACTTCAAGCCTGCTCAGCCTGAAGTAGTTAATTCAGTTGAATTTTGAAGTCCTGTTCTTCTACATCCAAATTAAGAATATTCTGCATCCAGAAAGATTTTACATGTTACTATAACGATGGCTGCACCACATTAGACTGTAGATCCCTTTAATGCAGTATCCTGCCTCCTGCCTAGGAAACAGCTCAAGAAGAGGGCGAGTGTGTAGTAGTTTACAACTGATGCAGGAGAGCACCAACCTGCCTCCCCCACGTCTGAGTGCCCTGTGCTCAAGGCCAGCTTAGACACACTGCAGCTGTATCACTGGGTCAGGCTCACCTGCAAGACATCAGGGCTCCCTCCATTGCACTTTAAGCTGCATTTAAATTCAGACCCTCACTGAGCAGGTCTGAAGTGTACCATTTAATCCCAAAGTATGTTTTAGGCAAGCCTTATTATGTATGACGTGCCTTGCTGATCTGGATCCTGACTCAGCTTTCCCACTAGACCTTGGACACCTCACGACTATGGATTTGTGTGGTGATCACTGTGGCCTGCCACTGGACCTTCTCGCAAATCTTGTGGGATTAGCCACTTCCTATATCTGCCTTGCTGTCCTTTCCAGTGCTCAGCTTGCCTACCTTGCAGAGCAGCCCATGCTTGCTGCTCTCTCATGGCAATCTCTCTTTGGAACAAAACAGGAAACTCAAATTTAACCTAATATAAAACTAAACAGCAATTTAGTAATAATTAAAGTGATTTGGAAAAGCCCTTGATGAATGCAGTTCCTGCTCCCAGGTTCTTCTTCACGCTCCATTAAGGAAGCATAAAATCCAAGTTTTCATATATTCTAGGTACAGAACAATTTAGGACAACTGGCCCATAAAAGCAACACTCGAGTAAAAAGTAAGATCGGTCTCCTCTGCAGCTTTCTTTACACATCTCCTGGCTGCAAACCTGCTGCATGCCTCTGGCACTTTATAGAAGAAATCAAATTCAGTAATCAGTAGGAAACAGAACTAGCAGTGAAAGCAATGATATTCATGCAGTGCAATTTACAACAAGGCATTCTGCATGAATTAGTATTTTCCTTAATTATCTGTAATAGGAAATCCCAAGATTCTCAGCTGGCCCTGTCAGTCAATATTAACTACAGACTTGGAAAATTATATAAAAATAGAAAGGAAAATGAATCCTGCAAAGGCAGCAGTAGTACTTAACAGGGAATGCAAATAGAACTTCACTGGGAACGGCTCTATTGGCATTGTTGGTCCCATCCCACTGCGGAGCTTGCCAACACACCACACACCAATCCAACATGACATCCAGTTAACTTGCAGCTCTCACACAGTGCCAAAAGACTACCAGAGACAGAAAGATTGGTCAAAGCAGCAAGTCCAGAGCAGCACATGATGATTATCCACCTATGCTCACCTTTTAACATGCAGTGGTTCTTCTTTTCAAAACTCTGAAGATATGATCATAAAGGTGATGTAGGTCTGCAAAGAACTGTGTAAGGCATACTCTGGATTTTGCCAGGTTGAGGACATTCTGCATTTGCTGTTCTCTAACATCAAGGGGTCCATTGTTCCATATGTCAGATCCGGCTGTCTAACAGCCAGTTGCTTGCTACAAAAGATGTAAACTGCACCTAGTAAGCAGAGACTCTGGGGGCTTGGCTTGGGGTAGGATTGCCACTTGGAGATATTAGGTGGTCCCACTTAAGGCTTCAGAGTCCAGCTGGCACAGACATTCCTCAGACTTCATGACAAAGTCCACCTGCAATTCCACAGGTTCAAGAGCACCAGCTATCAAATAGGGCAACTACAGACACCATCTACAGGCTTCCAGACCAGCCAAGCATACTTATCTTCACCAAGTAGCAGCTATAGAAGGCAGGTCTTACAGCATCTTGCAGAGCATTACTCCTTCTGCACAGTCATAGCTGTAAGCATCATGAAAACCAGCAAACCAGACACTTCTCCATTACTCATACAAAAATAAAGTATGCAGTCAATCCTATCATCATTCCCCATTCGGTCTGTTTCATCTGATCACTATTCTTCTAGGATTTCATGCCCACATCCATCTCTCCTTACCACATTCCTTCTCTTCCTTTCCTAAATCTCCCGTATTTTCTACTGTGGCTTCTCTGACATGTTTCAAAGGAGAATGGATGGCACACCAATGCAGCTATGCTGCATCTCCATCGCTGTACTTGGCTTTCATCCAGCTTGATACAACTTTGCTCTCTGACTATATCAGCAGTTTCATTTTGTCTAAAGCATTGGAGTTCCTTTCCTTTAAAAGGAAGCAACCACAAACGAGTGAATAACTAGACTAAGAACTTTGTTCCCTCCTCACAGGCAAATCCCCAGCAGCAGAAGACTAGCCCAATGCACACCACCATAGAGCACGCCATCACATTGCTTTGCTTCCTACAAGCCAGTATTCAAATCAAGCTTACACATTCCCAACAGCCTTCAGGGAAGGCATTCATCATCAGGTGACAACTTACTTAAACCTTACTTTATACTTAAAAAATATATATGTTTTATCACAATACATTTTAAAGTTTTATTTCACCTCCAAAAGACTCCCATAAACATTTGATGTCTCTTTCAGGAGAGGAGTTAACTCAAGTAATTTCATTCCAAAAGAGCACAGTCAATCCTCTTCTACAGAACTGCATTTGCAGTCAATTAACAGTGCACTGTGTCATGCTAACTTCAAAATACCTAAATCCATTGTTTGCTCCCAACCTATTCTGTTATATAATTTGTGCCTTGGAAACTGTCCATGTAGGTCCTGTCATAAAACCAGTGGAAATTTCTTCTATTGAGTAGGTTTGAATGGCTCTGCTGGTTGTGTAAGTGTACCTAAGAGTTACACTGTAAAAAGGCCTTGATGTGCTAGAGTATTACCACTTCCACTGTTTGCAAGTGTCTGTCCTTATATACAAAAGCCTATGTATATTTCATATTTACTTGATAGCTTACAATGCATCAGTCATTAAGGATCATTTAAGATAAACATGAATCTAAAGGTTTTTCTACACACAAAAAAGAAATGTTCTTAATTCAAATTTAAGTAGCTACGAAAACAAACAGGACTTGCTTTCAGCCTCAGTTTTCCTACACACATTAAATAAAAGCTCCTACCCAAAGTTAATAGCCAACCTGTCATTCCTCCACAGGTATTTCTTTATTTACCTTGTATGTTATTGTTACCCTTCCTTGGAGAAAAACAAACAAACAAAAATCCTAAATATAGCAATCTATAAGCTAAAGTCAAACAACATAAAGAAGTTGCACCTCTCCCATGAATGATCTTTTTTTCTGTCAGGGCAAGACTGTTGCTTCTGCTACTGTTATGACAAACCTACACTCACTAATTTACACAGAGCATTGGGGCCTGAAAGCACAAGAGGAGAAGGCAGGGTCCTGCTCTGCCAAGGGCTGTTGGTGTTGCAAAAGGGACCACAAAAGCATTTCCCACAGAGCAGAAGACTTCGAAACTTTCTGAGAGCAGATAAACAGATCATGTAGACTGGGGCACAATCTTGCTCTATACTGATGCAAAAGAAACATACCTGATACATAAGTCCTAACTGAAAACAGGACTGTAAAAAATTCTTCTATCTCAAAAAGAAGATATAATTTTCCTTCCTTGTATTTCCAGAGTATCTGGTAGAATCAGACAGGGTTGACTAAATCACTTTAAATATTTTCCATAACAACACCTTTGATAATCATCATTAGTATCTCTGAATGCTAATAAATAGTTTCCACACGCTGTAAACATCTGATCTGTTTTGCATAATTATACTGCTGAGGCAGCTTCTGCTGCTGTAGTCCCCTTCTGATGAGGCTGCCCCTGCTGCAACGCTGGACCCCTCCCAGGCTACCAGGCAGTTCCAACCAGCAGCTGTAGTTCTGCCTTCAGCAAATTCATACCCACAAACACAGAATTTACTACTGACTTTTTCTTTAGTAGTAACCATGAGGCAGAATTAATTTCCTTTTTTTCTTTCTGGAATAACATAGCCTTTTGTGCAAGCAAGGACAGACAGGCCTTCTAGATGAAGCTGGGACTCAGGCAGCCCCTATTTCTGCTGTGGACTTTCTGAAAAGCTTTATGTAACTCTTAATTCACAGCTGACTTCTGAGCTACAAGAAGATGATACTACTTTTGCCTTCCTGCCTTTTTGGTCTTTCTTCTGTGTGGTTTTGGTTGGGAGGAAACCCCCTTTTTCAACACTCTTACAATGCAAACCTGCTGACCCTTGCAGTCTTTTATAGCTTCTCACTAAAAAGAGCTCATTCTGTGGTGAGAAATGTGGCACTGGGGAAAAGGGAATGTTATTACTTCCCTTTCCTCAGTAGCCTGCTTTATGAGAACAGCATCTGGCATAGCAGGCCTCCCTCATAAAATGTGGTAGGACCTGACCAGAGAGGTCACATTTGAGTTGTAGTTTGGCCAATAACAAACCTTCACCTTCTCACATTTTTGAGATAAGACAGACTTAAAATACTCCTGCAGTACTCTGGCACCACATGGATTGTCCTCTCATTATTATACTTCTGGGATTTGACAACAGGGGCTACATCAAACACCAAATAAAGTAGAAATCCTCACTAAAACAATTGCCCTGTAACTGCTTTCTGAAGCAGTAAAGGCAACCAAAGCCACTCTGGCTCCTGAACAGCTAGTAAGAAAACTTCAAGAGGCATATCTAAAGAAGCCAGAGCAGAGCTGTATCATCACTTGCGCTCAGCCTCCATCAGTTTTCTGTATTCACTTTTGCTATACTTCATTTTCAGCTCTCTGACCTAATGTATTGCACAAGAAGGAAGAGCCATACTTTTAAGAAGCAATGTGATCATACATTACATAAATGACAAGCTGTATGAACAGCCTGAAGGGCAGTTAAAGAGAACAAGCAGAGAGATCTCTGCAAGATGTAAAGTGTTTTGGGTAGTAGCATTAGGAAAAGAGTTTAAATTACATAGAAACATAGCCACTGAAGATGCCCAAAAGCCATACAGGTCAGTGCTACAGCTCCTAAGCTTCTCCTTGTCAGAGTGCAGGAAGGATCAGCTGTTCCCCTACAAAGGGCCAGGCACAGTAACAAAGCTGGCAGTACCCACAACACCTAAACCAGACAGACCCAGAGAGAGAAACAAGGCTGGATCAGGTATCCAGGTTATCCAGCAAGGTATAGCAACAGTGAAGGTCCAAGGTCAAAACAGAAAATCAATCTACTGACCAGGTCTGGTCCAGTAAGAACAACTAGGACCAGACATTACTTATTAAACAGCTAGCAGACCCCAAAGAGATAAAACAAAACAAACCAGAGAAAAAGCTAGAAGGGTAACCAACATATCAGGACTAAAATCAATATCCAGATAAGATTATCACTAAGCTAGAAAACAACACTTCTACAATAGGGCTTAGACACTGAATGCTCAGACCTGAGTTTAAGTAGCACTCCTGGGCCTATAGGATTGCTGTGTGGGTGGGAGTCTCAGATGAGGTCAATTAGGGTCATTAAGGCCTGATCACTCAGGCCTGATACATTTAATTCATTTATCAAGCAAGAAAAAAAAAGTAACGCAGTTCTTCAGAGAATTCACAGCTACACAAACACTGTATTTGCAGATCAAGGATATTTTTGAGGAATTGTACCATCTCATCACAGGACTACAGGCCCCATTGCTCTTAAAATTTAATTTTCAAATGATTATTGGCCCAGCTGGCCCTGCACATGACTTATGCCTACACAGCAAGTGATCACATTCCTCACAGCCTTGTGACAGCTCAAAACGCTTTTCTCTGCCTGTGCTCACTGGCATCCATTTGGTTTCCAGTCCTAAAAGTGGCAGGACCCCCACAGTATGTGCCTTGAATCAACGTAGCCAGTTCTTTGTCCTGCCAACTGCTTTTTTAAATAATACCCCAAAGTGCCTTGCAGAACATGCTACATATATACCTTCCCCATACTGGGGGTCTTTGTGTATCCAACATTGAGACATCCAAGAGCGCAAGGTGGTGCAGATTCTCAACTATTATCCCCATCTACTTTCTATTTTCTTTTCTTTTCAATTTATTTTTAGTGTGCCTATACCATATGCTATTTTGCTGTGCAGATAAACTAGAAGTAGTACAAGAAGTCATGGAAGAAAGTCAGCACAGTGCTACGATTCGAATAGTTAACATTACTGAAAAGGACTGCTCAGCAGGAGTGCCCAGCTGGGAAGAAGTGTTGTACCGAGCTCCCCTTTCTGCTCCCACAATCCAAACTAACATCTCTGCATGGTGCTCATTGTATGGTGTTGACATGCCCTCTGTTCTCTCCTTCATTCAGAACACTCATTTGCTCTATTGGTAAAATGAAGGGGATGCATGAACAAACAGCCTCATGTCTATTTGATCTGACAGCTTGTTAAAGACCAAGTTATAGAGAGCAAAACAGAAACTGAAAATCACTTAAGTATCATTCACGTCAGGAACTTGAAGAGAAACCACAGTGAATTTAAATGCAACAAGAGATTTGGAGATATATTTTAACAACAGCTTGGGGGATATAATTTAAGTTTGCGTGATCAAGTTGTAATGTTGAAATAGATGCTTTCTTTTTAACTTTTTACCTTGGTAAGACAGGCAAGAAAAGGTAAAAGAGCAGCTATATAAATATTAGCAAACCAGCTACTCTCAGAGAGAGCAAGATTGCTTTAAAAGTGTCAGAGCCTTGAGCAAACTAACAGGCCTTAATTCCTCTGAGCAGCCTCACCTGTTGCCTCCACCCACGCCTTCCGCCCAGGAGCAATATTTAGCTCAGCCTGGATGCTCCTTCCTCTCTTATTTGTAGGTATGCTGTTGGTTTGCAGCTCTGGCTCTGCCATGTTGATGTTTTTCTGATCTTGGTTCTGGTTTCTTTGGTTGACTTTGGAGTTGCTTGCTGAGATGTCTTGCCTTTGTTACACTTTGCAAGTCACGTCCTAATATGCCTTCTCAGCGCTGGCTCTGCTTTGCAGCCTTCAGGAGCATAGAGGTCTGGGTTCAGAGCTGTGCTCCCGCAGCCTGGCACTCCTTCCTCAGGTACAGTGGGGCTGGCCCTGGATGGTGGAGGTCCCTGTTCTCTTGGTTGTGCTGTTGTGTCTGCTTTCCAGTCCCCTGGGGAGCTGCTAGTCCTTGGTATCTTCTGATACAGAGCTTTTTACACCAGTTTTACTTGTTGCAAACGATACTTTAAGTACTTTTCCTTACATTTGTAAATTAGTGGTCCTAACTTGATAATACTTAGGAATGGGCTTAATTCAATAATGCTTCCACTGGTGATCCATGTGTAAAAACATTCTATGTGAAAAGAGCTTGATTTTGTGATTCTTTCTTTAAGGAACCTTTGAAGACTAATTCAGACTATTGCAGTCAGCTTTGTTGGAAATACTAATTCAGTTTTCATTTAAAGCCTCATATACAATTCTATTAATAATGCATTAGCAAAGCATTTCTCTATTTATATTAGTGAAGCTCTTGTTAACATTACAAATCACTGTTGTTGAAACTGCATTGATTCTTATATGAAACTCAAATTGGTGTTAATCCTTCATCTACAGATAAAATATTAATTCTGTAATAACTTAAAGTAAGGGTATTTCCTATTAAGTGATAAGTAAATAAACAATTTCATCCTTCCTGGTATGCACCAAAGCAAAATTCTTAGCATCCCCTGTGACTCTTAAGCTTTCCAAGACTGGAAGAACTAAGCTTTCCTTGAGTTAGTCAACCACCCTGAATTTCAGGGTTCAGATGAAGGTTAACAGGGCTCACTAAGTATGTGCAACTGTTCACAATTCATAATCTTAAGTGAAAAATATGGAGTAGGAACCACTTATGTATGTTAGCCTGTGTTGATTTACTACATGTAAAAATTGCTTCTAGCAAATGCAACTGAAAATTACTTCTACTGTTTAAGCTACAGAGTCCTGCAATGAAGCCCTGCTTAGGAGAGGCTATTCATGTTCAAACTTAATTTTTCAGAATTTAGTCTCTCTTCTATAGCTCTAGTCTAGCCTTGTGGCAGTGCCCCAGGATCCTTGACAAACAGACTAACTGCTGCTCTCTTTGCTAATTAAAATTGGCAGATTGGAACAGGCAGTACTGTAGTATATTATGAGCAGGAATAGAGACAATTGTTGATGTTTACTGTGGGTTATAGCAATGGTTCTCAGTCTTTCTCTGATAAACCAGACTGTCCATAAAGGTGCCACAAACCTTGGAGTAACTCCCATCTGAGAAACTTCTTAGAGTGAGAGTTCCTCACTGGTGGTTCATGTTTCAGATGTTTTGTGTCCCAGCTCTCCAGGTCAGTACTGTCAGAATAGTCAATCTTTTCTCCAACAATTAAAAAATTATTTTGCTGCTGCTTTTTTCTCTTACTGTAATCAAATTGATAAGCTGGCTAGAAAAAAACGTATATGATCATATGATACTGTTTCTTAATAGCTGAACCATTTACAGTCATGCTACAGCATGTGGCTTGAAGAAGTAACAGCAGCAGTATGTGCTTCCCTTAAACGTGACTACTTGGTAATTAATCAGAATCTAACATAATATAATCTAATCATATTAAGGAGTGGTAAGTAAGTAATGATGTAACTTGCTTTTCAAGCAGTGAGAATTGCCTAGACCCACGGATAGTACAGGAATAAACTGGTGCAGAACAGAGATTATATCAAACATTACTTCCAAAGCAGAAGCAAGGGAGGGAAGTTTGAGAAACATGGACCTCCACAGGTTCCATTAAGGAAAAGGACAAGTTTAACCAGAGAAGATTACTTTTCTATAGATGCAGAAGGCTCTTGTATGTCTTTCATCACAGCTGATAGCCAAGAAAGAAGTCTTTCTAAAGACTTGGGCTCTTTGCAAAAACACTCTTTTCTGTACTATATCAGAAAGCCCTTCTTAGTTGAAGCTATTATTTCACTTAGAAAAGATGTTTTCTATAATGTAACAAATATGCAGTGGATATCCTGCTGCTGAAGAGATGGAGACAAGGCACTGTAGTTCTGTCATGTGATGAAATAGGTTGTAAGTAAAGGTATTGTGCCTTGTCAGTGCTTTCAAAATAAAAATCAATAGCTATTCAAACAAACTGTATTCAAAGAAATCAAAATTTGCCCTCTTCATGCAGAACAAGCATCAGTTCTGTCTAAGGTACTGCTTATTTGGAAACTGCTAACTGATATGAAACTTCAGCAGCTGCCTCTGGCTGAGCCTTGTGTCCTATCTCAGAAGGTAGTTAATCTTGCTGTGATTGCATTTGCTGGATCTATGTAATCAAATGAAGGAACAAAACCTAGTTTCATTGTTTAGTGTTCAATAGAGTGCATTAGATTGCAAAATAGGTTCTGTAGTAGTTAACTAAACAATTCATGAAGCTTTTCTTAATGGTGTATGTTTAAAGGAAATACCTCCATTCTCCTTATCTGGCTTCTAAACCCAGCATGATGCTGGTTTTGAACTAATTTAGAAATAACCAGGTGAAGATCTATTTAACAAAACAGCTGTATCTATGAAAGAGCTTCTGCATAGTGATATTCTTATAGCACTGGGTGTGGAACTATTTTCAACTTGATTATTTTTCAGAATAAGCATAGGCTCTTCCAAATGATATTAGTTAAACCAGTGCATTATAGGCAGCAATATGCAGTAATGTGACTTTACTCTGTGGGGGGAAAACTGTGTTTCCTTGTATCAATTATCATTAAGTAGTGTCATCCTTTTCTATGGAGGCTTCCTTTATTACCTAAAAACAAGGCCCTAAGTCTGGACCAAAAATTGCTGTGAAAGCTTTTTAAAGCTTTGTGTGTTTGCTGGGTGTGCAAAGAGGTCTTGAACACAAAATTAGAGTAGGATTGGCAGATGTGAAGCTGAATTATTCCAAGTAATGACTGTTAGACTCCCAGATTAGATTGCTGTAGGTGTGGTTCACCACTTCCCTGTTAAGAAAAATAATTTACTTTGGCCTTTTCCATTTTCCTACAAAACTATTTAGTCTTCATCAGAGACTGAAAGATATTGAAATGAAGAAAGGGAGAGTAAAAGAAAGGAATGAGAGATATAACTTGGGAAACTGGAAAGTAATGAAGGGTGGGAGGAAAAGGAAAGTTAATTGGGGGGAGAAAGAACTGAGTAAAGTGAAAAGGATGACAAAAGAAAGTACTTCCTCACTTAGGCAATATTTATAGTGCAACAAGAACAGCATAAGCTGGGTAAATGAACTGCTTGAACACCCAAACCTTCAAACAAGGCTATCCAAATAGTTCTGTGCGTGACATTAGGAGGCTGTCTTACTGTTCATTTCGTCCAGTTATACTCACCATTTCTTTCCAGCAGGACTCCTAGGATGACATCCTCTGCACTAGTAGAGTGGTGTGTACAGTACTATATAAATTTATTCTTCTCTTTATATACAAACTCCTGAAAGAACACAACCCCCTCCGGTGCCTGCCATTGTGTGTGTTCAGGGGTGGCTGGAGCTCTTAGGACTGCAAACTCACCTGAGTTTTGCTTTTACCAGAGGATGCTTCAGTCCCATGCAGTGGCCTACAGTCAGACCTTCAGAGACTGAGTGCTGTTAATTATTCACGTGTTTAGCAAGGATCTATGTTCATCAGTGAAATGAGCATATCAATATTTACCTTGCTAGCCAACAATGGGGCTGTTAAAACTAGCCATGCCTTAATCTACTGTATACATAAACACCATTAAAATCAATAAGACTTAGCATATGCCTTAGTTTTAGTTACTGTAAGCTTTATATCCTTATTAGGTTTGATAGAGGTTAAATGATCTCAGTCATAGTGTTATCACACTGGTTCTTACAGACATCCTGCAATCTTATTTTATACCTTTTTATCTATATCTGGAAACTTGCCCAGTTTGTGAAACCAGCTTTATTAATAGAATTTGCATTAGCAATGCATTTAACCTAATTTGCTATTTCCAGTTAGTTTAGTTTTTCAATTGCCTTTCAGGGAAATGACTAATTCTAGGCAGAAAAAGAAAGAAACCAAAGGGATAAACCAAAAGAAAGCAAAATATTAGTGGGCCCTGAAGTTAAAACTTCTTTAGAATGAGGGAGGGAAGAAATATGATCAGCATTTGTGTTAACTTTTGGAAGTCTCAAATATCTGTTGATTGCTTTTAAAAATAGTTGATACAGAATTTATTTTTTCCAGGGAAGTATCTCAGAAGATTTCCCTCCTTTGGGGGTGGTGGGAATGAGAAAGATACCTCTTCCCATTCCCTTTGTATCCTATTCATTATTAGGGATATTGGTCTTTTGGTGAGCAAGGCCTGGAAGAGACCTCTTTCATCTGCTTTGGACATTGAAAGGCCATTCTTGTCTGAGAACAGCTGCTCTTCCACAGGAGTCCATTCTTTGAAGAGATGATTGCTGTGACAGACTTGCTTTACAAATTTGTAATCCTCTCACACAAATGTTATGCCAGAACCATTAGTAAGATCAACATTTTTTTGTGTCAATAGATATTCCTTGTAAGAGATACATTTGATCTGAGTTATTAGTCTTATCACAGCCCTGGCAGCTTTCTTCCTTCTGTCTGAAGACTAAGAAACAATCTACAACAAAACATTCCTGTAGTGGAGCAGCCTTTTATTGCCTAGATAAAAGTAATAAAAGTATTTATTTAAAAGTATTAAATCTAAAGGGAAAGGTAGCAAGATGGCATGGTCACTGTATTTCATTATTTCCCACATTAACTTCTGGTTAGTGCTTTACTAAAAAGTTTCTGTCACTGTCCCTTAGCAAAAGACAGTTCAACTAGATATTTTCAACTAATGTAATCCTGAAAAAAACCCTGAATATCTGCATTCTTTCACAACCTCTTTGAAATAGATATTTTTAGTTTAGAAGCTTCATGCAAAAAAAAAAAGGTACTGAAAGGGACCTGTCAAGGGACTTGTTTTGACAGTTCTTTTCATGCAAAAAATCAGAATTTATGCTTTTCATATCACTTGAAGATATAATATTGGGTTTTGCACAGGCAAGATTCTCTGACTAGCACTAATGTCAATGTTCAAGCAGATTGCTTTTAGTAAGTAAGCTTCCCACACCACTAATGACTTTTCAGTTCCATTAGTCTATGTATTATTGATTTCAAGCATTACTGATTAATGCTGTCAGATTTATTTCTGTTCCTCGAGAGTAAAGGATTGGCACCTCTGTTAGATGAATGGTATGTTACTGCTTGCTTTACGCAGTTCCTTGCTGTGTCTTCTTCCTCTGCTCTTGTCTGCTCCCTGTGTTGCTGTACTGTTCTTTCTTTACTATGTTTTTTAGTACTTGGTTAAATGTTGCATGCTTTCCATCCACCTTCTATGTAAGGAATTTGTCCTGAACTTTGGAAATACAAAGTAGTACAGAAATGGAAAGCATGCATGTCCAGAAGTGTTTTTCCAAAGTTAACAGGGTGGTGTTTCATGCTCAGTGCTGCTTCCAGAGCCTGTCTCTGCCACTGGTCCCAAGCTGCTCTGTCCCTGACTGCTGCTGGCACTGTGGAGGCTCTTCAGGCATTGCAGCACCTCCTCATCCCACCACTCCCACTTCCAGAGTGTTTGCACTGCCCAGTTATGTGGGATTACTCAATACTGGATTTCTCGTGTTTCATTCAAACCATTACAGTGCACTTTGGGTTTGTGACCCAGCCCCATAAAACCAGATCCAGATCTTCAGTCTCTTGAATTCAAAGATTACAAATGTCAGCTCCTTTTATCTTTTTAACTAGTAACTTATTACATTATATGTGTTCCTCAAGCTGTCATCTATTCTGCACTTTATATGTTGAATACCTAAACTTCAGTCATCAGCACCTCCATTCAGTATAGATTATATATCTTTGGTTGTTTTCTGCAAGCTGTTCCATAGCTGTCTGCTTACTTATGTTCCTGTAGACCACAGATATTTTGCTCTTTAGTACAGTATATAGCTCATCACCTGCACTTTTAATTCTCTCCCTATTTCCATTGCACATCTATAATAATTAGGCTTCATATTAGGCTGTCAGCACTGATAATCTACACCATATTTCAAAGACAGGTTTTTTAAAGTGCTTAAATGGTATTTTGGGGAAATCTTACTCAATACCAGTTATCAACTCTGTAAGATTAAGCCATTCAAGTTAATTCTTATTTTTGAGAATGTGCCACCTTCATCAGCTGTGGGACAGAAATACAAAGATCACATGCCTATGGAAATTAAGGGATTTTGGGACTTTGATATAAAAGTTAGTGCAAGTGGTTGTAAAAGAAGACATATATATTTTAAATGTACCTGGTTTCATGTGTCTGGGTGGTGGTTTTGTGTTAGACCTGTCACCTAACAGCCATCATTTTTCTTCAAGGAGACAGAGTGAAGCACTCTGTATGAATTGGAGCAGCAAGTTCCTCAGGGGGTTCAAAAAAGTTTCCCTTCCTGTGAAGGAAAGCATTGAAATTAATTTAAATAAATGAGTTTTCTATCTTCTGGTAAGTAAATCACTCAGTGTAAAGTTGTATTCTGAGTTTAAACAGTCTTCTGCCTCATGCACTTCTAGTTACAAAAACCCCCCAAATTTTCAATAATTCCTCAGAGTTTAGTTAGATAATTACCCTGCACAAAAGATTATTGGCATCTTTGACTCACTCCTATGTATGTACTTCCAGAAAAGTGCATCAAGTGACCTCACAATAAACATATAGGTGCAGTTCCAGGACCAGTGCTCCAAAGTGCAGAGGCACAGATGATCTTTGAAGCACTGAAATACTCATCTCCCTTTGAGTGTTTTTCATAGAATGAACTCTAATATGACCTCTCAACACTGGTCACTAAGCAAAACTTGCAACACACTTTTCAGTTTGGGAACAGATGTATTCATAATTCTACTGGCTACTGCAAATTACAAACCTGGATCCAATGGAATGGTTGGAGAATGAAAAATAGGTACTCTTTTTAAAGTTTCCCCTTCATTATTTTTCTGTGCTTAGTGAATCATGAAGAGCCTTTTACTGCAGTGATGTCTAATAAGCAAAGGTAAGAAATTCAGAAACACCATAAAAGTACAAGAAAAGCCTGAGAAACAGCAGTGATTAGAAACTATTCCAGCATAGTGACTGTTAACTTTGCATTACATTTCTAGTTCTATTCAATCTCTCAGTTCTTAAGCCTAATTCTTATATGAAAACCATGTTCCTAAATCTTTAGCTATTCATTCTGGGTGCTTCAGTTGCAGGTAGTTCTGTGGAATGTGAATCTCAGAGTTCTGATTATCAAACCTTGAAAACCAGAACTTTTAATAAGGCTATTTAGGATATTAAAAAAAAAAAGATTTTGCATTACAATAGGTGAAGCAAGAATTCATTTTAAGAGGAATAATTTCCAATCACGTAGAGAAAGGAAGGAAAGGGAGCTGGTGTCTCAGCTGGTTCACTGGGGCAACTTTTTAGAAAAGCACTTGCATATCATGAAGAGGGTTGCTAAGTGGAGCTGAAAAGTGGGGTTTTGTAGTATGCCTGTGTTTTAAATTATACAAAGCTTTCCAAGAGAGGCTGTGTTAGCTTTCAGGTTTCTGTGCTTCTGCTCAGGCTAAAGAGCAATTTGGCTTGGACCAAAATAATTTCATGGTTCAGACTGCAGCCTTTCTTTTCCCGGACTTTTAGGATGACAACCTAAAAATACATTGTTACTTACATCCTGAATTCTTTTACAAACCCACAAAAGCCCCATCAGTGTTTGATTTAGATCACTGAAATATGGTTTGAGAAGCACGGATTTGCTGAGCTGCATACTGTGTGAGGCTGAAAGAGTATTTCAGAGAAATCTCACTGTGTTCTTGCACTTTTTCCTGGCATGCATCTTTTAGTCACTGGATGTGGGCTTAGACAAACCTTTGGGCTGACTCAGAATGGCCACTCTCATGCTCTACTGTTCTTAGAAAAATTTGTTAAATGCCACCATCTTTCTATAATGCAACAGATTGTTTAAAATAATTAAAATAAAAAAATCCCTAATGAGATCTTTTGCTCTAAACTTCCCAAATGTCAGAAGATTCTACATCCAAATTTAAGTTCTTAAATAAATGTCCAGGTGGTAAACAGGTATTTAGGGTGATAACAGAGCAAGGCAGTAAGTCTCTGCACTTGAGAAAATATGCTAATTTATTAGGAATTTACTTGTCAGGGAGACTTTAGTAGTGAGAATTCAATAAGAATCTGAGACTCAGGGTCTGCCAGGTGCCCAAGTGCAATAACAGGATTTAAGTGCCCTGTCCAGCCTCACCTGACAGCCCTGTCAACCCTCTCTACCCTTGGGGCCAGGGCTGCATTTAAGCTGAGGCCTGAGCCTGTCACAGCTATGCCTTGCCCAGCTGTGGGTCTCACTGACCTGGTCGTGCTCTGGTTGCTGGTTCCAAATTGCTGCCCTTTGCTCCCAGGTTTGCCTCAGGCCTGCTTTGCTGGTATGGGCTTATGTGACCTTACCTGTCCTGGGTCACCTCACTCGTGTGCTGTGGGACACTGCCCTGGCTGTGTTGAGGCTTCTGCCCTCCAGATGAATTATTGTTTTCCTGGCCCCTATAGAGCAGCTGGTCTCCTGTTCTAAACTCTTTCTTTGCTTTATTCTTAATTTGCTTACTTTAGTGTTCAAATACCTGACTGTTTAACCTTTTCAAAGAAATCCCCAGGAGAAAAGAAATGCTACTCTTTCTGCTCTATAGGTATTGAACTGGAAGTGCAGCAGAACCAAGTCACTTGTTAAACCGTCAAGAAGTTCCTCTGGAGAGGGAGATCTTGTAGTGATCAAGCCAGCAGGGCGAATGGGAAAAATACCTCCACTGCTTTCCCACTGTAAAGGAGCTCTGGATGGCTTGTCCAGAAACTAGAGCCTGTCAGGTGACAGGTGTTGCTAGGAATGACCATGCTTGTGCAGCACTTGAAAATTCATTGTGTCAGAATCTCCTTGGGTGATTTATACTAGCTTTGCACTTGCTTTGTCATGGGGAGCCCTGATCCTCCAGCAGCAGGAGCAGAGTCAGTGCAGCCATGCTGGCTCTGAGGAGATGCTTGATAAAGTACAAAACTGCTTAATACCATAAGGGGAGATTAGACCTGGAAGCTTATTGTATATTTGTTTAGTAAAATATTATAACTAATATGTAGTAAGGGCAAAGGCTTAACTTTTTGGCTGGATAGAGTTTTGTTTTGGTAGGGGGAATGAGAGAAGATAACAATAATTAGTAAGTTATAGTTTGTATCAGAAGCTGCAAAAAGGGGTAAAACCACAAAGAAAATGCTTCTAAATGTTCACTTTTTTTTTGTCTAGGTGCTCTGTAGTCTGAGGTCCCATCACTGCAACTCTGCTTAGAAAAGAGTAGGTTGATTTTTCTCACTGCGAAAGGCAGCAACTGGATCATTGACTTGGAAGTGTCATAAGGCCTGTCTAAATCTGATGTTCCTTATCATGAGATCCACTTGTTTATTACACAGGGAGAGGTGAGTCACTCCTTACTGGTGACATTCTTTACTTTCAGTTTGTACAAGAAGGAAAATGGTGTGCAAAATAGCTCAAGTGCCTTGGGGACTCAGGCCCAGGAATTAAGTCTGTATTCAAGGATGCACATTTTTAAAGTGTTTGGGTGTTTCAAGCATATTTGTAGCCACCTCGAAGGAGTAAAAAGTGTGCAATTCCCAGCTTTACCAATCATGTATATTAGTTTCAGGATATTCTTTCAGTGAAGAATTCTTACAGTAAGTAGAGATGGCATGTTTGTCTATGTTTATCTGCTGTGCAGCAAAATCACCACCCAATTATCTTTTTATGGTTTGCAACATCATCTGCAAGTCATGAAAAGGAATGCCAGTTCTGCAGGGAGTAGGCAGAATTATAAAACTAGAGTGAAGTGAGAAATAGTAGTTTGGCTTTCTGAGGATCAGTGCCAGTGTTATCATTTTAGTTTACATAGGTTTGCTTTGAGATGTTTGTTTATTCGGAGCGGTTGCCCTACTGCTTTTTAAACTGACAACAGTCTTCAGATTGTCTCCATTTTTATTAAAATCCTGAGTTTTTATTGCAGACATACTACAATACTTGCCAATTTATCACCAAAAAAATTAAGCACAGTATATTTTTTAAGCGAATTCATGGCACTACCAGAGAAGGGAAGCCCACCTCATTTGCATTACTGTCACACCTGGGCAAGTCAAAGCATTATACCAGCACTGAATAAAAGGTCTCTGCTCCAAAAAGCTTGTTATCAAAGTACAAGGAGATGAGAAATGGAGGTGTATAGGCAGGATAGGGGGAGGTAAAATGAAGCAATATAGGTCACCGCTGCTCTGTGTACCTGCAGCCTAGCTATTGCCAGTGTCTCCTGTTGCCACTGCCACCAGCATGCAGGGCTGCATGGAGGACAAGCAAGTCGTGCATGTTGGAGACTGCTCAGGGAATGATGGAAATGAGTATCAGTGGCTGACAGAATGAGAGAGCCGGCAAGCCAAGGCTGTCTGAAAGATGATAGGTAAGCAGAAGACAGAATCCATCAAAGCTTTTGGAAGTGAAAACCAGCAATATATATCTGATTTAAGAGAAAAGAATGATGTTGGGTTGTCAAAAAAGGGGATGCAGGACAATAACAGTTAAAGAAATGGGCCGGGAGGAGACAGGATCAAAATGAAGAGGGCTTAGACTAAGCTGGACATAGCCCTGCTGGCACACATGCCTCCTTGTCTGCAACCTTGTGGTAATTGCCCTGTGCGTTCCATTAATTAAGGTCGGAGAAAAAGGATGTCATAGCAACTGAAATAGAAGTCAGTGAGGATCCAGAGGAGTCATTTAGCAGAGCAGGTAGTAATAAAGGCCACATTGCAGAGTTAAACAAAGAAGGGTCTGTTCACTTAGAGGCCTCATGTAAACACTTGGTAGATCAGAGTCCAGTGTGGTAACAGGCTGCATGATAACCTGAGCAGAAGAGTTTATAAAGAAATGGGCGTATGGCTTGACTCTTCTGTACTTTAAAAAGCTCTAGTTACAGAACTGCAGTGTATTCTGTTCAAGCTTAAGCATTAGGTCTGTTTGATTTTGGTCTTTGTGTGTAGAATTGCAAGTTGCAGCAGGGACAAACTTCTCATATCTCTGTTCTCAGCGGTCATTACAGACCCCTGCCCAAATCTTGAACGTTCTTGTAGTCTGCACCAAATCCTGCTTCTGCTTCAACAACTGGCCCCTTTGCCTTGGGTAGGACACTCTTCACTGACATATCTTACAGACTCAGCTAAAACATCCTACAGCATTTTTAATTTTCACTCACTCTTCAGACTGTTTTCAGAAGCAATTCAAACACAAGATCTTGGAAATTCAGTGTTAATGAGTGGTCTGTTTCTTCTTCCTCATCGTGCTCAAATTCCTGAAAGCACTGGGCACAGTGTAGTCTAGAACAGCAAAACAGTAGCTGTGAGCTGCTGAGACTTGGGCTGCAGACAATCATAAAGCTGCCTGCTTATTAGTGCAGCAACAGAATTTTCTCCCATCAGTGGCTTGACAATCATGGTTTGTTGGTTAGGTTTGGTTTTTTCCTACAGAATGACTGACGGTATTTCTAGAAACAATAGGATTTCTTTCACAAGGATGTTGTAAGACAAGACAGTATGTGCCAGGAAGAATAATTGTATAACCATCAGGGCGGTGTATGTATTCTCCGTGGATCATTTGTGGACAATAGTGCTAGAATCTAAGGAGAAAGATGGTAATTCTTTAACATGAAGTGACACCGCCCTTTGTTTACCTTCTGGTTATCATGAACTATTGCTTCTCATATGTCAGGCTTTTCATTTTGATTGCTGTGTGTGGGTACAAATTGCTTCATAGTGTTCCTCTTTCCTTAGTCTTTTCATCAGGCTGTTTCTATTACTTTCCTCTGTCTTACCTATCAAGATATATCTGCAGCCCCTCCAACAAGAGGCTCTAGTCACGGAGTTCTTTCTATTTCAGAAGTAACTACTACACAAGCAGATTAAAGAACAAACAATCAGAACCCAAATGGTACCAATAGCTCTTCCTGTAAGCAGTACAAGCTCTCCATTAGTGCTGACCCAAACCTGGCACTGCTGTCTGTCACTGGCCACTGTGTGTAACTCTAATGGGCAATCAGTACTTGACTGGGGCGGGGGGAAATGATGAATACAATTTCTCTGCAATTTTGTTTCTCGCCCTTTCTCTTACTGGAATCCTATCACAGTTGGGAAACACACAATTCTGCTGTATCTGTGCATAAGCAAATCTTTCATAATGCCTGCTTCCAGCAAAAATGACAAGGCAGTGTAGAGATCACCATGTGCTGACCCCACATGTCAGCCCACGGGAGCTGTCTGTGACAGACCTGATTTATTAAGGGGAGGAGAGCAATAAGGGAAGTTTTCTTTCAGTTTTGTATCTAATTATTGCCTAAAAGATGGGGAGGGTGATTTTTCCCTGCAGTGATACAGAAACTTTTCAATCGTTTTTAAAATATGACTTGTCCTTGCCAAAAGCAGGAGCTAAACTGCACCAGCACAAACAGTTCACAATGTGAGAAGGTGAGAACACTTATTTGAGAATTGGAAGTAGGGAAGCCTCCAGCTGAAATTAGTTGCAGAGTTTGGCTACCCAGGCTTCCCTGGAGAAGGGTAGGCTTTGCACAGAAGTTAAGCCATAGGAGATAGGAAAGGATGAATCTGAAAGCTCAGTCCACAAATCAAGCTAAGAGGCATTTTTGGAGGCACCGCAAATACAACTTTGTTGATCTTGTGAGCTCTTTGTGCGCCTGCTTTGCCTTCAGACCAGTGGGAAGGGACAAGAGGGACAGAGGTAGGTTAACCTTTTTGACCTACCTGGCCTTGAAGCCATAAGCCGCTAAAGAATGCTGGAAATACAGCTGGGGAAACTAAGGCAGAGCATCTACTGGCTTGTGCCTTGCCATAGAGTGGCAGCCTAATGCCATTTACAGAGCTATGTTTGTAGTGTTGGAGAGATCATTGATACAATCTCTTCATCTCAGTGGAAGAGATTTATTTCTTTTTTGGTAAGTCTTAGAAAAAAACTTGTGTTTCAAAGGACTCCCCTAAACCATCTCTTCTGGTCTGGCCCTTCTGTATTTGGTCCAGGCCTGGGATTGTCCCTGTCCTGCTGTGGGGCTAAACAGCCCAGTGTTAATATTGGCTGGCTGCACCCTGCAGTTTGTGCTTTTGCTGTTCACCATAGATCTTGGCTACCCTACAAAATGAGAACTACCCGTGGGGTGAATTATTCACTTCTACAGCAGAACAGAAACCATGCTGATTTGATTTACTGTTTTCTATTTTGTCTATTGATTTTTGAGTAGTCCCAGGAGTATGCTCCCATGAAAGGCCATACAGGACTTTGTACTCAGTCTAACAATTTTATTTACAGAGGGTCTCCTTGCCTCTGTGTCCCCTTGCCAAGTTGCTCTGGGCATGAAGAACTAAATTTAATTTCTACGATTAATAGAGCACAAAGAAGATATATATTACACAACTCTCTCCCTGCTTTATTTGGGGTGCCAAAATTGCAGCACACTGTCTGTGAACAGCTCAGAAGTGGGAGAGCTCCCACCTGACAGATTTTAGCTGTTAAAAGGCAAAAAGGAAACAGATGGTTGAAACCAGATTTTTTTTTTATAAAATGAGCAACCAGTTTCCACCTGCATATCTAAGCAGGTAAGTTTGTTGCAGGTACCAGTACAAAAGTATGGCCCTAAAAAAGCTTCTGAGAGAAACGTGTTTCCACTTGCAGCCACTGATAAGCCCCAGCTCCCCAGATAGCCAGGGCTCACGCTGTACAGCAGGCACCGTGTAAGGAGGGCTGCTGGGACTCAGATTTTGTAGTGTGATACTGCCTTTTGAAAGGGAGATACTGCAAATGGATGAGCTCTCAGTGAAAAATCAATAGTTCCTCCCTCTATCCCATCACTTACAGGAAGGCCTAGCATGTCTAAAGGGCAAGAAGAGCATATTTTGTGTGTAGCATTGTCTTCCCTGAGATGTTTTCAGGAATTATCACTATCATTCTCCACATCAAAATGGGGAAAAATAAAATCACTCAACTTATTTGAAGTAGCTAACAACTTTGCTTTGTGCATTCCTCATTTGTGGTAACTCAAATCCCAGGACCTGTGTTTGCATTTGAAGAGTGGGACTTTACCTTTCCCATTTCTGAGTAGTCTATTCCTCTTTCCTCATGCTGGCCTTGGAAACCTAGGTGATCGTTCAGAAGAATTAAGGAGGCTTTGTAAAGATGTCTCAAGGTCTTTCATGCCTGGCTGACCATACTCCTGGTCTTTCAGCTCTCTTGGCATTTCCCAACTTTCTGTTCCTCTTCTAATCAGCAGATTACCTGTTCTTTCAGTCCACTCTATGTTCCTGCAGATGAGCTAAAATCTAATTCCACACAGAGCTCCCAGCCAAAGAGGACAATGAGTTCTTTTTCACTCATTGTGAAACAGCTCCTGTGCTCATTTGGATTTTAATTAAATTTTATCCATGCATTACCTTTCCCTTTCTCTATTAGACAATTTTCTCAGTTTCCTGGAAGGGTCCCAGAATCCATGGTCTTACTGCTATTTTTGCCTACACTTTATGAAAGAATTGTGAACAGAAGTAAATTATCAGCAGAAAGAGGTTCCATTGGGTCTGGCTGAGGTGGAGTTACTTTTCCCAATCACAGCCCTCACAGTGCTGCACGGGTACCTAGATTAGGTATTGCTCACACCCAGGTGCTTTGGCTACAGCTGAGCAGTGCTGCTGCAGCACTGGGGCTGTGTCTCCAACACTCCCCTCTTATCAGTAGGCTGGCAGTGGGCACGATCTGGGGAGGGGGTACAGCCAGGATGGATGATCCAGCTGACCAAAAGGATATTCCATACTATGTCTGCTCAACCATAAAGCTAAGAGAAAGGAGGAGGTGAGGGACATTTGTTATTACAATGTTTGCCTTCTGGAATAACCATGATGCCTACTGAAGCCCTGCTTCCTGGCAAGTGGCTGGGCATCACCTGCTGATGGGAAGTAGAAGATAAATCTTTTCTTTTCCTATGCTTCTGCACATGGCCTTTGCTTTTGTTTTATTAAACTGCCTTTATCTTGAGCCACATTTTTTTTTCTGCTGTGGAGGGGAGGGATAGAGCAGCTTGGTGGGCACCTGGTGTCCAGCTGAACTCAGCATGCTAAAACTGTGAAGGCTGTTCTCACCATAGTTCAATGTGACAGAATTCTGAGAGATTAATTCTGGACAGGTTTTCTTTTCTTCAGAAGTAACTGTAGGGCAGTTCAGACCTTGCCATAAACCAGGTGAACTTCAGCATGTTTCACAGAGAAAAGTGTGGCAGAAATGTTTGAAAGCCTTAGGATGAGCCAGATGACTTTGGAAAGCACCTGGCATCACAAAGTGATACATTTTCTCCATTAGGTTTCCCAGGAATACCACAGAGGTAAGCTTTTGGTAGAGAATAAACAAGGGAGAGAGAGAGGCCAAATTTCCCTCCAGATCCACAAGTCTAGTGTTGTGATAACTTTAAGTGGAATAGCCTTAACTATAAAGAAAAAGTTACTGCTCAATAAAATACTTTGATCTGTTCTCTCTGGTTTAATGCTGTATATAAACCAAAGCAAACCTGAGAGAAAAAAGTTTTGTGAATGATTTGCTGTATGTCTTTGTCTGGCTTCCTGAGCCCTGGGGACAGAGTGCACACCTTGTGCAGTTCTAGGATGACTCCTCTCCTTCCGTGGAAGTTCAGGCATCACATATAAAACAGGGCAGCTGAATTGCCTGTAGCAATTGATCCTTTATTGTAGCCAGACAATTACCATCATATGAGAACATTTCCATTTGGCATTAATCTTAGTGTTAGGGTCCAGTTTTCAGAAATACTTTCCCCTAGCTTGCAAGTGCTTAGCATTCATAAAAGCAGAATCCTGAGGTGAAAGGATACCAGATCAGTAGCCCTCTGGACTAGCATCTGCTTCTCACTGGGAAAACTGTCTTTGCACTGCATATTCTTTCATAATACACTCTCGGGAGCTGCTGAAGTCATCAAATTAATCTGTCTGGAAAGGCATGTACAGCAGCGCCAAACCTAATGAAGCAAGAAGACACATAGCTTCTATAATGTCTAATTTAAAAAGACTACATTCATCCCATGATTTGATTACTCTGCCTAAAAATGCCAAAAAAGTGGATGCTTCCAGGCTAACTGAAAATAAAATATTTTCAGTGGAATGACTTCTTATTAAGATGAGAAAAAAAAAAAGGAAGAGGACTGTCATCTGTGACTCAGTGAAGAAGAAAGCTTTATGTGCAAGGCTGTAGGTAAACAGATTGAGTGTTGGCATTGTCCAAAATTAAGACATAAAGCAGGAGACTATGAAGATCTAAGCAAAGCAAATGAGAATGTTGAGTCAAAGATCACATCTCAGCTAGTGTTTATGCTTGTCTTGAATATTGTATGTCTCAAAAATTATGTCTTATCAGTTTGACAAGATCAGGATGTAACTGTATGCAACTCCTTTGAACATAAAGTTCACGCAAATGTGAGATCTCCCATTGTCTCCTTTCTCTGCAAGCCAGTCATTTCACTGTGCTTTCTGCTCCGCTCCCTTGATAAGCTTTCTTTGAAGACAGTACAAGCCTTTGGCAGTTTCACATCTGAGCTTTCTGTAATGACACCTCCCACCTATTTAGCAATAAAATGCAAATTGTCTTCCAGAAAGGTCCTGTCCCTCAAAATGTCCAACACCATTGTTTGCTGCCTCATACTTACAGTGTGCTGTGTGCAAGCACTGTGTATGCAGGAACACAGAGTCCTGGATTTGGACTTCACAGCACTGTCTTTTGAAGTTTGTACCATTAATGTCACATCCACCATTGCCCTGATTTTCATGTGTCTGGTGTCACACACAGAGAAGAGGGGAAGAGCGTACTCTAGAAAATACCACAGAATCTCAGACATTGACAAAGCTGAAACTTGCCGGTCCAATAGCCACCTCTGGGTGCAGTTCTGTCACAGCTGGTTAAGTCTGGCTTGGTTGTGTCTACCAACAAATGTTGCAGGACAGGGATACTCCATGAAGTATCTCTGCCTTTCATAACAGGCATGCTAACAGTTATTACTAAGATCTCACAGTTTGAGAGCCTGTAGAGTCCAAGAAGTGCCTCCTCTGGTTAATGTTCAGTGGCCTGGTGACACAAGGTTTACACTGCCTTCCTTAAATGACTATCAAGGAAAGGGAATCTGCAGCACTACAGATGAGTGCCTTTCATTAGAGGCACAGCAAAGAAATGCAACCCCTTTTCCTTCCATTTATGGATAGGTACTGCAAGTGCTAATTTACTGAAAGGTACATGAAAAGAGGAATGTGCAGAGCTGGGGGAATACAGTTCTCGCCACTACTATCACAGCCTTCTCACAAAGGCTTTCCAGTAACAGTTCACACCATCTCTTTTTATCACCAACTGCAGTGAAGCTAATAGTTCACATCAGTGTCATTTTGACAGTAGGTGGGAGGCCTGAACTCTGATATTTAGGCTGCAGTGTCTGCCACAAGATCTTTTTCACACACTGTGCTGAATCCTCTATTGCAATTAAACTTCACTTTACCACAGTAATGGGCCTTCAGCTTGGGACTCCAGCAATTCGTATCTCTTTGCAAAGTGCAGTGTAAAGCAAGATTTGTGTGACTAAGAGTCTGCTCCTAAACACAACTGAAAACGAAAGCAGGCAACTCTTGAAACAGATGGGTATTTGCTGTTTTCTGCTAAGGTATTTGTGTGCCTTTTTTTGTTTGTTTGTGTTTTTGTTTGTTCATTTGTTTAACTAAAGAGCAGAAAAGGATGATGTCACTGGGTTTTATCCCTATGTTTTGTTTATTTTTAGAAGTGGACCAACAAACAACCATGACCTAAATTCTACAAGACAGAAGTGCACACAAGCACATTGTTATATATCAGAATGTATTTGAGTTCTGACGTTTTCAGCAGAATTGTACACATATATCTTCTTTAAAAGCAGACTCCAAAAAACTAATTCACCAATACAGTGAAAGTGAACTGTAAAGTCTAATATATAACACAGATCGTGACCTCAACCTTTTAACTTCTTTGTTATCATAGACAGATAATGTGCAAATAGCATTAAAATTCAGACTTAAATATGTCAAAGGCAAAAAAAAAGATAGCAGCACTTTTAAGTGAGCATCATTTTTCTAGTGTCATTATAGGGAATCTGGAATCAGGATGGAACAAGCATCAAACTGGGCATGTGCGGACTCTGCCCTCTCCTGTATTTAAATGGAAGCCGCTGCTGCTGCCCTTTGCTGAGCTGGGGATGGACTGAAGCAATGTGAAGCTCTAGTGAGAAACTCTGCATTGGATCTCACACTATTCCAAAGAATCTAACAACCTGCTTCACATACACACACACACACACACAAAGGTAAACTGGCTGACTTAAATTCAGAGGACAGCCCTTCTTTCTTGGTTTTTGCTTGGGCTTCGCTCACCCAAATAATCAGCCCATTCAGAGGGGGATCTCCTGCCCCTCTGAGAAAGCCAACAGCACCAAAATTGTGGAGGCCTTCAGTGCATGGAATGACTCGGAAGCCAATGCCTACACACGGATGGATCTGCCTGTTAGAGCTCCAACAGTAAGTGTTTTCTGTCACTAAAGCTGTAGCATACAGATCTCTGGCAAGGGTGGCATTTATACAACTGTTAATGGGCATTTAAGGGGCATGTACACATTTAGTGCTGCAATGTAATAATGAACATAATGAAAACTTTAAAATCCTCTTTTTATTCCTTTATTTATTTAACGCAGAAAGGACTGTACAAGCAGTGTTTTTCAGCAGTTATGCGGGCAGAAGACAGAGAGGAATGGCTAATGGCAAAGTGCATTGAATATATTGCAAACTATCAAAATGTTCTCGTACATTAAACAGCTGTTTAGCAGCTCAAACACAATGTTCTCTTGTGTTATTATTCAGGATGGAAATCGCAATTATTTCTGTAATAATCTGTAAGTGCAGTGGAGTGCTTATATAAATGTTATAAGAGTTGTTATGTGCAGTTACCCAAGAAAGTTGTGCAGAAAGTTTTCCCAGGTAAGTCCTATCAAAGCTCTTTCTCAGTTTTTAAACACTAAAGAGAAAGAAAATTTCCTGGGAATTGTGAAGGTGAAAATCTGTTGTGATGACACTTCAGGAGGGTATTTTTTGGGTTTGCTAAAAATATTGCCCCCCCGACCCCACAAGCCTGAACAAAAGGAGTTCAGAGGTCCTCCACCTGTTTTTGTCTCTCAGTGTGCTATTAGGACTACAAAGGTTTTTTCACCTGATATTTACACAAAAGTCTGTTTAAAAGTATATAATAAAAATGTGACCCAACCTGATTTTAAAAGTTTTTAGAATCTATTTTTAATAAAACCTGGATGTGTGCTGTGCATTATGGAAAAATGAACAGAGAAGTGTCCTGAGCCAAGGACTCACAAACTAAATTAGATGGATAGCACATGAAAAAGGATACCAGAACATAGCGGGGGGGGGTGGAGGGCGGAGAAAAGGGACTGAAGAGCACATGGCAAAATGGGAAAGGATGCTGGGGACAGTGATTTACATTGGAAAATTAAAAATTGATCTTTTCTGCTGAAAGATCTAATTAGCTGTCTGTTTCCTCTCCCTAGGTCAAGTGCCTGTATTTCCAAACTTTTGCATTTTAATTTGGCACTAAACTGGTTTAAGAGAGTTTCAGGACTGAAAGCAGTATGTGCTGCTGGTGGCTGAGATTAAATCTGGAAGATAGGATACAAAATCTGCTATCTAAATTACTCAACAGGACAAACATCATCTATGGAAAGCCCTGCTGCCTACTGGAAAGAGGGCTTAGCAGTGAGCGTCACCCTGCTGAAACCATAATTGAGGTGGGATTACACTCCTGTCTGTGCTGCCTGTCATCACAGAGCAAGTGCCTACAGAGGCAAACTCAGAAATCAGAGCAAGGGCCTGTAAAGGAAAATGAGTGCTCTCAGTTGTTTGAGGCCCCTTGGGGGTAGACAGTACAAACACCACACAAGAAACCCCAGGAAATGACAGTATTTCTGTTCTGATAATTTTTCTAAACTATATAATTTGTTGTAATGCAAGAGGCCTAACACATTGGTTGTATAAGTCATACTGTGTAAATAAACAGCTTCCTTACCTGTATTTGTAGGAAGATTAAGAACAAAGAAACCTGTTATATTGCCAAAGTCAATGTTGGACTGCCAAAACTTGCAGTGTTTTGGAACAGGGCTCTATTCCATTAAAACATAATTCTGCAAAACCAATGCCTACAGTTTGAAGTCAGATGAATTCACAAAAGCAATGGCATAGCAGTCCCTATCTCTTTTTGCTTTTGCCTTTCCTTGTCTTGTTTTACACCAAATTAGATACAATCTATCTGCCGCGTTCAGGCAGAAGCAGCTGAAAAAATGTCCTTGTCATAGTCTTTTCTGTTCCTGGCATTGGAATTGATGTTACACAAACAAATCAATCAATCAGAATCAGCACTGAAATATGTTCAAGTGCCTAAATGACCTTATGAGGATTTCTTTTTTCCCTGTAACTAGAACTAAACCTTGTCTTATACTCTTACCATTGTGAGAATGTGAGGAGTGGGCCACATCAAATATGATTTATATTCAGTACAAGTATTTACATGCATGGCCTTGCTCCTACCATCATCACTGTTAACTCTAGTTGGCTTCAGTAACAAACATCTTCAAGTGAACAGTAAATAAGTGATAGGATTTTATTTCTTACTTCGAAAAAGATTAGGTATTTCTGCTCAGTAACAGGTGGACTGCATTCTTTGCATGTTGCCCTTTCATCACTTACACCCAAGTATTTTTCTTGTGCTATCCGGGTTGTGAACTTTCAAAAATTGTACATCTACTAGTAGTTATTCAGAGCTGAGCTGTTTTGGTTGGTTTGTGTGTGTGGGGGGGGGTTAATCAATTATGAAATAATTATTGAGAAGACCTCCTCTCGAGGAAACTGTGTATAATAAGCAGATTCTCAAGACAAAATAGATGCACGCATCAAATATTCCTGAGGTTTGTATCTGATCTAGACCTCCTTGTAACCTTGACAAATCACTTAGGAATTGTGATTTTGTCCTGAGGACTGCAAAGGAATTTTTTATCCTTTTGAGTCTCCTCAGATCAGTGTCTTTCAGGGTATTGACAAATTTCATACAAGTTGTGCCCTATATGCCCTAATGAATCTGCCCTGTGGCTGATTCATTTTCATCCCTTCTCTGCTTGCACTAAGCCTTAGCAGAAGGGCCTGTGATCTGTTCTCCTTCAAAACAAGGAGGCTGGCTCCTTAGATTGGCCCTCCAGGAGGAATTCTGCCTCCCTTGTAAGTAGCTGTGGCAGCAGGCCATAAATACAGAATAATGAGGCTCTATATTGTGCTGCAGCCTCCACAGACAAGGCCAAAACAGCAAGGATTTAGACATATTTATCTATAACACACTTGTTTTCCTCCAAATTCCCAAAAAGCACCTCAATTTTATAAGTCTCAGTCAAGTTTACTGAAAGACAACGGAAAACACAGTTCTATTTTAGCTGTTTTGTGGTAGGCAGTAGACAAGCATTCCTTTAGGGAAAATAGTGAGCATTTTAAGAAGGCAAACTGCATTAAACCTACCTGTTTCCCTCTACTGTTTCCACAAGGACACTCTTAAACCTCCTGGATGGAAACACACTAACACAGAGCAACTTCATAATTTCTTGACACTGCATCTACTAAGGCAAATGATAGAGTAGGATTTAACAAAGGATTACACCTATATATGGAGGATAAAAATATCCTGCACTAAGATTGTCCTTTCAAAGGGTTAGTACCCCTGTTTTACTGTACAAACTAATTACTAAGACTCTACTTAAATTCCCACATCACTGTTCATTCTGCATGTTTTGCATCCCTATGAAGCACCCAGTCATGGCTAAAGGCAGAGAAGTGTTTGTCAGGAAGGAATACTTGTCTGAATCTGTTAACCAGAGCTAAATTATTTATTGATGCTGAAGACTATAGTCTAAATAAATAATAAATGACATGCCTTTCAGATATTAAAAACAAAAATTCTTATACAGCTCTAGCAAAAGGTCTGCTTTAATATGCAACCAAACAAAATATTAAAACCAGCTTTTAAGCTTGACTAAAGGTTGAGAGTGTTGGGTTTGTTGAGTCTGGAGAAGAGAAGGCTTTGAGGAGACCTTAGAACAGCCTTTAAGTACTAAAGAGGGTCTACAAGAAAGCTGGAAAGGACTTTTTACCAGGACATCATGTTGGGATAAGGAGCAATGGCTTCAAACTGAAAGAGGCCAGGTTTGGATTAGATATTGGGAAGAAATTCCTTATTGTGAGGGTGTGAGGCATTGGAACAGGTTGCCCAGAGAAGTTGTGGGTGCCCCATCCCTGGAACGGTTCAAGGCCAGGTTGGATGGGGCTCTGAGCAATCTGGTCTAGTGGAAGGTGTCCCTGCCCATGGCAGAGGGATTGGAACTGGATGTTCTTTAAGTTCCCTTCCAACCTAAACCATTCTGTTATTCTGTGGACACTTCCAAGACCTTCTCTTCAGGACTGCTCTCAATCCCTTCTCCACCCAGCCCATATTTGTACTTGTGAATGCCCTGACCCACATTCAGGACCTTGTCTTGGCCTTGTTGAACTCTATGAGGTTTGCACAGCCCACCTCTCAAGCCTGTCCAGGTCCCTCTGGGTGGAGTCCCTTCCCTCCAGTGTATCAACCACAGCACACAGCTTGGTGTTATCATCAAACCTGCCGAGGGTGCACTGATCCCACTGTCCTGTCACTGACAAAGATGTTAAACAGCACCGGTCCCAGGACCAATATCCCCATTAGGAGGTGTTTGGAAGAAGAAGGCTGAACAGAAAAATATAAAAGGCAACAGTGCTGGGTATAATCACTGTAATTGAAATAATTGTTCAGAGTATTCTCACAGGACAATTGTAACAATACGGATTGCAACAGTAGGATTTTTATTCTCCCCTTCTAACCAAGTACTTACACTGTGGGATGACAACAGAAGACAGAATAAACAAGGCTAATGTTCTGAAGTAACTGAATAGAGAAAAGCTTTGGGAATTATCTGATTTCTTGATTATCCTGCTGACCTGATTTTCTCAAGCAGTAGCTTTCTCTCACATCCTTTCTTTTGACATACAATTCCAATAGAAGTTATAGAGCTGAACTTGATACAGCCACATGTTTTTGTCCTCTAGTAAGGAAGTTGTATGTATGCAATTTAGTGATGAATTTGTAGTGCTTAGGCCTGATCTAATGCCTTCTTGGTCAACTAGTACCTTTCTTTGATTCAAAGAATCATAGAATCAGATCTGTATTTCCAATAACAACAAGGAAATTAATTTTTTAATAACTGATTTTTTCTTCTTAGACAACAGCCAGGGTTGTACCCTCTGATCAAAATCCAAGGTCTACAAGAATCCCCAGTAAAATGCTAATTTATTCCTTTTGCCATAGATTTTTTTTTCTCATATATGTAGTGTAATTTATGTCCTATAACTGCTCCAGTAAAAATATTAATCTTTTATTTGTCCCATACTTGACATTTTTATTGACTCTGAACTTGTATCATTCATGAGTGTCATTTTAAGGTCTTCTACTTTCCCTTAAATAACCTTGCATCTCTTGTGATTTTTCTGTGTATTTATATTTATCTTTTAAATTTTCCCTTGTCCTTAGTCCCCCCAAAATTTAATTCAAATTAAAGCTGTTTTAATCAGTTCTTCATAGCCAAAACCAGCTCTTTTACTTGCTTCATTTTTATTACATCCATTCAGTTCTGATTAAATGGATAGCTACAGGGAAAAAACATCAGGAATTTCCATTTTATTAGTAATCGTAATAACTGTGTAGAACAGCAGTTTAAAAATTCTCTAGCCACAAGGGTAAGGAGAAATTATACCAACCCAAGCCAAACAACACCTGATCTCATTTACTTAAAACAGTTTTATCTCAAACTCTCCCCATCCACTTGCTATTAGCATGGGATTATTTGTGTTAGTTTACTGGCCGTGTGTTGAGCACAGCAATTTCTGCCTAGGCAAGGTGCCCATTGATGTTGATGAAGTGATGCCAACTTGCACTTTGCTGCAGGACCTCACCAATAAATGCTACGATACTCTCATTCAGTTCTTGTATTAACCTTAACATTCTTCTCTAATTACAATAACAGCCAGAGCTATGTTTTCTCTCTCTAAGATCAGAGTATTTGTCCATCATTTCATTGCTGCTAATGTAGGACCCCAGGGTGTGCACTCTAGTTGCTGCTGGCATATCTTCAGCATACAAAGCAAAGACAATCTCTTCCAGAACTCCAGACCTCCTAGGCTTCACCTCTTCCTATTGGCACACTGGTTTTACATACACACTGTCTCTAATAACCTCAGCCCAACCTCACAGGTGTATTCAGAATAGTGTGCCTCTATTGCCTACAAATAGCCATTCCTTTTGACCACTGGGGTTTTGTCAAAGGCATTTCTGAGTTGCACGCTAACAGTGAATGCCAACTACCACACAACTGCAGCAAAAAAGGCAGAGCTTCTTATCAACCTCTGTGCACCTTCCTCTTTTCCTGCCACCAACTTTCCTACATGCCAGTAGCTATGATTGGAAAGAAGATACCCAGGGGGGGTATCTTCTCCTGGGTCCCCAGGCCACACCCCAGGTGACGGTATTCACAGGAGGTAGGCTACAAAAGACTCAAAGTATTTCCTGGCCTTCCCACAACTCTGGTGTGACTCTGGTAGCTCAGTATACCTCAGCTCTGGTACCTCAGCTCTGGTAGCTGAGGGATGCCATGGCTGCACCCTGCAGTTACATGCAGTGGTCATGGCAGGCCATTTGAGAGGGAGTGGCTACCCTTGATGAGAAAAGCCTGGCTCTGAAGAAGATGCAGATGCATGGGGATGTGACCTGGTGTTTTTCATGACTCCATTAGCTGGTTGGAGCTTGCAGTTGCACAGAGGTGAGGGTTTAAGTCTCCTTATCTGACCTTATGTCAAAAGGCAGCAGAACAGGGATGATCTGGACAGCTATTCTCTTCAGTTTCTATCAGGTCATCCTGCTTCTTGGGTGCAGCCTTATAATTTGCTTCGTTGTTTCAATCTTGGCCTAAAATGCTTTTTTGACTCCTCATACTTAACTGAAAAAATTATTTAAAATACTGTAGTGTTCAGACTTGGCTACTGAACTTTGCTCAGAGTTATTAAGTAATTAAGACACAAATGCTTTGATCCAAGTGTTTCATGAAATACTTCACAGAGAGCAAAACACTGATTCAGTGCACAGCAAAACCAGAACTGGTGTGGAAACCAGGCATAAGGTATGCAGAATTTGTGTTTTAGTTCTTCTTATCCTTAATTTAGTTTCCTAAAGACTTTTTTTATCCTTGTCAGGCTTTTGGTAATCAGCTCTTCAGGGCAGCTTGCAATTCAGTATTATTGAGTGGGAAAAATGAAATAGCCATACTGCTAAAGGTGTGAATGCTTATTTATCCATAGATAATTTTTACTTAGTTAGAGAAGTCTATCCAGTGATGTCAGAGGACAACAGAAGTCATACTTCACAGGTACAGAAACTTTCCTGAAATGAAAACTATGGAAAGCTTACTTGTTGTTTAACACTGCATTGCTTGATGTCAGATGCAATGAAGTGGGTCCCTTCCTATCTCTTTTTATCTCCTCTATATCCTTATCTTTCTTTTGGGAGAGAACAAGTTGTTTTTCTACACAAAAATTCTAAATAAACATTAAACATATAAAATGCCCTTTGCACAGCTGATGGTGTATTTATTCCCTGAAGATTATCAACAGTAAATGTAATTTGAAAGCCATGACCTTATTCTGACTTTTTTTTGCTTGCTGTCTTTTTGCATTCTTGACCATTTCCTCTTCCAGAGAAGCACATGCCAGCTTATTCTGAAAAGTGTGGCAATATACCTATGACCTCTTGTTTGCTCCGTAGAAGATGACAGTGCAAGATGTTCCTGGCACCTTTCCTACAGTGGATGTCCCAGATCATGCCCATTACACGATTGGAGTAGCCATTCTTATAGTGGGGATCGCAGGAACTCTGGGTAATTTCCTCGTCTTCTATGTTTTCTGCAGGTATCTTTCTTTTAAATGTCTTTTTAAATATTCAAACATAAGAACTTTAACTGTTGCTTGTTTCTTTCCCACTATGTTCCTTAGTGGCCATGTCCCATTTTTTTCACATTTTCTAACATTTGACTTATTTCCTTTTAACTAAAGCCACATTCCAACTCATATCTGAAGGAAATTGAATTTCTTGCAATGATGTGATATGTCCACCATGTCCACCTGTGCCTGCTTTGTCACACTGAGGCAGAGCATTGGCCTGATGTCCAGGCCAGTGAGCTTCTCCTTTGTGACTGGTCTTTAGGCACTAATGTAATAAACCAAAATAACAGCAATTATATGATAATTTGGCCGGGTTAACTTAGGTCACTGGACTGTGGAGGAAAGTAGTCTGGGTCTTAAGCCTATATTTATGGGGTGCATTAAATGGTAGGTTTCGGCATGTGCCGAAAGTTCAAAGTAGATACCAGCACTTAAGTATGAATGGCAATGGCCTGAAGAACTGGAAAGGTGTTGGCATGCAGGTTGGATATGTGAGGATGAAGAACAGGACCAGCTCTTTGGCTGGTGCCACGTGGGAAATACAGTCACAGCAGTTGCAGTTCCACTGGAGGACATAGCTTGTCTTCATTTAAAGATATTATAAAGACAGAAAGGGTACTGTTGGCAAAGTAACAAGTACCTCAGAAATTCAATGAACACTTCAGGTGCTTACAAAGCAGTCTCAAGTAATGGCAAATAGTAAAACAGCTGCCTGAAACAGAAATAGGTTCAGTAACTTTGCACACTACTGAACAAATACACACAGCCCATAAGCACCTACTAGTAATATCTCCTTGCTCCTAAATGGACCGATAGGGGACAGTAGTTCTAGTGATTGACTCTGGTCCAGTGCAGAGAACCACCATTTATTCAGGCCACTTTCAACGGTGTCTAAGACTAAAAATTTGAGAGAGGAGCTAAAAAGTTACACTGAGCCCTACTCTCCACTGAGTTTTTCTGTATACCCTTTATAACACTGTTCTGTAAGACTGTGAATAACATACACAGGCAGGATGCAGTGAAGGTGGCTACTGCTCTCCTTAAAGTGAAGTGAGGCCAGTAAAGTGAGAGTTGCAGAGAAGAACTATTGTAAAACTAAATGTATGATGTGGTACATGGTGAATTTGTTTAATCCTTGTATTTAGAAGTCACTGTTGAGCTTATCAGCAGAGGAAAATGCACTGCCCTTCTCCTGCTTGCCACGACCCAGATCCAGAAATCCATACTGTACACTGACTTTAATTTCCTGTTAATCATGGGCATGCAGTGCACTGGGTTAGAATATATAAAGAACAATATGATTTATTCCCATCACTGAGCTGGTTATTAAAACAGCCCTTTAATGAGCA
>JAWWMP010000167.1:8142107-8165426 GCA_035047865.1 Dendrocincla tyrannina
CAGCCCTTTAATGAGCACAGGAGTGTAAGGGCGTAACACTGAGCCTTGCTTGTGTTGTCTCATGAGGAAAATGAGAAGCACTCTGCTCCAGCTAAGTGTAGTGTTCCTTGGTATTTGTGAGGATGCCAAGGCTCACAGGAAAGAGTAACAGCATAATGAACAGTGCAGCAGTGTTTAGCAACATTTCTTCTGATCTCTGTAGGACTAGGAGCCTTCAGACTCCAGCCAACATACTCATCATCAATCTAGCTATTAGTGACTTCCTGATGTCCATTACACAGTCTCCAGTTTTTTTCACCAACAGCCTGCACAAACGCTGGATTTTTGGAGAGAAAGGTTTGTATATATTATTTCTAAGATATCACTGTTTATGTTCTTACCATAGTGGCAGTTAATTTACTATTTCCTTATCCTCAGGTACTCTTGCAATGTTGAGAACATTTGTCACCGTTGTTTCAATGTTGATATAAATATTTCTTTGAACATTTTTGTCTGTGTTCAATAAACACTTTTCCACCAGGAGAGGAAAAGGACATACATAAGACAGATACAAAGGCAACATTGGCCATGAGAGGCACACTAGTCCTCATGCCATCATTCTTCCCGAGTCATCTCATGACTTAGTTACTTAGTCAGAGTCCTGTGACAAAGAAGCAACACCCCTCAGCACACCAGCTTAAAGGCTCTTCTAAATAACCTGCTCTGGGACTTGAACCTGGTAAAGTGAGGCAAGAAAGCCTGGAAAACGTGAGTTTTCACAGCAGGAATACTAAATGTACTCTTTCTGTGTAGTAATAAAATGTGGAATGAAGGTGCTTTCATTCTCCCTGTATAACACTTATAAGAGGAAGACTAGTCTTTGCCTCTGGAACAGGTACTGACACAGAGGGAAGTCAGAGAAGTAAAGTTGCTATTTTGATCTCTGATGACCAAAAGCATATTTTTGTAGTTCCATTAAGTGTTCATTTGCATACATGTTAAAATAAAACCCCATTCTAAATGACTGCTTTTAATCATTAGGTTTTTTGAGCAATTAAATTTACTTATTATTGTATTCATAGTCTGAATATTTACTTCAGCAAAATTATTCATTAATATATTCATAGTCTGCATATTTACTTCAGTTATGCTGACCTTGAGATAGGAACAGGTCCATGATACCAAAGGAACTATAACCCATTGTTAAGCAAAACAGCTGTTTCTATGGGAGCTGCAGTAGAACTGCAGTTAAACAAGATATTAATCAATAGCTGAAATTATCCCACTAGAAACATCAGAAACCAGTGAGTGAAAATATGTTAAGTATCACTGTCTCCAGCAATCAAAGCAAACAAAATCTTTGAAGTCTATCTCCATGGATAATGTAATTAGCAAGACAGACAGCAGCTTTGAAACAGCATTATAACTGCAGGAAAGCTGAAGTTTCATTGCTTTACAAATTCCAGAAGACATTAGTTCATAAGAAACACAGACGAACTCTCCTAGAAATTAATTAGCATGGGTAGATTAATTTCACTGCTACTTCTGTCATCTTCATTGAAAGGCTGTGAGCTGTATGCCTTCTGCGGAGCTCTTTTTGGCATTACATCTATGATCACTTTGATGGTGATTGCCTTGGACAGATATTTTGTCATCACAAAACCTCTGGCTTCTGTTGGAGTGACGTCTAAGAAGAAGGCTCTCTTAATCCTGGTGGGAGTCTGGCTGTACTCTTTGGCATGGAGTCTCCCACCCTTCTTTGGATGGAGTAAGTGAAATGGAATAAAACTTTTTTGCCCTCATAGCATGGGATTAATGACTAGTTACAGGTACAGAAGAGGGTTAATTAATGGCTTGCATATTGGGCTTGAATAAATCGCTTTGAAAAAAACCTGATGAAATACATGCTGAAACTGAAGATCTCTAATTTAAAAAAAAAAATCCAGTGTGTATTACAGCATATTATATGACAACAGCATCCTCCCTCAAGCACATAAAAAACAGCAGATAAAGTCACAACCACAATTTATGAAGAATGTGCCTGTCTATAATCCCATGCCCACTTCCCTTGAAACATATTCAACAATATAAAAGTGAAATAAATGTATTTGTGTTATTTCTTATTACCTTTTTTTATCCCCAAAGGTGCTGTGTAAGACTGTAGTGTCAATCTAATTTTCTTTATTCACAATAAAGAGGAATACAGTCTGAACATTTTGTGCAACTACAGTTTTAGTAAGTCTTGACTGTGCTGCAGATGGACAAATTGCAGTAGGTCCGTCTTCTCCATTCAGTGACTGGTGGTGTCACCAAGGCTTCCAATAGGGATGGTGTTTAGTAATAACTAAATTCTTTTGTAAATGTGAATTTTACACCTACAAATTGAAACACTCATACAGCACCTTGATCCTTGCAACATTCAACAAGGAGAGTTTCTGTTATTCTTCCTCATTTGAATCTGCCTGACTAGCATTTATTTATTTATTTCCTGTGAGTCACCAGTCAGTAGGTTACAATGAACTCATCATTCAAAACCCAAGCCCATTATTATGCTCCCTAATTCCAGCTGAGAATGTGTCTGCTCAGCTGAGGTGAGGACATGTGTGACTTTACTAAAGGATGTTGCAACCAACTCAGTTACTGAGAGGAATTTCAGCAGAATTTTGTTAATTGTCATATTATTGTCATTCTGCTCTCCCATAAACATAAGCATGTGCAAGCAGGCAAACTGCAGTACTGGCAGAAGCAGCCTTTAGCTGAGTGAGGAGCTGTTGGAACAACAAAGTGACAATATAGTCTTAGATTCTAGATTCTTAATTGCAGAAGGTGGAATAGTTGCTTGAAGGGTGTTGTTATCTTTTAATTAGATTCTAATAGTTCCCACAGTATGAACTCTCACACTGTAATTAGATGCATTTGAGAACATCTGGCACAATATTTTTAAGAGTTGAACAGAAAATATCGCTGTAGACGGTAAAAATTAAAATTCAAAGGTAAAAAGACATTGCTATTGACAATTTATTTGCTTAACAGTTTGACACGGTCCTCTTAAATAGATTGCATTTTATTTCATGCAGAATATTAGGTATGTATGATTTTTTTTAACTCGTACTCAGTTTTACTTCATGACAAAATTAATTTGATCTACACAATAAATCTTTCTCCTTTGCCCAGTAAATTTCTTTTGCTTGTACAAGCTTAAAAAAGTGGTAGCTATAGCAATTGGTTTCTCTCCTCGGGAAGACAGCAATTTGACAGGAAATGGAGATAGTTGAAAAAAAAAATACAGGTCTTGCCCAAGATCCAGTACATATTTGGAGAGATACCCTTTGACTATGATAAGTTTTAAACAATATTCAAGAATGGAAGCAAAATTATTCAGTTTTTGGAAGCCTTAGACTGCTAAAGACAAATACAATGTGGCAACAGAGTACAAGAAAATAGGTGCTTTAGGTGTAGAATTGTTTATTCTTTTTAACTTTTTGCCTTTCAGAGGATAGGACTAACTACCATGTTATTCTGAGTATCTTTCTCTAAGTTCAGCACTCAGAATAAGAACAACTTCCTGGTTTATACCCTCTCCTGTCTTGCTTTCTAGGTGCATATGTTCCTGAGGGCCTGCTGACTTCCTGTTCCTGGGACTACATGACTTTCACACCATCAGTCCGTGCCTACACGATGCTGCTTTTCTGCTTTGTCTTTTTCATTCCTTTGATTGCTATCATATACAGCTATATCTTTATATTTGAAGCTATCAAGAAGGCCAACAAGTAAGTAGCCAACAGTCTTCAATTTCTATCCTTCTGTTTAAGTGACTGTTTATTTTCTTAAAACCACAGAAAGAAAGAAAAAAAATGTCAAGGTTTTCACTTTTATTTTGTATGAACAACTGAGACAGAAAACCAAACCAGAATTCTGTTGATAGTCAACATGGTAATAAATATGATCCTTAGAAATGCCATTCCTGAATTTAAGCCAGAGCTGTTCAGTATATTATCTAATGACCTGGAAAAGGGTACAGAAATTAACCAACCATAAGAAATACAAAAGGGACATCAGAGCCACCTAACAACAGTGTATCAATAACTGTTCCACAGAAAAATAGATGAAATTGAATTACAAATTCCATGTTTGACAAAGGGTGACGAGGAGATAAAACATTTAATCACAGGTCTCTGGAACAAAAAACTTTAGCCTTAAAAATAAAGGCCAGCCTGGCACTACACATGTAACCTGTGGGAGTCTGTCCTGTCTGTACCAGCATACCTGGTCACTCAGCTCAGAAGGACAAAGTGACAGCCAGGGAGCAAAACCAGACCCAGGGAAGCAAAGACTCCTCTAACTGTCTTTAACACAGTGCTGTGCTACTGGTTTGAACACCTGTTCTATGTGGAAATTCTTCTAGTACAGGACTATTTTCTTCACTGAAGCACATGGGAATTTTGCCACTGATTACTGCAACAGAAGTGCATTGAATTGTGAAGGACTGGTCCCATACATTAGCATGCATTAAAAGTGCATGAATTTTAGCCTAAAACAGCAGAAGAGTAATTGTTGCCCCACTTTATGAAGCTACTTGCTCAATTCCCTACCTTTGTTTTTTGCTGTTGTGTGTTTGTTTCCTCTAGGTCTGTTCAGACATTTGGATGCAAACATGGACATAAAGAGTTCCAGAAACAGTATAAGAGGATGAAAAATGAGTGGAAGATGGCCAAAATTGCACTGATTGTCATCTCACTTTTTGTCATTTCCTGGTCACCATACTCTGTTGTTGCTCTGGTAGCTTTTGCTGGGTAATTATAAATGTATCAGCAAAGGAATATTCAGTGAAAGCAAAGATATGAAATTGTAAAAGAAAGATGAAAGTCAAAGCTACTTGTCAAGTTTAATATCTGAAGTGTATCCAAAACATGCACATATTTAGGAGTGATATTTAACAAATGGGGCACATGCTATGATTTTTTTTCTTAGTTTGACTTTATGAAAAGTTAAAAAAAAAAAAGAAAAAAACCAGGAATGTTATTACTGGCAACATAAACTACCACGGTGAAGACTTCTGAATGAAGATTCTCTGTGCTAGGATATCTGAACTATCTGAACTTTATTTAGCACCAAAATGCTAAATAAAGGGCCCCAAAAAGATCCACTCGGGTTTATTCTCTTTTCTTTCTCCACCTCTTTTACTTACAAAAGTCTGTTCATCTTCTCATGTTACATCAAACTGCTGAAATTCCTTACATGTATGAGCAAGCTCAAAATTAATACACACTTGCATTGGGAGCTTTTTGATGCTGGATATAAAAGGTCATAATTATAAATCATCAAAACATGTTCTTCAACTATTTAATTGTCAGCATTTTATACACTAACTTCAACAGAAGCATGGCAGTGTTTAAACAGTATCCGCACATAGCTTGACACCAGAGTATAGTTGGTACAGTCCAGGCACAAGTAATAGACTGGCAGTTCAGATACCTTGGCTCTTTGTGATTATTTGTCCCACGTTAACAGGTGAATTTTCCTGTGCTTCAGTTTAGCCTCTGTAAAATGTATGTAACTATCTGCTTTAGGAAAGCTTGTCATCTGCAAAACCCCAAGTGGAAGATTCCTATGACAGTACCAAACACTTCTCTTTGTACTTTTCAAGTCAGAAATAAAAAAGTAGGTTTTCCTAAAATTGAGTAAAATAGAATAGGAAAGCAGTTCCCTAAACAGAGCACTTCTAAAATCTGCTTAAAATCTTCAGCTTAAGAAGAAAGAGTACTGAGAGAAGAGGATTCTTTCCCTTTATATCCAGAAGGGTAATTCCAAGCAGCAGCAAACGTTTTCTCCATGAAGGTAAACATCCTCCTCACTCAGAAACACAGATCTTTAGGAAGTGTCCTAGTGCCCCATTTCCTGTCAAAGGCGGACTTAGGTACTGGACATCAACCACTGATGATATGTGAGCAGTCAGACACAGAGGAAGGGCAAGGAGACAGAAATGCAGCACAGATACCTTGCAGTACTCTAAGAGACCTTGGGTAAAAAAATAAATCAGGAGATGTGTTAAGCTAACCATTTTAGCTACATAGAACTGTCAGGCTGTCCTGTATGGTTCAGCACCTGCCTTAGGAGAATCAAATCTACCTTAGGAGGATCAAGTGCCTGCTGAACTTGACTTCTGCTCCATGTCTCACACTCACAAAAATCTGAACAAATGGACAATTTCATAAATCTTCAGACATTAATAGACTCACCCTGGACACCTCCTGTGAACTTTTGTTACATGAACTCAGATAAAATCACTGCATGCTACATCTGGGAGGCAGACATGGAGTCTGTGTCTACAGTCTTGGACTAAAGACAACTCATCTGACAGAGCAACAACATATTCTTCACTCCACCAGTGTAGGGAGAGGCCTTCGTAAGGTCTATGGAGGATTTACCTGCCTATGAAATGTTACTGTTATTATGGTCTGAGCTGTTATATTGACTTTCTTCTGACCAAGACTTATGGACTACCTCGAGCTCTATTCAGAAATTAACTGGCATGGCAGATAGACCTGCTAGCCTTCAGATAACATGCATATGTGCATGGTCACAGCACATATGAGTGTAACATAAGACACCTGAAAATAATTTCCCTTCGCTATTTAGTTCAGAAAAATTCTTTCCCTTCAGCTTTTAGCTCATTATCAGGCAAAAAAAAAAAAAAAAGAAAAAAAAAAAAACAAACCCACCAGAAACAAACAAAGAAGTTTGACTAGAAATACATTTATCAGTTATCTTAGTTATCTTTCCCTGCAGTGCCTCATTCTGCACACCTCTTTAGTGACATATTACTCAGCAAGTGTATCTGCCAAATTTGGAGCATTTTAGGAATACAAGGCTGATGAATGCACATTCACTTCTTGGAGGCTGACGTTGTCCCTAGGCTAAATAACATGGGAATTACCATCACCCTGAGTCACAGTTGTGAAGTGCTGCAGGAGAAGCCCCAAGAAAATCATATTTCTCAGAAACACCATTAGACTGATGTTGATCTTTTCAGGCAAAGGATGTAAAATTTGTTCTCTCACTGTCTGGGGACAGAATTCCCCTTTTACTCTCTCTACAGTACTAATAAGCATTGTCTTGTCCATGTATAACTGCATAGACTATGCATAACTCAACACTAAATATATAATGTGTTTGCATTACTCTAGGTATTCCCATGCCCTAACACCCTTCATGAACTCCATACCAGCTGTGATTGCCAAAGCTTCTGTCATCCATAACCCCATCATTTATGCCATCACTCACCCCAAATACAGGTAAGTTCAGTCTTATAAGCTACGTTTAATATAGCAAAGAAAATCTGAGAGTGACTTTGTCACTTTTAGGACTAGTACCAGAACACTCCCTCACCTGCTCATTTTAACTCTGTAGGACAGCTTCTCCTTCCTCAAGGAAACTTCTCAATGCCATATATATGCCAGTAGAATATGTACTTAACCAAATTACTATGCAGATGGGAGTTAGAAATGTTTATGGATACTGATCTGTATTTACCCATTACATTATAAAACACAGAAACCTTTCCACCCCACAGGAAAGCATCGTAAATTTTTTAACTATCTTCATGAGAGAGGCAGACAGGAAGAGGAAAGTTAGGCGAGTTTCCTTACCCTGCATATGAGCAAAGTAATACTGTAATATAACTACACATTTTGTACAACTGTAGAGATAGCCAGCAAACAGATGTGTAAGAGGAAGCTAGAATAGCTGCTTAGGGGAAGATTAAAATAATTCATTATGTGGTACTTCTGCGAGGTTCAGTTTAAAGGGACAGAATTTTTTTTTTGCCCTGATTAAGCTGAAAGCAGATAAAACATCATTTTAATAGCTTCCTTCAGTTCCAAGAGCTACCTTTTAATGCCCTTATCCCTGCCAAGCAATAAGTTTGAGTTCTGCAATGAACAGAACACTGACAGTAAGTGATCTTGGAGCGTGATTGTAGATGAGACATCAGATATCTGGAAAACTCTTTTTGTACACAGTAATTTTCCAGTCCATGCAGCATTAGTTCATCTTTCTGAATAAATGCATTGTTTATGACTGAATTTTTTTGCTAACTGAAAAAATCTGACTGATTCTACCTCTTATCCATTAGAAGAGCAATTGCAACACATGTTCCTTGCCTTGGATCCCTACTGAGAGTTTCTCCTAAAGACTCACGGTCTTTCAGCAGTTATTACTCCTCCAGACGAGCCACCGTAACCAGCCAGACTTCTGAGATAAGTGGGCTGCAGAAAGGAAAAAGGCGACTGTCTTCTCTCTCTGACAGTGAATCAGTAAGGGAAACACTTCCCATACACCCGTTTTGAATTGCAAAGTAATACGTTTTCATATAGAGTCCTTCCAAGTGGTAGATTCTCTAGGTGAAATGCATCACGGTGCTCACTACAGGAGCTCCAGAGAAAGTGGAGGGACAAAGTGAAATAAAAGACAGAGGGATGAAGTGTAAAAGAATGTAGATCACTGTTTTCTTGATGGTTGGTGATATTGAAGGCAGTGTGGAAAGATGGAACAACAAGGAATTTTAGATAGTAAGGGAAGCTTAGAGTCAGAGCACCCCTGAAAGCCTGACCATACTTGCAGGCTGTAGTTGTCTGACCACAGATTTGCAGTCTGGACACACAAAAGAGAAACTGCTAGTCACTGGATAGTTCTTTAGTGAAAGCAAGGTTGTAATGAAACAGATAATGCTTTCTGAAAGTGCAATGTATTTGGAAACATATTCATCATCAGATTTAGACAAATCAGTAAATCCATGACAGAATCTTTCTCACGGGAGACCTCAACAGTTTGCTGCTGCCAGGGTAAGCGAAACCAAATGTTTTGCACAGCAGCTGAGAACAGGGCACATATTTGGCTTCCCAGGCTCTCCCCTGCAACCCAAAATTACTTTACTAAGCAACTAACCACATTTATTAGTTTATTGCAACTGTTTTAAACAAAATTTTCAAATATATGCAACTACATTATTTTCTTGGTGATTCTTTTCCACAGTCAAGATGATAATTGTATCTGATCCAGACCAGTGCTGAATTCTGAGTTATTTCCAACAGTGACACCTCAGTTTCTTTGCACTCTCTAATCTTTTGACTTCTTGGTCCAACCAAAATGAAATGGCCTAGTAGGCACCATTCAGGAGAAGGTTTTAAAACTGCCTAATAGAAAGGGAACATTTTTTTATTGCATCTCCTAAACTGTGAATCCTGATTCTTAAAAAAACTACAGACTCCTTCAGTGATATTGTAAGTGCTGGGGAGGGGGAACCACAAAAACAATACAATTTGCTCAGGAAAGCAACTCGTAATACTTGAAGTAAAACAATAGAAGGGCGAACAAAAATTCTCCAAAATTTGCATGCTTCACTCTGGAATTTTCTATAAGCCTGGAATAATTCTGATTCTTGTTGGGAACACTGATAGAGCTGAGATTTTCTGACAAGAGTATATGTTTCCCTTAACTATTTGATCTGGCCATAGACTACTCTAATTTATTAGTAAGTAATATCAGCTTAGCTGAAGTACGGAGTGGAAAGAAAGGCTCAAGTTTGAGCAAACAAAATTGCTTCAATGTACACTGAAAAGTTATTTTGGGGGGTTTTTTGCACCATATGTGTCACAATTAAGCTCTAAAATTTCTAGACATACACTCACGCGGCAAAAAGGCAGTACATATGCTGCCATGTGTTTTATGTCAAAGCTGATCATCAAACTGAAAGCTGATAAATTATCTGTATGCTTTTTTTTTTCTTTAGTAATCCTGTGGATGCAAAGATATTCTGTATCTGGGAAAATCCTAAAGAAACAATTTCCAGTTAAATCTTTGAGACAAATAGGACACAATCTCCAGAACAGATGCTCAGAAAAATGTTGCTTCCATTTTAAAACTCAATCAAATGGGAGTGTGAGTGCTAATACACTATAGACATAGAATGGAAAGCACAGTACACACTCTTCAAAATGTTGGGATCTAGGAAATAGTTTAGCCCATCCTATTGTGCTTCAGCAGGAGCATGTATATTTAGATTGCCCTCCTGGATATTTTGCTTCTAAAAAGTCTTCCATGAAGACATTTCAATCTGGAAAGACTTCAGCGTATAGACTTATGTTCATCATTGCTTCCTCAGCAGTGAGAAAGCTGCTTCTGAAAATACAATCTAGATTGCCACTGTTCCAAATCAAATCAATTTTCCCTTCCCCTTCTTCTGTGTCCCCTTTATCCTTCCCCACAGTTACACAGAAAAAAATGATCCTGATCCTTCTTAGAGCAAGGAATCTGTTATGTATTAAAGCTCTGGAATGGCATCACCAATTTGGATTTTCTCTCTGTAGTAACAGACTCCTTATACCAATTTTTCAGTTCCATCAGAGTTCATGTTTTTCTACACCTCTTATTTTTATTTTCTTCCCTGGGGAAAGCTTATCAAAGTATCAATAATTGAAATTATCTAATATTGAAAGTATCAATAATTGCTTTGAGTATTTTGAAGCAATGATACACTCCTGTCTGATGGAAGCTACACCCAAAGCACATGGATTGCCTATAAAAAACCCTTGTGGAATGAAAAAACTGAGGAAATTATATCACACTGTTATGTTCGCCCATTTTAAGGCAAAGTATGCCATCCAGCAGAAAACAGACTGGCATGCCATGATCTGCTCATCAATCCCAGTAACTGTGTCATTGTTTTATTATGATCTGTGGAATTCTGTGATTCTTGATCACTGTAGTGCAAAGGAAAGTGAGGAAAATAAACAGAAGTTTTGACTTCTAGGAAATTCTGGGGGTTTTTTGTTTGTTTGTTTTTTTTGGGGTTTTTGTGTTTTCCCATTAATTGGAACAAAATTTATAAAACCAGGGCTCCATCACGAAACAGACTGTTTCTAAAGAACTGATTCTGCAGTCCTGAAACATGTGCTTGTATTTATTTCTGCTTCCCCCCAAGCCACTTTGGAAACTTTGGCCCTAATTCCTCCAAACACCTGTGCTTCCTAATTGGGTGCTACTGTGGAAACACTGTCTCCTTGGAGCTACAAGATGCATCAGAGAAGTTTCAACAATAGATTGTAATGAAACACTATTTTCTTTGAAATTTTGCAGTGCATCCTGTGGAGAAAAAGAAAAAGTAAGCCAAATTTTAGACACAACAGACTTGATAGTTTTGTTTGTGCTTCTTATAAGCAAACATTTTATGAAGTCATATATGGCAGAACTTTTGTGAAATGTCTTTTATACAATGCCTGTCTCCTTTACATGCTGAAACTGGATGAAAGTGTAAGGAACCCAGAGTGATTGTTTTGCTGTATTCATTTTAGGCCTGTACTGAAACAGAAACTGATACCCCCAGTATGCTCTCCAGACTTGCCAGCAGACAGATTTCCTCTGAAATGGGTAAAGACGCAATTCAAACTAGTGACATAAGAGCCAAACCCAAACTGAAGAGCCAGGATTCTGGGATTTGTGACAAGGTAATACAGTAACTACATAATACCTACATTCTCTGGCAACCAGCAAATTAACAAATCTGTGCATTGTACCGTAATTAATCATGAAGGTTTCTGCCAGGAAGATGTGGACAACCTATGAGTTACCACAATGAGTAATGACTTAGAGGCTGTAAAAGGTCATCAGCTTTTTCTTCCCACCCTGGTTCATTATTGAGCTGTCTTTGTTGCATTTCTGGTGCTGTTTTAGAGAGCTTGGCATCTGAACGGAATGTTGGCTTGTGTTTGGTTTTAGGTGTGTATTTAGTAACACAGATCTTTTACTGTCCAAATTATTTGGCCAGTCTTCCTGTTGTCTTGCCATTTGCTATCAAATGAGCACTTACAGTAAGATGTGAAAAGGCTATTTTAGCATATTTTTAGTCAGTCCTCTGCTCTCCTTTTTTCCCTACACTTTACATTTTCCATATGTAAAATATTGAGACATACCCATATGGCATTTATGTCTTTCTTATCTGTGTTCATTTTTCAGACAGCAGTAGATGCTGATGACATAGTGCTGGTGGAATTGAGTATCACAGAGTACATGGTTACACCTGCTGTAAGAACTATTATTTTAATATTTAGCATGCATCTAACTAACTGAGGGAACAAAAACTAATGGCAGTCTCTGAGCACAAATTAAGCTATTTTTTGAGATGCGAATACCACACAATATTCCCAGGAGAATGCAGAAAACATGACCACAAAGGGTAGATCATTGCTGAAACTAAGCAGAACACATATACTACAGGGTTCTCCTCTATATTTTCTGACATCTGAATATTCTCTTGAACTTAGTAAGTCCTCTGATGAGGTCTGTGACTTGTTTAGTGGAGCATGGAAGCATTAATTTTGTACCACCTTTCTATAAATAATACACACACTAGGCTGAGATAGCCATTCTGATGGCTGTACCTCTGAGACAGCCCTAGTCCTGTGGCAAGTATTGCTGTATAGAGTTAACTATTTAATGTTTTCTGGTTTGGATTGCAGAAAACATCAAAAACAAACAACTTGGAGGAAATCAAGGTCAGTTTTTGAAACATGCCATGTCACTTATTCAGTAAGATGTTGTTCTAGTGTCTGTTTCTTCTTCCATCTAACACAGATATGGCACATGTGTAAAAAAATTTGACATCTATCACAAGTGAGTTGACTTAATTCTTAACAGATAAGAAAGTAAGAGCAAAGAGCTGACAAGTGAAAACAAGGAAGTTTTATCTTTGCAGTATTCACCCCAATGTAATACAACCATCTTAAATTATCTCTTTATTGTTAGAAGTGACCCTAAAGAACAATTGCTAGCCTCATCCTAACTGATATCCTGGTCCTGTGCAAGCAACAGCTAACACTGCTTATTGTCAAAAAATGCTAATTAATCTTTCCCTCATTTCCTGTTCTCATCTTGTTATACAGTTTGCTTCCCCCTTCAAACTATCCATACTGTTACCACTACATTTTACATTACCTCTTGCCCCAATGAACCTAAACATTCCCTCTTTATGTAGGAACTCCTTACTTGATTGAATTCATAGGCTATCTAAGCATATTCATAGCACATTTTTCATAGTTGAATGTGCTTTCATGAGCCTGGTCTTTCTTCAAAGCAGATCAGCTCTTAAGTAGCAGATGCAAAGTCTCTGCCTTAGTACATTAACTTGTTTAACAGTTTTTTTCCTTATAAGTTATTCATGAAATTTTAAAAAAAATGTTCAGATCTACTTTTTCCTCCATCACTTAAGTTGATTTTGAGGTAGTCATGGGGATCAGCAGAGTGCTTATCTAAATATATGTCCCTTTGTCATAGATGATGCAATGTGATCTCCTTTCAGATGTTCGTGCTTTCCATCTCTTTTAAATCTTTGCATCTTTTAGGAGGGTGAGAGCCTGAACAGTATTGGACAAAGGAAAGAAGTGCCTCGTTATGGATCACTGGCAGCTCAGATACCCAGCATTACAATAACATGCAGCAATGTCCAAGGAGTAGAGCTGCCTTCTAGATACAACTCTGGGTTCCTGTACCCTAAGCCAAACAAGCAGAGCAAGAAGTCCAACAGTTAAGTGAGTGGTGCAAGAGAGAATATTATCCTAGCCAGTAGCTCTGGAACAGCTGTGGACCAGCTGAATCCAGAATACCTTCCTACATTGTTCTGAAATGCCCCTACAAAGCCACAACACAAGACATGCAAGGATAAAAGCATGAGGAGTGATCTTTTCTGCATCAGAACTCTCTCCAGTGGTTCACATCTTGATCTGTCACATTCCATTTTTCCTTCTTTATGCAGCTCATGAAACAATTTCTTTCATCTGGATTTTACTCTGCTCAGGTATATTCTACCACGACACAGACCTTACCTAGAAGCCTCCTAGGATTAGCTTGAGAGGAAGGGGAAATACAATCTTAAAAACTGGCCTTTGTTCACTTAGTGCAGTTTAACTTCAAAGTAATTACAGAAGTAAAGCTGAGAGATTTGGGGGAAAGTGTACATTATTTCCTGAAGATGGTTTCTTCATTACTGTGCAGTTTCTCAACCAAATGAAAACTTAATCACACAGTGCTCCTTCTTTCACTAATGACATTTACCCCATTTTCTTCTATAATCCAATGGAAAGGCAATGCACTTGAGTGGTAATTTGAAGTCTCAGATCTTTATTTTAATTTCTGAGACTCTGGGGAAAGAGAAAGGAATAACACTTGAGGACCAGGTGATGTTCCTTTCCATCCTTAGCTTCTTTTTCCAACAGTGGCTTAAGATGCCAGTTTAACCCAGTCTTAGCTAATCTCCCCAGAGGCTCTGATATCTGCCTTCTGATATTTCAAAGTGGTTTACATTTAGATGTGGTTTTCTGAAGTAAATCTTGGTAGTAGAAGGGTTAGTTCCCCAAAAATAGTTGTTCTAGAGATGTGTGGAATCCAGACCATCCCTACTTTGGTGTTTTCATTTTTCCCTTCTCTAAACAGCAGCATTTGCATAGCTGAGGGGTTTTATTCCACAGTGACTGAATCCATGAGATTGTACTTATTTCCCCTGAAAAGAGAGGAAAGAGTTATATCAAATAGTGATTTTCAGCTTACCCTGGTGTTTCTTCTAAAAATAAATGGAATAAGAATAAATGGACAAAATTCATTCTCAATTCATAGCAGTCTACATCACAAGAATTATGAGGAATAGTCAGTCCAAGTGGGGATATAGACCTTCTGAGCCCAAAAGAACAGGGCAGAGCTATTGAAACAGTTCTTCCCCATAGGCCCTCCAGCAATTCTCCCTTTGGTTGCAATAATGGAGGGAACCCAGCAAGGCATTTTGTCCTAAGTGAATCAGTTCTTCCCTATGTCACATCAGAAAAAGCCATAAAATCAATAAAAATGTAACCGGTTTATTACTTTGAGGGAAAAAAAACCATAAATCAGTGGGTTCCAGAAGATGTGGGGCATTGTTTTGAAGCATACTTTTGGAAACTTACTTCAAACTGAGGTTTATTAAAAGAAAGGTTATTAAAACTGAAAATGAAGGTGATGATGATTTCTGCAGCAGATCAATGTTAGATCATGGAATAGTGGGGCATTCTGGCTGGTAATAAACTGCCAAAAAAGCACACTGTTCAAAATCCACAATGTTTTTATGTAAATAAAATCATAGACATTAGAAATGGAAAGGAGCTATTGCAGTTTCTCCCTTCACCTACCACAACCGGATATTGTCTCCCAGCAGAGGACAATATTAAACTGATAATATATAGAGAGCCAGCAATAAGGAGAAAGAAGAGACAAAATATCTTCAAACAGGAAGTATGTTCACAGATATTCATCAAGTCTAGGGAATTCTATTATGACTTAATGCTTAGGCTTTTGAAATTATTTAAAATCATGAAGCATATAATTCTTCCTTTGTCATGAAGGCCATTGACACTAGTGAAAAATGGGAAGAAACATTAGCAAATGTTGCCTATTTCATTTGGGTCACAAAAGACTGAACCTGTCAAGAAAATAGGTTAAACCTCACACATGCTGTTTAGTGTGTTAACAAGGAGTGCATGGTATGTGTCATTAATAGCTAGATCCTTTGCTCCTGTCATGATTTTGTTCCAAGCAGTATTCTTAAATATTATACTCTGCGCTCTTCTGCATTCCCTTCCACTTTTAGAGGGTATAAAAAGAATACTTCCATGGCTAGAAAAGCTTTACGAATCCACAGCATGTTGTTCTCTACATCCTTCAACTCCAACATGTATTAGAGATTAGTTTGTATCTATAAAAAGAACTACAGCTGTTCCTGCTCATCTACTTACAAGAGACTTGTAAAGCATATATTAATTAGAGAGAATTTGTTTGTGAGCACTTCAAAACCCTTGTGTGTACTCCCTGCATAACTAACAGCTTTGCCTTCCCTTCACCTCTGCTGAGACTATAAAAATCATTCAGGGGAAAGCCCACAAAATTCATCTCACCTGAATATCTCTACAAGTGGTTCACACTGTAACCCCTGCGGCATTTGGAATAAATCATTATTAGTTCATATTTCATCTCATCTTAGCAGATTTATTTGTGTCCTGTATCCTCTGCTTGGCAGCCACTCTTCTTTGCTTTGCTGTCTCTTTATACCCTTTAACACAGATGACTGATTGGATTAAAATAATTTGGGACTGAGATGATTCACGTTTCAGTTAAAGTCAACCGTACAGCCTGTTCTGCAGCGGAGAGACTGCCTGTAGTTTACCATGCACTTGGATATGTTCCAGTGACTTGGAGGTGTGACAGGACTAGGACAAAACTGGGGCGCTTCCCTTTGGCCTTTTGTACCACAGCAGCTGTTTAGAGGGCAGGCTGCTGGCTAAGGCAGCAGCGAGCAGTGCTGGAGTTAACAGGCAAGCTCTGCCCCCCCAAGGGGCACGAACTCGGGCTTGGGTCACAACAGAAAGTGTTTGGTCTGATCATTCAAGCAACTCTGCAGAACTGCTGAGCAATTGGTCACTACTGCTGGGTCTGCAAAGAAGTTGCCAAGAGCCAGGGGAATAAATGGCTGCTCCCAGTCAAGTCTGAAGGACTGCATAAGGCAGCAGCTACAAGGTGCCAATCTTTCCAACTTCCACATACAACCAGGGATCTTAGTCCCTACATTTTGCAGCTTACATCCTCATTTTCCATACTTGTGGAAACTTTTTTACATCTATCACTGAACAAAAAAGTGTCATCATAGCACATGACACTGAGTATTGACATTTCACACATTTCCAGGTAAGACAGAGAAGCAAAGAGCATTTTTCTTGAAGTCATATGCAAAAACAACAGCAAGCGTGACATTCAGAAATAAACAAAGAAGCCTCGAATGCTTTTTGGGTGTTTCTACAGCTCTAGGGCATAACACGAGTAAGTCACCATTCCCACGTGTGACTGTTCTCCTCAGTGTTGCCAGTGCCATTTTCTACTTAGGCCATTCCAAGAAGTGCTGCAATGTGGCCCTCATCCCGTTATCCCTCAGTAACTCTGATGTTGCCGTCTCATAACTCTGACAGGGCACCTGTCTGTCTCTGCTGCTAAAACCACTATTGCCACAGAGCTTTGCTGGGTGGGGGCCCTTATCTGCAAGGCAATGTTTGTATCAGACAACGGTATTTCAGTGTCTGAGCAACAGGTATCTCAGTTCAAACACTTGTGTTTGTAGCCTTGCAGTTGTTAACGTCATGGGAATGTGAGGAATCCCATGTTATAAACAGATCTATATAAATGCAATCTTAAAACAAATAAATAAATTATTAATAGTGTAATTCTTAGCAACCCCAGACATGGACCAGAATCCTGTACACTAAATGATTGCCTTACCCCATTGAATTTATAACCTAAATATTCATTTTCAATCTTATGCAAACTTCACAGTTGTCAAGATTTATAAGCTCACCTATTCATTTCCCGTCTGCAGACAACAGACTAAGTAGATCAGTGTAAGCTTAATAAAGTCAGAAAAATTCTCCACAGCAAATCTAGCTTTAACAGTCTGATACAAACCACAAAGTGTAATAAGAAGACTTTTTTCTCTTCTGTAGGAAAATACTGCTTTTAGTTACAGCAGTTCTGGCAGCAGCAGGGCTCTGCTGGAGGCACAGCACAGGAATTCTATTATACCTGGCTCAAAAGCAAAGCAAATGCTGCAAGAGTCACATCAGCGTAGAAGAATGCTCACCTCACTTTTCATAGAGGTGTCAGAATTTCATATCAGACTACAGAGCTGGACTCTGTATATGGTTAGTTCGCATGTTGCCTACAAACACTTCTTGCAATGAAATTGGTTCTCAAGATTAACACTCATCTGAATCTGGGGGTAAATAGTAGGACCACCCCAGTGGCTGAGAAGAATGGAAAGGGATTCACCCCTCTGACAGTGCATTTTTCTTCCCTCCTAAGAGGAAGTTTTGAGGGGCACGTTTTGGCCACAATGTGGGTAAGGCCAGTGTTTATTTCCCTCAATATTTAGACTTCACTGTGTCTTCCACAAACACAGAAGAGGATGGTTTGGAAAGAGACACAGAAACCTGAGACCACATCATTGTACAACACGAGCTCTCCAGTGTAGTTTCATAAAGGACATTTCCTGCATAAGCTGTGGGACACTTACAGGCATAATTACAACTGCCATAATGGTTTCCACTGACTGGAAAAATAGAAAAGAAAATCCATACCCTTCCACAGAGTGCCATGCCCAAAGGGATACAAAAAAAGTGACTGTACCTCTAATGTAACAGCATTTTCTTCACAAACCCCACTACTCCAGAAATGTATTACACATACCCAGATGCACCATTTGGATTGGTATAACTGCTCTTCATGAAGTTTTTCAGATGCCTAAAGTTAATCGTGCAAAAATATTTACACAACCCCTTTGGACACACAAGTGAAATGAAGGAGTTTAGAGTATGTTAGGTCTGTACTAAAAGTTACTAATTTTTTATAATAGTTTTCCAGACTAGTATTTGCTGCTAACTCCATGGAACTGTACATAAATAAATTTTCAAAGTTTCAGATTTTTTAAAGCCAAGGTTAATACTGATAGGTGAGCTGGGCTGAAAACTGTGTTGTTAGTAGGGCTACGTGATTTGATGCAGAAATCCTGCTCAGCTCCTTCTCATTTTCCCTGCTCCCAGTCAACTCTTCACTAGTTCATCCACAGGGCTAGAGAGCAGGCCTTCATCTACCCTTTCCATGGGATGGGCCTGCTGTGGAATAGCTGTTTCTCAGCCCACTGCTCTTTGAAACCCTGATCCCCTGAGTGCCCTTAAGCCCAGGCCTCAGCTCCCTTCTATCAGGCGGGTCCTGCAGTCAAGCATTCCGTGGTGCTCACCCCAGAGACAGTCCTGCTTTCAGTATCACCATCTTCTTCTAGTTTTGACTAGTTCACAATTGCAGTACCCTTTTCCAAGCAGTTCCTAATGCCCTTAGGTGCCAAACCCAGTATTAAATAAACACAGCCCCCTCCTGGGCTTTTAAAGAAACTATGTATGATTGCACTTTAACATGTAAACAGATGGGGTCTGGGTTTATAATAATCCTCCAACAGTAATTTTAAAATATGAATCCTTTTGATGCTGCTGTCCTCAGCTCAAGTCTCTGAGTAACAGAAGCACATGGCAGAACTCTTAATGTGTATTGATAGATCTTATTTGAAGTGCTGTTTTCCAGATGCACTTGCTAAAACTCACTTTCTGCTGCTGTTCAGTGAAGAGAACTTAATCTGATGAAGGACAGAGTTGAGGTAGTAGCATCAGGCAGCTCGGTGGTTCATCACATTCACTGCATAGATTCCTTTTGAAAATCATTCCTGTGAGAAAGAAAAAGCCACACAAATCTTTCAGGTTCAGGACCATTATGTTCAGTTAGATCAGAAATAAGTTTCACACAGTAAAAGCTGCTCTCTTTGGGCACTGTAGATACCATTCATTTCACCCGAGGGAATTAAAAACATGTAAAAATATCATGTAAACATCATATGAAACTCCATGGCAATAAATCACACTCACTTTAATTCTTGCTTTATTCCAAATTGTCATGGGCAAAGGCAAAGGAAGCAAATACAAAAGTACAACTCAGGATGCCCACTAGCACTGCACCAAAATATAGTGATCCCAAATAAACCAGGTACTTCTAAAGTTTTGGAGATCACAGTAACTTCATATGAAACAGGCCTCTTCTCTTTCCCATTATAGGCCACTACCAGAAAATTAACTCAGTTACCCCCTTGTGTTAGATTTCTCCTTGCCCCTTTCACTGACTGCCATCCTTGATTTTTTCTCATATGCAGGAGCCAGATCATGATGACTTCAGAGATGGGGCTAAGGAGGCCACAGCACATGTTAGAGAGCTGTATTTTGCAGCTTCCCTTCATTGTGCTGTTTCCTGAAATACAAAGAGTCCTGTAAAATTTCTGCAAAACAAAATAATTTTGGAGATCCAAAATATTATAGTCTTTTATCAACTTTTTTGCCAGTGCCAGAACACAATCCCATGGGAATCAGACTGTTGACTGGACATATCTGTAGTCCTAGTTTTAAAGAAATTCCTTCCAGTCTTTTGTCAGAAGTGAAGTGAAAATTGTGAGTCGTTCTGCAAATTCATTCGCCAATGACAGAAGGAACAGACCACTGAATCTCCTGCTCCCTCACAAAGCACACGTGCAAAGGGCTGTGAAAATCAGAACTGCTGGGCAAAAAGGAGCCACAAATGGAATAGCCTCATTTACCGGAGCTGTTACAGTTTGGGTAAATGGCAGTGCAAATGCAGCCCAGGTCTGCTCTCCTCTAAATGTCAGCACCTCCGTTTGAACAGTCACATCAGCATCATCACAGAGAAATAACTCCTACTCAGCCCCTCCAAACCAAACTGTTACTCAGGAGAAACTCTCAGAAAGCCACACTCACCAATAGTTTATTTCTGAGCTCGGAACTGTAGCCCCTTCATCTGGGCAGGGAATGACATCAGATGTCAAAAGCATTATTCCGGGAGAAAGCACATCCATACTTTGTGCTGCAGTGATGTACTTTACATGCTAATTTTCCTAACACCATCATTGGTGAGGAACCCCTAGGTAGCCACGGAGGTCAAACCTGTTGGGCAGCAATCATTCTTTTAAGTTTCCATCCAAGGTGGTTGTTCCTTCAGTTTAAAGTTACTGCAAATAAACTGTGCAGGCAGCTTACTAAAATCCTCATAAGCTGAATGAAACCTTACTGCAGAAATTTGTGAAAAATTAAATTTCCCATTTACAAGGAAAACAATGTTTCTGTGACTGATCTGAGGCTGAACAGCTAATGCAACAGCTGGGGATATCAGATTGTGATTAGAAGAAATGACAAAAAAATAGGAGAAAGACTTGTGGAAAGGCCAGAATTAGCCCTTGACAGAATAACTGAATTTCCCAGGAAAGCAAATTGGCCAGACTGGAATGAAACGCATGGGTCAAAAGCAAATCACACTGAGTGAGTCACTGAGGAAAATGGACAGCTAAATCTATTAGTAAGCTACTTTCCAGAAAGCAAATAGGATTGTTTGCACAGGATGGCCTGGCCAGTGTAGTCTCAGCCTTCAGCTTTTCATACTAATAGGTAATCCTGAGGGTGTTTCACTGAACTGTGCCAAGTCCATTGATAGGTAAACAACATATTTCTGCAACATTATTTAAAATACAAGTTTAAAACTGTTTAATACTTCAGGATCAAATAACCTCTTATTTGAAAATCACCTCATTGCACAGTTCCTCCCTGCAAATATCCACTATATTTGTTAATTGCTAGATATAGAAGTATCTATTAGCATTGGAGTTCGTTAGTATCATCATTTGTGAACGAAGACACACAAAGTTTAAATAAATTGATTTCTTATATTTTACCATGGAGTTTCATTGCTGCCCCAAGACTAATCTAATGGGCAATGGCCCATAGTTCTGACAACTGTAATAAGAAGCAACTCTAAAAAAAAATAAAATACTTTGGTGTTTCCATGGCTTGAGGGGTCAGTAGCTGCAAACATCCATTTTGAAATCAATTTTCTAATTGCTTTCTTTATAAGAGAATCACTTTTTTCCTTAACAAGATGTATAATTTTAGCTATGAACAAATTTTGGAAAAGGGATATCTAATATGCTGTTGAAAAGTAAGTGATGGATAAAACTGACTGCATACAACGCTGTGGGATGCTTTTCTTCCTCTCACAGCCACCATCCCATTATTTCTCTTTTGTCGTACTTTGTAAGGGTGGTAGGGAGGTTATAAATTGCAAGGATTTTGCTTTTATAATCCGTAGCAAAACGGATCTGCTGTATTTGAATGTTGCCTTCACATAAACTGCATTGTCTTGTGGTAATTATGTGTAAATGGAAAGCAAAGTATTCAGGCATTTGACAAGAGGCAAAATGTTTCCTCAAGGGATGTAAGCCAACTTGTCAGTGAAGTATTTTTGCAACTATCATATGAATATGAATTTTGGCCAAATATAAATACAGAATTCATTTAGATCACGTTTTCCTGACCTGGTCTGAGCATCCTGCGTATCACACCACACTCAGTACTTAAAGAGTAAAGAGACTTTAGGTTCCATAAGACAAGAAACATTACTCGAATTATTTTGAGTAGGCTGGAGCTGAGGAAGTGCTCAGAACGGTTGTGTACCCCAGCGGAGCCATTGCTGGATTTGAGGCGTTTTCGGGCTCTGGAGCCGCGGCGCTCCCGGCCCCGCTCGGCTCCGCCCTGTCCCTGGTGCTGACGGGCGCAGCTCCCGGCACACCAAACCCCGGCACAGCAAAACCCCCGGCTTCCCAACCCCGGGAATTCTCTCTCCCGTGCACGTCCCAAGGGACTCGGACGGGGCACCGCCCGCGTTTCCAATGCTTTGACGCTTGGGAACAGTCTTTCCCTTTGTCTATTTTTAACAAACCCATAAAGCAGTGGCTCCATCACTGCACTGAGAAAACAGCTGAGTTTCTGGAGGATACTTTGGGAAGCATAACGCAAAAAACCAAAGCAGCACCACCACACAGCGCTGCTGGACCGAGGGATGTGTGGAGCGGGATGCCTGTCCTTGGCAGCACTCAGCAGCCAGGTGAAGGCACCGCAAGGCTCAGTACCTTAAATTATCCCAGTATCAGTGTCCTGGTGGCCAGCTGTGTTGCTCGTTCTGCATTTTTTGTCTTCCAAACCCTCTGACTCCTCTCGTGCCTTGGTTTTAACTTTCGCACTCAATTAAAACGAGCGTCACCTATCGACAGCAGCGAATCAGTGGGGGGAAACAATCTCACTTCCACTTTCCTCAGGCAATGAGGCAATGAATGATCCCCGATTTCACCCGTGTTCTGGCGGTGAGCGAAGGGGCTGAAGGCTGAGGGCTGCGAGCCCTCACAGCACCAAGGCCCATGCCGGAGATCCTGTGCCGAGCTTGGGCAGCACCGCAGCCCCCCTGCCCCGCCAGCGCCGCCTGCCAGAGCGCTCCGTGTCCCTCCCGAGCGCTCCGTGTCCCTCCCGAGCGCTCCGTGTCCCTCCCGAGCGCTCCGTGTCCCTCCCGCGTCCGCCGCCATTTCAGCCTCGCATCCTTCCTTCGCCGAGGGCGCTCAGGGATACCTGCTGCCCCGGCTCTGGGTCACCTCCCCGCTCCGCCACCGCGGCCACCCCGCATCGCTCACACATTTACAGCGCTGCCTCGCCCTGCGGCCCCCGCGCTGCGGCCCGGGGCGCACAGTCCCCTCACGCTGCTCCCGCCCCTCACAGCCCCGCCGTGTGACAGCCCCGCACGGCCCCGCCGAGGTGACAGCCCCGCCGTGTGACAGCCCCGCACGGCCCC